>WBMV01005161.1:650414-804099 GCA_013396655.1 Campylorhamphus procurvoides | reverse complement strand
AGCTGCAGGGATGCAGCTGCAAAAGGGAGTTTTTCCCTGGTTTATTGTGGGTTGGGAGGTGAAATGACTTGGGCCCAGATGTTGCAACAGTTATGTTCCCAGCCTGTTGGGTGAAAGGGTTTTTCACCTGGGAGGGACGGGTTGTCCCTGGTTTGCTTCGGTAAAATATGGCAAGGACTCAGGGGGTTTGGCTGGAAACAGCTGGGAATTAAATGAAAGGGGCGCCTTTCGGATTAATTTACTCTGTATGTTTTGAAGCGGTGGTGCTTGGAAAAGAGCTCACGTGGTATTCCTGAGGCCATGAGTTCATCCTAGCACCGGTCTTTTCTATCTGTTACTTATCAACACTTGTTGTACTCTTTTATACTTTTTATACTCTTTTATATTCTGTACCCCAAAACCCTATAAGTAAAAGAACTCTTCTCTGCTTTACCCATAGAAAGTTGTCTTGGAAAGTTTTTTCCCCCTTCCTTAAGGCAACATACCGGAATTACTACTCACAGTATATGATTTACCTTATTCACTGTTAAGACTATGGATTACAACTCTTGCTACAATTTTCAGGGGGAAAAATAAAAAAAAAAGGTTAAATTGTAATGTTTTATGTGACATTACAATGTTTGCTTCTAGAGACAGGGAAGCTAAAGTACTTTAAAAATTCAAGAATAAGGTAGACATTAGTTTCAGCATAACCTCTATATAAAACACTAATTGCAAATTTACTTTGCATGTAAATATTTCACTTGTATTATAATTTTTAACTATTAAAGAATATGAGTCCAGTAAAAAAAAGATAAACCCAAGAATTATTATTGTAGTATTATTTTATATAGTATCCAGTTGAACAAGTGTTTCTGATGTCTACATCCTGATGTCATGCAGCAAGAACAGAACTTTTATCTGCTCTTTTTGGGAACATCTTTTATTATTTGCAAACTTTAATTGAGTCTTATTACATTTCCCTAATTGTACCTCTTTGTGAAAACTCATAAAAGGAAAAAGAATTTGCTGTATTTTTAAAACGGATGCCTATGTACACTTACTACAGCCAAATACATAAATTTCTACCAGACTTTTTAAGGCAAAGTTCAGAGATATCATCTGATACCTGGGACTTCTATTGAAACAACCTGGGAGTGTTCATTCTTGAATGCTATTAGGACTGATGAAACCATAAGATGTCTAGTTCATATCTTTTGGAAGTACTTAAAACCATCTTAAGCAGCTACCATAATTTGTGTACCTTATTATTGCAAAGATACTATTTTGTTTAAGTTCTCGTCTTGTTTTGTCAAGATGGACAATATGCCTGAGTGTTACAGAACAGCCACAAGATTGAGAAGGAGCTACCCCTGCAACTCAGTGGAAGAATTCTGGGCTCAGCACAAGGATCTGGGTCATGTGAGAGTTGTAGGAGCCCCATCTGATGTTCTTCTTTCTCAGTTAGGACAGCCCTTGGAAGCCAGTACTACCACCCACCTCAGAAGGCGAGAAAAACCCAGGTTCTTGGTAATAGATCCCTTGGGGTATATTAGAGTGAAACACCATTGAATAATCAGTTTGTAAATATATATAATATAGGGGTTATTTTAGAACAATCTGGTTGCAATGGAAAGCAGACACGTAGCCATTTTGGTTATTATCTGTAATAATACAACTGAGTGAATTGTGTTAGGGAGGGCAATAAGCATGATAAAAAACACCATCCTGCCTTGCAGGATCCACCTCTTATGAGCCTCAAAGCCCAGCTTGTAGCCTCTCCCTCCTTGGGTGGTGCAAACCAGGCCTCAGCAAAGCACCATGGCACCTCCACAATTGTTTTGAGTCATTAACCAATAACAAACAGCCTCTCACAGTCAGCTAATTTGGCAAATAATGGTTGCTTAACCTCAGGACAGTGATATCTTAGCTTTGTCTTAAGAAGGGATGAATACACTGTGCACCGTTCTCAGAAGAAAACTGATGATGAAAGAAGCATATTGGAAGTCCTGCCTGCTGCCATGTTCTGGACTTGACCTTGCTGCTAACTTATTTTGTTACAGTGGAAACATCACTAACACTTTCCATTGAATTCAAGCATCAGAAGAGAAAGAGTTCTATACTACTTTCTATAGGTCATTGGAATAACAACATAGAAATACAACTGTTCTATCCTTGTTACCCACCACAGGCCTTTTTTTATTTTGTGTCACTAGTTTTCAGAGCAACTTCATAACACTTGGAATAAAGAAAAAGTACAGCTAACACAAAGCAAAATGCATGAGATGAGGGCTCAGAAAATGAACAGAAAGGAATGTTTCCAGGGCAGTGGAGCTGACCAGTATCTGCTGCAAAAGACTTGTAGTGCCTGCAGTTCTGCCCGTTCCCACCAGAGGGGGAACTGAAGCTGCACCAATTCAATACATTTGCATATAAAATCTAGTGTGATGTGCTATGAAGGGGGAAGAAAGAGTTGGTTAGACTAAAAATTCAGGCCAGGGGCATAAAATTCCTGCATTTGCATTTTTACATATATAATTGGTCTTCGCTGAAAGGAAAATATTATAACTTTGGTCATGTATGCACAGAACTGAGGAATAGGCATATATGTCTATGAACACGAAGTAAGCATTTTAAAGGTACTAGCAGAAATGAATTGCTTGTGAATACTGAACAGTCATCTACTTCTACTGAGCTATACACAAGTACTTCATCCATGTATGTTTTTTTGTCTGACATTATACTTCCACATTTTTCCTTTGTCCCTTTTAAAATTAAGTGTCTTCCATAATATATCTAAAGTCCTTACTCTTAGATTGCAGTCTTTCTGTATCCAAATGAATCATAATATCCATTGCTTTCATATTTTCTTCCTTTCAAATCCATTAGTCCTTCAATAGCCCTCCCTTACTTCCCAGGCCCAGTATACCTCGAGGAATTAATCACAGAATCACAGGATGTGTCAGGTTGGAAACAATCACAGTGAGTCATCTGATCCAACCTCCCTGCTCAAGCAGAGTCATCCTAGAGCAAATGGCACAAGATTGCATCTGGAGGGTTCTTGAATATCTCCAGTGAGGGAGACTTCACACTTTCTCTGGGCAATGTGTTCCAGTGCTCAGTCACATGCACATGCAAGAGGTTCGTCCTCATATTCAGGTGGAACTTCCTATGTGTCCGTTTCTGCCCTTTGCCTCTCGTCCTGTTGCTTGGCACCACCAAGAAGAGCATGGATCCATCTTCTTAGCACCCTCCCTTCAGATACTTGTAGACATTGATGGAGATGCTCCAGTCCCCTAATCATCTTTGTCACCCTCCATTGGACTCAATCCAAGAATTCCATGTCTTGTGCTGAGGATCCCAGAACCGGACACAGCACTCCAGGTGAGGCCTCACCAGGGCTGAGTAGAGGGACAGGGTCACTTCCCTTGACCTTCTGGCAGTACTCTTCCTAATACAGTCCCAGGATACCGCTGGTCTCCTTGGCCACAGGAGCACACTGCTGGCTCATGGACAGCTTGTTCCTCACCAGGTCCCCCTCTCCAAGATGTTGAGGTCCTTCTGAAGGAATGCACAGGACTGTGGGATATCAGCCACTCCTCCCAGCTTGGTGTCATCAGCGACATTCATTCCAAGTAAGTTGATCCTGCGTTCATCTCCTGTGTATTTCCTGCATGCGCTTGAGTAATGACAAGGGATCTTTGTTCATCCATACAAGTATCCTGCTTCCTTTGGCCAACATCTTGCTCATCAGGATGCATCATTCTTCAGCTTGAAGGGAGTGATGCTTGAATGTCAGTCAGCTCATTTGGACCACTCTTCTCTGCACAACCTGTTCCCATGGAATTCTTCCAAGAAGATCCCTGAAGAGGCTAATATTAGCTCTTGTGAATTCCATGGTTGCAATCTTACTTGCTGCCCTGCTTCCTCTTCACCTGATACTGAACTCTACAATCTCATGGTCACTGCAGCCAAGGCTGCCCACAACCTTCACATTTCTGAAAAGCCCTTCCCTGTTTGTTATTATAACATCAAGCAGCACACCAGTCCTTGTGAGATTCTCCACTACCTGTGACAGGAAGTTGTCGTCAATGCTTTCCAGGAACCTCCTGGTCTGTTTATGCTTTGTGGTGTTGCTTCTTCAGCAGATGTCAGGATAGTTAAGGTCTTCCCAAAGAACAAGAGTCTGTGACCGTGAGGTTGATTCTAGCTGCCTCTAGAAGGTCTCATCCACTTCCCCCTCCTGATCGGACAGCCTGTGGCAAAACCCACAACAGTGTCACTCTTGCTAGTCTGTCCTTTTATCTTAACCCATAAGCTCTCAACACTTTTTATCCACCCCAAGACAGAGCCTGATGAGTTTCAAGTGTTGCCCTGCATAGAGGGCAACTCCACCACCGTGCCTTCCTGATCTCTCTTTCCTAAACCGTCTGTATGCTTCATGACAACACTTCAGTCATGTGGGCTATCCTATTACATTTCTGTAATCACAAGGAGATCAAAGTCACCCACTGCTATTGCTGCTTCTGGGTGATCCTATGTGGCTCAGGGTCTAGTGGCTCAGTTGCTTCACTTGAAACCTTATCCACCTCTCCTTGGCTTGAAGAACATTAAACCTGTTTGTTAACTTCAAGTCTTCAGGAGAAACAGGAGGATACATCCTTGTCTGGAGAGTGACCAGTTTCCAATCTGCCTTTTATTGACTTCTGATGTCTTGTGAGATGAGGTGCAGAGCCTACCTGCATCTCTGATGCAGAGGGAGGTTGAGACTCCTGTCTCTGTAAGATTTCTGAGAATATCCTATTTCTTTCTCATCCTCATGAGTGCTACTCAACCTGCTTTCTTCATTGCATAACTCCTTGACCTGGTGACAACTCCTCAACAAGGGCACACCTTCTGTGAAGAATATGACTCTCAGCCTCATCTTCCTGGACAACAGCAGGCATTCAGAGTGGCTGCAGAGCTACAGGAACTGTCACGAGATTTTTTGGGTGGAAGCCTCTGACATCGTTGGTGCAGCAACTTCAACAGTTGCTGGGAACTGAGCTCTGTGTCATATCACATCTGTTAACATTAGGAATTCATGCTACTAAGACTGGGGAGAAGGGGCTTCCTCTTTCTCCTCAGAATTAACTGCTGCTCCTGTCAACTCCTCTCTGGTTCTGCTACTTTGTTGGCTCTCCTACAGAGAGGAGCCCTTCCTGTGCCTTCCCTATGCAGCCTTCCTTGGAAATTACTGTGCAAACTGTCTTGCCACCTGCTTGCACACCCCGTTTGCTGAGCCATTTAAATATGCTGCAGATGCCTCTGGCAATGCCTATCACCTTCACCATCAGCCTCTCTTAGACTGCTGCCAGTTTCTGGTGGGTTCTTGGTGGGTCTCTCAGCTGTTGCTTGGACCTCCTGCTTCTAGGAACCCCCTATTTATCGGTTTTGAATAGAAGAGGGAAAGTATGTCCCTGATTCCAGGTCCATAGTAATTGCATTACTTTAATGTTCTACATAAATAAAGCACTCTTCCATTTTTAATTAATATTTTCAGTTTTTTCTTTTTGCACAATCACAATTATATTCTGTGTTTTATCTGTGCCATTATTTAACTCTGAGTATGAAATACTATGGCAAAATTTCCACTGTTCCATTTCCACTCCCTGAACGAGCACAAAGGGTTATTCCAGACACAATACATGACACAACATTTGTGTTTCAGCAACCAGAGCCTGCTAAGACTGTCTCTAGAAAGCCATGAACCATGTGCTTTTGCATAAGTTCTCCTAAACATACCTGGGTTAATGCATTGAAATCCTGACCTTTGAGAAGATTGAAAATATCATATTCAGATTCAATTTGAAGACTTAATGTCAGATGACTGAAAATGTGCCATGATTTTTAATGTTTCTTAGGTACTGAGTTATTCTGTATCATCAAAACTAAAGAAAATGTTTAATTTCTGATAACCAGGTAATACCCATCTGAACACACAAAGAAATTCTAGTTTCTGTATCTGGGCTCCTGGTAAACCTTGAATGCATACATGGACATCACACCCCACAAACTGAAAGGTAAGCCACTCTTAATATTTTCAGCAGAGTTTACTCCAGGGACTCTGGAAAGTCAATTGGCTCCCCAGAATTCTTTCTATTCTTCAAGCACCTTCAAGGCCTCATACTGACAAAAGGCAATTGTCGCATACGGTAACACCTATTATCTTCCCAACATCCATATGAGTATACTCACTTTTTACATGGTGAAGTAAGCGTCTAAAACAGAATGAGAGGAAGAGAGAAAATCATATATCCTCTTCTCAGTTAAAGGAAATGAAAATATATGGGACAGAAACATTGTATTCTTAAAAATACTGATCAACTAAACAGGCAACAACTTTATTTGCCTCATAGTCTAACAAAACCTAATCTAATTTTTGATGGAGTCTGTTTCTTCAATTTCTAATTAGCCCTTGCATCTGGGGGTTTAATCACAAGTTTCTTCCTTTCTTAGCTGAGTTGTTGAGTTAGGGCCCTGTGATATCAGTTCATATCAAGCTCAGCAGGTCTGATTCTACTTGTGCTCTGCAAATCTGTTTCCTTCAGGACCATGCAATAGCAATGGCTAAACTATCCCTGCCTTAAGTAAAATATTTTTTGCTTAGAACAAAAGCATTTCTGGGGATAAAAGATAAAACTCACTACAAAAGACTGTCTAGACTGTGAAAAGTACCATCTTTTGGATACAAGCAGTCTGAAATTCTTTAGACTTTCTCAGAAAAATTTGCCTTGATCAGCATGTTTTTCAGACAATATGTAATATCTCACCTCATTTCATAAGGCTTGTGGCTCTTCACCTTTCAACAGACAGCTATTCTCAGACTTGGAAAGCAAATGAGCAATGGCATTTTCACTGGAGATTGGAGGATACAATTGTGGCCGTTCTGACTTCTCATAGCCTCTCAAAATGAGAGGTAAATAAGCAGTCATTGAATATATAATATGTACAGTAACTTCTTTCTCTGATGCAGTCACACAAAGTCAACAACACTGATAAAAATTGCTGCCTCTCAGTATTCCTAAAGTTATTTCATGTATCTCTGTTTCTGTCATATGGGGGCTGCCCCTAAGAAGAATGGAAATAATAACAGCATATGGAATTCTGTTAATGAGATATAAGATCTTATCCAGAGTGCCTGATAAAAACACAAATACACAAAACCACAAGTATATGTGTATATCCCATTGCCTCTAGGCAGAGCCTTTGGTGTGCATCAGGTGGTTCCTTTAGCTTCAGATAGTTTGGATCACTCAGTAGAACAGAGATCATAAGGAACAAATATGTGTTTTCTAGTAACACCTAAAGCAAGCAAACAAACAAACAAACATAAAAGCTTCTTCTTTGTGGGACCTGCTTGCATACAAATGGTAAGCTATTGTTTCACTGTCCTTTCTAAGTACCTCATTTTACCATTTATTTTCATGGTATGAATATAGCAGGATAAGCCTAGCATCCCACAATATCATGCTGGAAATCTCTATAGGTTTGCATCCCTCTACGCTTTCTCATATCCTTAAGTGCTAAGATATCTTATGCCAATTTGCTCACTGAACATTTGGCTTATGAAGTCATCACAACTTTTTACTGGATAACTTCTCTGTCATCAGAGTGGTTTACTTGAAGAAAGACTAATCTAAGTCCTTACTTGCAACAATATAGAGCAGGTCTGAATATACAATCTATCACAGATAAATGGAGAAAAGTAAGCCCCAGCAATTTAGTGAGAGTTATATTTTACCTTCCTAACTTCTGTTTCCACCATGAGGTTTATCAGGTATAGAGTTAATATGATCCCTTCAGCAGCTTTTGTCTCTGTCCTAGAAAATCTACACACTGGCAGTTCTGTTCACCTTCAAGTGGGTCTTAAAATAAACATCATAATCCGGAGATACACCTCCCCTCCTTAAGGCTGCACCTTTCCACCTCCCAGTACCTGTGCCTTCACCACAGAAAGCCATGAAGGGTCTCCCTGGTTGTGTTGCAGATGTTGTACAGCCTGACAGCAGGAACATCACCAAGCAGCATTATATAAACACGAACATGATTGCTAAGGTAACTATTCATGTAATGCTGAAAGGTCTTGTGAGATTGGTGAGGTAGGGCACTGCGTTTCTGCTAAAAACTCCTTGCAATAGGGTCCAAAAGGCAAATTTGTCAAAATTTGTTTCTCCTCAGGTACAGTGTTGCCATGCTAAAGGCAAACTAAAAGCTATGGTATGGATACACCTTACACGTGATACTCTGTAAATTAAATTTGGAAAAATTAACTTCAACCCCTCATGTCTGAGCATACTCAGTATTATAAGACTTTTGTAAAAGGTCAGTGCAACTAGAGCTGAAGACAGGCAGAATCTGCCCCAGTGGATGTACTGAACAGATCTGATGGAGATAATAACCGCACTTGGTCAAGGAGGGTTTAAAAATTGAAACAGCTTCCATTTTCATTGGCATCTGGCCTGTCTAGTTCCTGTTGGGAAGAGGTGATGAACTAATATGGATAAGATGCAGTTTCCTCCCTCTCAGTACTTTTAATTAAGCCATGCATGTGGAATTGCAGGAAAACTCATTATTTGTCACATAATCTTTAAAGAAACAGGCTATTTCATAGTCTTTAATTGTATTAAAGTTAAGATTTTGAAATGTGTTTCTGTTTATTACAGTTATATTATTTAAACCTGTTAGGGAAAAAAAAAGTCACCCCATACTACACAAAATTACAGAAATAAAGGTACTTCTCCCAGAAGATCACTGCCCCTGGCTTTCAAGATCAAGGACGTCTTTCACCTTTTAAAACAAGGCAACACTGTGCTGCATCAAGTTCAAAGACAATCCTATTAACCCAGCATGGATCTCTAGGGATCCAAAGTCCACCAGCATGGAGGACAACAGATATTCAACAAAAGCAAGTAATTTCTAATGTCTTTAAAGATTTTCAACTCAGGCCTCAGAAAAACATGAAAAACAATTTAACTGAAACATAATGAGATGGACTGGCACAGTCTAGAATGTAAGCAATCTTTGCAATGGATCAGTACTCCCTGTCTTTCAGCACATAATCTCTACTGTAAATGGGACCAGCTACCAACCAAGAGCAATTAGTGGAATACAGTATGAAAATATTGGTAATACCTTTTTCTCGATACAAAGCATCTAGGAAATGGAACATTTTTCTCTAGCTAAACCCTGCAAGCAAAACAAATGCTATTATGCCAGTGTTCATACAACACTTCCAAATAGTATTAATTTAGAATTGTAATAAAAGATATTATCCTTCACAATAATCTTTACAGAAATAGGATTTTTTAAATGAAAGAATATTAAATTTTGAAATGTGTTTTGTTTGGTGGAATTAAATAGAATGTTTTCATCCTTTAAAATTAAGTGAACACAAAAATCTTAATTTTAGGACTACCAACTGTGATCATGCTAACAGCAATGGAAATTATGAAATAAGATACATAATTTTAATTCACGAGTCTACCTCTTGTTCTTCAATTTCCCTGTGCACTGTTAAGTGGGTAAACATTTTACAGATGCTGCCATGACATTTGTTTCATGGATAACCAGCCGAAAGTGTCCTTTTATGACATATGTAGGTACAACAATGCTGGAAAAAGAACCCTTCAAAGTGATTTAATAAAATATGCAGCATAAGTAGTTACTGGGGAGAATTTGAGATTGTATTTTTGTGCATTTTTAGAATTGTTTATCAGTTTTGTATACATCTAGAAAGACATATAACTTAGACACTACAGTCCATGAGAATACTCTATGTAAATATAGTGAATGAATTCTGCAAGCAAATGCCTCTGTAAAATAAATTATTCAACTGTTTGGCAGACGGCTTGTCCTTTATCCAATGCTTCACTGGAAAGCAGAAGAAAATGCAACTGGAATAGCCTTGTAACATAACATATGTAAATCTTTTCTGAGCTATTTGGTGGCAATTTAAATGCCCTTAAGCATGCAGGCTGATGGTCTTGGTAATTGTTTTCCCAGTCATTTGGGAATCTTCTAATCATTCCTTAAATTTTGCATCAGTAACACCTGTACTCTTCCATCAGCTCACACTTCTGTGCTGCTTTTGGGACTGTGGGCAGAACTAGCTGCTGATATAACTCCAAATTTCACTGCAAAGAACATGTGCAGAGACAGCACTTGATGCAGTGGAGATGTATCTACGTGTGAATAATGAATATTAGCAAGTCTCTTCCTACCGTGCAGATTTAGGTCAAGTTGCTTTGTACTCTTAAAGAAATGCCAGTATTTTTGAATGCCCTTTATATATCCATTGAGTAAATCTGAATGGCACTTAAGGAATACACATTTGGATGAAAGGAGCTATAGAAATTGAGCTAATGCAGTGAATCTAAGTACAAATTAATTCATTTTTCATTATGCAGATATCTGAACAGGTGAGTATTTTCCTATATCCTATTCAGTCTCCTTCCGCATATTACTGTTGTTATAAGAGACAAGATAAATCCCAGAAACTTTATCAGTTAGGAAACTTTCTTTACTCTTCATGTTGAGTGACAAAGAAAATAAAAATATTTGAGAATCAATTGTTCTTTGTTAAGATCGTATGAACAGTCTGCAGCCTTCCAGCTGTTTAATTTAGGTGTATGAGCATCAGCTAACTATGACCCTTTTGTTATTAACTAAATTGAAATAATTTTTAATCTATAGAAATTAACACCAATATACACTCACCCCTTTCTTCATAGATTAGCCAGATTCATACAAGTATCTTCACCACTGTTAGACCCAGAATCACCTTAGATGGAATGTCCTCAGTAGATCATTGACTTCAGCAAAGCTGTCATCAGCTAAGAAAAACGCAGATCTAACCTTCTGTTAGAGAACCCTTTATTGGCTTTTGTCTGTGGCTTCTCTTCAAAATGCTGCAGTCCTCATACTTTGGATAAGTGGCTGTAGCAGATCAGCAAAGAAGTTTATCTAGCCTGGCATCCCGCTATGAGAGATGGCTGCATCTGAGTGCCTACCTAGAGGTCACACAGTGGTGACACTGTGATATACTTTCTGAGCTCCAGGGGTTTGTGGCTTAGAGATTTCCTGAACCATAAATGTTATCCCTGTAGTTAATAACACCCTCGTGGATCTATTTTCCATTCTAATTTGTCTAATTGCTATTCGACACTATGTAAATGTTTAAGTATCTACAGCGCCCTGTTGCAAGCAATGCTTCAGCTTAATTATGCATTGTGGGAACACAGAAAGTCGGATCTGCAAAGGGCAGACTTAGTTCCTAAGAGACTTCACACTTAGCCTGGCCTTTGGAAAGGATTTAGGATGAATTTACTATAATAGGCTCTTAATGATTATAAATGGCATCTTGTATGTTATCTGGGGCTAGATATCTTCAAAGTTCCTGAAATGAGAGCTGTGGAACATAAATATGCTCCTGCATTGGATTTAGGTGCTTCCTTAACAGACAGTCTGGGTGAAGGGAAGAGCCACTATAAGCAGGGGATGCCTGGAACTGAACAGAGAGAAAAGGATGGGAAACAGAAGCTGAGCTGGCAGTGTTATGTGTGAAAACTGAAAGTGAGCTTGGCCTCAGATTGTGGACTAGCATTAATCATCTGTGGGCTATGGTAAAAGCAACTAGCATGAAAATTGTAATGGAAAGAAACTTTATATTTGCTGATATTCATGAAAGATTGCCACCTTTTCCTCTCCCTTTTTTCTTTTTCCACACTGAAAAGACTCTGCTAGGTAATGAGTCCCTGTCTCACAGAAGAACAGGAAATAATGATCTCATATAAATGGATTAATGTAATGTATTTAAAAATGAAAAGGATTAAGCTCCTGCTAAATTATTTAGATCTGCTTATGAATATACAAGCAAGTATAGGCAGAGCTTCTCCTTTTATTTTATACTTGGAAATTGGTTGTCTTTTAAGGAAAAAAAATTAAAAACCCTAAAAAAGCCCGTATCAAATAAGGATGAAATTGAAATCTTCCCCCTTTATTTAACTGAGCTTTCATTTTGTAAACAAATGTGACACCTATTTTGCATTGGTGGCATTAAAAATGTTGATTTCTGCATTCAGCCCCAGCCATTTTTTCACCTGAGTTGCAGGAAATGAGATGGGATCCTGTCCTCAGATAAAAATCTGAGGAGATTCAAACTGTGATTCAAACACACTGTAAAGAGGAGTGGATTTTCACACAGACAAAGCTGTGAGCCACTAATATATCTATAAAAGCTAGTCACGCTGAGACAGTGACAGGTGCATATATTAACGCATCCCAGGCTCATAGTTAAGATCTAAATTTTAAGATTTTTGGGCTGTGTAATGCATAAATATATTACAAGAAAGATAGGAGGGCAGTGACAGCCAAAATTATATTTGGAAAGGGCTTCTTTCTGACTCCATGCTTCAACCACTCAAAGTCCTCAGATACTAACTCTAGTGATAGAAATATTCCTAATTTTAGGTCTTCAAAATGACAGTAGAAATATATGAGCTAAATATAGGAGCTAAAGAATGTTAGCTATTTCATTTGAATAGGAGAGTCAAAAGAAAATGAATGCAACTTAACCATCATAAAAAGATTATTTCAATGATCTTCTGAGCAGTTTAAATTATGAAGCATCAGTTTTTGTGAAGGTGAAATACAGAGAAATAAACTTCACTGGATAAGCATTCATATGTGCTCTAATTCAAATCCATACAACAGAAAAGAAACCAAAAATTGTCTTACATCACACACACACACACAAAAGCAATATGGTACAACCTGACATTTTCTAACAAGAATGCTCCATTTTAACCAGCATCTTGTATGTCGATTTATGACACTTTCCGTACCATGGATTGCAACATGTCTGGGCAACATTATTTTGGTACCAGATAAAGATGTCAAAGAATCTCCTACACTGGCATTCTTGTGTGTTATTTCAGAAATATAACTTACACCTCACACTAGATCTGCCACAGAGGAAGAGAAATTCTGAGATAATATTTACTTTATACTCCAAGAGATGAGAAGTATCGAGTTCCCTTGCTGTAGTCAATCAACCCTCTGTGCAGTCTATCTGAAAATAGCTGAGCTAGACAGATAACAGCTTCAACTTCATTCATTGACAATGCATGGAAAGCAAGTGGTCCAGAAGCAAGTGGTCCAAATACTCAGTGTTCATTTCAACATATAAATTGTGTCAATTGTTTGATCAGACAGGACATGAGAATTAAAAATATTTTAATGTAGTGACTAAAAATAAAATGCAGCTATCCTTGTTTAACAAATATTATCTAAACTTCAGCAGGTAGAGTTTTAGAAACCCTAAGAACACTTGCAAGAAACTTTATAAAGTCTCAAAGCCTAAGAATTTCTCAGTTTTTCTAATCTCATTTCCCTTGTCAGTTACTGGAACTGTAAGACTTCAAGTTTCAATGAAACTGTCAAAATCCGACCAGTTATTCTAGTCCAGCTTCAATGTGTGGTATTTCTGTTCTAAATCCTGCTCCTCACAAAACTTTATGCTGGGATATTTTGGCTTAGCATAGCATCATACTGTGAGTATGAGAGAAGGAGAAGCTTTAGCACATCAGCCAGTCAAGTAGAATAGATGCACCCCTCTATAACTGCTTCAGAAAAAGAAATCGCTGTGAGGATATAATGCAATCTCCTTCTTGTAGGTCTCCAAGATCAAAATGAACAAAACCTTAAGCAACATTAAACATAACCTAGATTAATTCTGCTCTGGGCAGTAGGCTTGACTTGAGACCTCAGGAGATCACTTCCAACCCAAAGGGAAGGGGGAAGAAAAACGAAAAAGAAAAAAAAAGGATTCCCTTAGCTTTCTGTTTTTAAATACTACAAGTAATATATATAACATTAGCTGATTTGAACTCAGAACTGAATTTTTTTCTTGTCAGTGGATGAAGAAGGAAGTGTCAAGACTGGCTCTCTTGAAATCAATGCCATAAATTCCTATGAGTAGTCAGAGTTAGGATTTCATTGTATCTGTGACTTTGATAAGCTCTCACCATGGAAGTCAAGCTGTTCATATCCAAATACTAGGCGTCAATATGCATCAAAACGGTGCCAGAACTGAGCTCACAAGCTTTAAAGGAAATATGTTCTCCTCCATAACACTGACTTTGCAGCTATGGGGAACACAAGGAGATCTGTTTAGTCACCAAAACTTTAGGTTGCTCAATTTGGAAATGTTTGTCCTATCCGGAGATTCAATTTATGAATCTAAAAAGTAACTGTATTATGAAGCTTACAGAAGGAATTATCAGAGAGGTTGCACAACATCATAAAACTATCATCTTTACAGCATTTCTAGTCTTCACATTGTATATGGGAGTTTAAAGTGCTTTTACTTGATAAAGATGATGCTAGAAAGAAAGAGAAGTATTGACCTTTTCTTAACTTCTCCTATTAGAGTCCACCATAGGCAAAAGTTTGAGTTTGTTTTTTTTTTAAACTGAATACTAGATTTCAGTCTGAAACTACAAAATAATGATCTGATTTTTGATGGCACTTACACTTAGAAATTATCTAGACTGTATGTCAGCAAGTTGACATCCAGTTAGAAAGTGACCTGCAAACTTTTCAAGCTGAAAACTAGGAATTTTTCTGCAATTATGTTTGTTATCGTCTTAGAATAATTTTCAGTTTGATTGCATTTGAAAATGCTTCAACTATATATCAGTATTTTCAGTCCTCATGCTTTACTATCACAAATGTTATGAAACCCGTATTTGAGGCCTGAATAATTATATTTTGTTTAAAAGAAAACATAAATGAGATTTTCATAAGCTCATTTTAAAAGTAACAGTTCATGTACATTATGCTGGATGTCAGTCTGAGTCATTCAAGAAGAGCAATTTGTATGAATTTTTGAACTGGGTACACTGAACAAGAGATTGACCATCATTCACTACCAATTCAGTTTATAATTTCCATTGACTTTTTTATTATTGTTTACCTATATTTCAAAATTATCTGGCAAATATTATCTTCAATTACAAGAACATCAATAAGCAAATTATTTTCCAACATGAAAAACTTGTAAAAACTTATTCAGATAAACATAGTCATTTCACAATCTCTTCAAATAACCCATGGAAAGAAAGATGGCAAACTTTATTTAGCTATTATATTTCTATCACTGAGCTGTTGCAAGGAAAATTATAAAAGAGGACAGAATAGTATTCTGTTTGGACAATGCTGTTTCATGTAAAAAAACACTTTACAAGAATGTGCACATTCTGGAACATTATAAAACATTTTCTTTAAAATTTCAAAGTTATAATGCAAAATTAAATGCAGTGTTGTTTCATTCTATGATGACTTCTCAATTTTTTTGTGCTATTGCTGTGTTATGTCTACACAACTGAATCAAAAAGGGGATTCTGAAGAAATTGTTTCTCAAATTCTGACAGCCTTGCACAAAGTACAGTAAATTAAGGTCTAACAGCTGATGGCAGTTTCTCAGAATCTGTAGTCCTGCACTTTTCCTGCCACTTTCGCCTCTATGTTAAACTAAAAAGAGACAAGACGACGATTCCAGGGTCTATTCCTGTTGAAAACTCATATTTAGTAAAAAAATACATTATTTGGTGGTGTTTAGGCCTCTTGCAATACTTAGATGGCATGTTTGGTTCAGAACAGGAATTAATAATATGGCTTGCAATGTTCAGTGGCAGAATTTATTCCTTGTTTTCAAAAATAATACAATTATAGACATAATTACTGACATAGTTCAATTATTTTTTAAGTTTCTTACTTCTCTTTCCTAAATTTCTTCCCTTTCTTCTAACTTTTAGGTACCATGATAATCCAAGCTCATTCTAAATCTAAAGCAAATGTCGCGCCCTTTTTCTCCAGCCCATGGATTCAGTTATATGTCCTTTCCTGTTCCAGCAATGCTGCCTGTCTAATCATGAACAAGTTGCTTAACAGAGAGACCGGCACAACATGAACTCTGCAAAGAGAAAGCAGGAATATTCCACCATGTGAGACACAGGAGGATGTGGCACAGCTTTTCTTGGAGCATGCTCCTCTGGAAACACCAGATAAGTGAAGGCTGGAGGTACTTTTGCTAATACAGAAACATTTTAAGGGAGTTGAAATTTGTAGTGAGAAGCTGTGACCTCCCTCTCCCCCTCCCTGCCGCCCCCCCCAAAAAAAAAAGCTTTATGCAAACTTTATCCTAGGTAAAATGGGAGATTAAAAATTTGTGCTTCATTTCAAATTCATATATTTCACTTTTGGTTTTACTCACTTTGAATAAAATAATCCATGCAGAAATTATGATAGAAAGTTCTGAGTAACTTTTTTAAGAATTAACTTCAATGTAATGAATTAGCTAGAGCTTAAATTGCTTACAAAATTGAGTAGGGTACACTGAAACTTTATTTAGAGAAGTGTACTCTTCTTTTTTCTCCAGTTCCCTCAGTAGCTACCCAATCTTGGTTATTTGATATTAAGGCAAAAAAAAAATCTGAAAACAACTTGCTATATTGCTTAATCACAGAGCATTCCTTCTACATGACAATCACTTAGAAGCAATGATAAATGATTTTTTCCTCATTTCCTATGGACTTATAACTGATATGGAGGAAATGTTGAATAACAACAATGGAAAGAAAGAATTTATAGCTAGAATAGGTTGAAAATATGTCTAATCAGGAGCATTTTTCATATCATTCTTTGTATTTGCTTAAGAAAATTGCCATAAAAGCACAACTAAAGAAAGGACCATGTTTTTGTGGAATTTGTGTCACATGATCATAACCTATGTTGAAATTATTTACCATGTCTACTTTATTAAACATACTGCTATAATTTATCAACAAATTTACTCAACAGATCTTGAAAAGCATTTCTCAATATGATACTCATATTCAAGGAGGAAGTTTCTCCTTGGCTCAATCATGTATTGACACTATGCATCATACTTCTGCTATTAGTATTTCTGTCATGAAGGAAAGCCTGAAATCACGAATGAAAATTGCAAGCTGTACAAAAAAAAAAAAAAGGCAGGAAATGCTAAATAATAATAGAACTGAGTAATTTGCTTGAATTACTGAGTTGGACCTTCTAAGGAGATTGTTGTAATGCAGACAAAAACTGAAGTTAGGTATTATCTCAAAAAAAAACAAACAAACCCACAACCAAGCCAACAAAGCCAGAATGGGGACCTCATCTTAAGAATCAGATAAATGTAAAAAGAGTCATAGCAGTCTAGCAACTCAAGATAAGTTTCTAGTATGCAGTTTTGTCAATTTGAATATTAAGATCCCTGGAGAAATGAAGAGGTTTTAGTGGGCATGAGAAAAGTATGATTACATGTGATTGATGGAATTAAAACCAGAAAATTGTATCTATTCAGTCTCACATATTTAGAGGACCTTAAAAAAGGTTAAAAGGGTGGAGAGAAGAACCTCAGAAATTACATAAGGAAGAAATGTTTTGCATTAACAAAGTTAAAAAGTTTGATCTGTATATCTTATCAAGCCCAGCTGAAGAAATTACTTGATAATATTGCAGAAATACTTTTTGATTACCGACAGAATAAAAGCACCTTTTCATTCATCTTTTTTCATTCAGTCACTAATACATATGTTCATCTTCCACACTTGCAGCTATTTGTACAGCCTAGACAATCACCCCTGCTAATAATCTACAGGGCGGATATAAAAAATTCTGGAGCAATCAAGAAATGCTTTCAATTTGGATATTCCTTTACCACTGGACTGTTAATGCTGCTGTTCCTTGGCCTCTGAAAAAGAACTGAGACTGACAGTTTGAGGAAGACAGAGACAGTTTCAATGACAGCCTGGAAAGGGTGAAGAATTAATTACATGGGTAAACTTAATTTGTATTTCTATTTTTAAAGTCTACTATTAGAATGTCTTGGGAAATGTGTAATTAATAGCAGCGCAGTGATCAGGATTTGAAATAACTTATAGAAAATGACTAAAAAGACCAATTTCTCCTTGTAGGAAGCAGTCATTTTAGAACTACTGTAAACTATTCCATCTCAGTTTTAAACTTTAACTGCACAAGCCTAATAGGCTGCATTCATGCTGATGCTAATAACTGTATAGTTACTCAGCAGTTCTAATGTGGAAACTTTTTTTGAGGCTTTCATTGGGGTTTCTTTGAGTTGCTGATACATAAATAAAAAACTATAAGAGAATTTAGAGTCAATTAAGATTTGTTAGATAAAAATACTTCACCATCATTTCTCTGGAACCTGCCTATAAATCTGATGCGTTTGCCTAGGAGATTTTGTTTAGATTTGACAAACACCTTCTATCTCATATTCAGTTTAAAACACAGTTTTTTGAAGTACATAGGCTAAATTATCTGTTGATTTGCTATTTGTAATTTGCCTCTATACAAATTGTATATGATTTTGTCAGAGGTAGAACAGCTGTATTTTACATCTATTTTTCACTTGGTCTTTGCAAATAAGTTTAATTGTTCAATGTGTAAAGTAGTACAGAAACAAACTGTATGTGGCCTGAGAATCCTAGTGGAATTAATTTGTGTAACTCACTGTTCCCTCCAGTACTGCCCCAAGAGGTTCTTCTGTGGTAAAAACTTGAATAGTGGAACTGTTTCAAAGAAAGGAACTGTTGTGACATCTTAGTGTCTGGCTTGCCTGCACTTTCATTGCAGTAATCCTGCAATTCCTTCATTGCAGCAATTCTGCAATTCCTTCATTGCAGCAAGATTTTTATTAATTTGCCTGGAACATAGAAACCATGTGAGTGGACTGAATAAGTTTCCCATGTAACCAAAAGCTCTGACCCCATGGTGAAGCAGTGCCATGTTTCAGAGTAATCTTCAAGAGACCTTGGAAGAAGCAGTTACAAAATTTTTGCTCATTTATGTTGATTTACATCCCAAAGAATTAAAAAACTGTAGAGCTTGTCAGCAACTATTTATTCCAAACCTCTACTTCTGTAATTTTGGAACTTTTCATTTTTTCAGTATAGGAAGAAAAATGAACATCACACACAAGATCAGAATAGTGGACTGTAGACTTTTAAAAACAAATGCAGAACATGCCTGTTGCATTCTGATTTGATTCAGCACTCTGTAATCCACAAAACGTAGGCTTTCAATAAGATCTTTAGTACAAGACTGGGTACAGATGGGTAGTAATAAGAAAGTAGCTCCCAAGTTGGTAGTGAAATCACCCAAACATTATCTAGGCCATGATGTGATATGCACCTTTTAGAGGTATTTTAAACAGGAGCTGGGCGAGACCCAGCAATGCCAGGCAGAGGTAGTTTATGACTGGACTGAGAGAACTTGCAAGAGTGAAATTAGTTTTCTTCACACACATAAACCAGAGCTTTACTTTTAAAGAATCAAAATACTTAGGGGAAAAAAAAGAAAAAGAAGGAAAAGTTCTCAAGCTATCTGCGATTTTTACTATACTCTTTCCATCATTTCATCCACCTAACAAGTGCTACTATGCCTGAAGCAAAAGGGTTTGCAGAGCACCAATTAGGAATTTCACTGTTTAAGGTAGCACCTGGTGAAAGAATTATGGCTGCTGGTACTTAGCCAATGCATTCACTTCAGCAGCATTAGCAAAATTATAAAGGGGGGCTTATCATCTGAAATTGTGTCAGTGGTGATGAACCAAAAAAAGTGAAGGAAGGTTTCCCTGATATCAAGAGACACATCTCAGCTGCAATAATTAACTACTATTCTTTTATTAGAAAAATATGGGAACAGTAAAATAACAGCTATTTGATTCACTGTTAACAAAAGCTGAAGTGGGAATAAGCTCCATTTAAATTTAAGGGTGAATCAATGAATAGGGAGGCATGAGACAATCCACAACAGCTTGATTTAGTTAAGTATCCCAAATTTTGCCTGAACGTCTCAGCAGCTTCATTAAGTTGGCATGGGATTCTCATAACTGCAAAATTTCTCCCAAGAGGTATGTATTTTTCTTCTCTAGTATTCACAGCAGCCCTTCAGAGATAATTTTGGTAGGGTTCTTGTACATGTGTTGAACAGTAAAAACACAATTCTTACTTCATACAGTGGGAAATGACAAGCAACCTTCTTGAGTCTGCATGATTTCTGCTGATGTCAAAATTGCAGCAGAACAGATTGAACAACTGTAAAGAAAATTTAATACACAATCAGAGGAATAAGTATCCAGCAACATGAGAATGTCCATTGTTGGTCTAGAATCAAATCAGATACAGCTTTTAAAGTGCTTCTGTTAAATATAGTTTGTTGGTCATGTTTAACATCTAGTAAGCAGATGTTCTGTGAACTACTGCCATTTTATGAAGATTTATTTCTAAGTCTATATTTTAATTTGTTTTTTAAAAAACGTCCCTCTAGGTGAATTTATTTTGCAATTAAATTCCATTCAACATCATACTGCCAGCAACTGCCTGCAAAGGAAGGGAATGTAAATTTATCACTGCAACCCCATGCTATAAAAACATAAACACAAGGGTAGCATCCAACCTATTATATTAGGAAGACTATAAACAAAACCTCATCACAGCTACTGTGCAGCAGTCAAAAGACAATGAACAGATGGGCTTTCTATGGCCCCACAGAGGTTAGCACAGTCTGAAGCTGTTGTGGGGATTTGGGAAGGCTGGCTAGTGGCAACACCTCACCACAAAATCTCATGTAGAAAGCATTCAGACAGAGAAGAGAAATGTTGTTTTGCCCAAGATCACCTAAATTGGTGTATAATAACTAAGGTGGACATACTCAGAGCTGCCCTTGTTATGCAACTGTGCATCAAGGCTTGTTGCTGAAATGCAGTTTCTGTTAAGATAAACTTCTGTTGTAATACCACCAGTTTGTCCATCCAGCTGTTACACTTCCGATGTCCTTGAAATATAATTATCAGTCTCACCATAGGGTCCATAAACTTTGAAAAATGGAGAACTATCTGTGTTAAAACGAGACTTCATCACTTGGATCCAATGTATAAAGATGGACACAACTGTAATATTGAAAGTCTAGTTTCTCTTTCCAACATTGCCTGGAACTGGATGAGGCATGATGTTTTCTGGAAAGTCTTCAGCATTATTGCAAAATGGTGAATTTTGACATTTGACGCCGAGTCATTCTCCCACCTGCCTGAATGCTTTCAGTAGCAAGCTGCTGGAGAAATTTTGATTTGAATGTGTTCATTAAGCATATTTTCAACTGGGATTGGTCCACAGCTGAGTCAGATTACTTCAATGATATGTGTTAAACAATCATATGCGAGAGGGAAGGATAAAGTCCTTGAGAAAATTCACTCCACCTGACAGTGATTCACCTGCAGGTAGCACAAATTATCAGGCCTTCAGAAGTTAAAACACAAATTCAGTTTAGATGCCAGAAATTATATACATGTATATATATAAAATTATATATAAAGTATACATGTATAAAGTATACATGTATATGTATAAATATGGGACCATCTCTTTCCTATTTAAGCCTTCCCATGATCTTAGAGACAGAAAACTCTGTCAGCTGATTATTCCCCAGTGAACAATAGTCTCTGGGTGATTTGGTTACAGTGTAACAGTGTGTGATCAAATTTAGAAAAGGAAAACAAATTATATTTTTAAATGAATTTGAGGAAGATCTTAGTTCTTCTCCTTCAAAAGGTTACTGTCTGACACTTCCATACAGTGGTCAAGAATTTCTGATAGGTCATGACACTTTAATTAAGAGCATCTTGCCTTAGGCAGAAGTGTGAAGCTCTGTTCTCTTTTGGCTTCTTACAGCTTCTCAGAAATTAAAGCTGGAAAGAGATACAGGGCTGTGGTCCATTTTGTCTATTATCTGTTAGATGACTTCCTGCAAGCTACTCTTCACAGTTCTCATACGTAGCCAATCTAAGTGATAACTTACATGATGGTAATGCTGTTAAATATTTGTTGGTATAAACTATTCACTATGTTTGAATAAACTGGGCATTTAAATCATTGTTTCCTTTAGGAAAGTAAAACCTCTACCTCAGAGCTGAAAAAGACCTCCTGATTGCTTAAACCAGCAATAACCTCCATTTCCTTTAATCTTTGCTTCATTATACAGTTCTGTCGCTAGGAGTTTCCTTGCCAGGAAACAGTCAAGAAAAAGAAACTGCCTCAAAATCAAGGCCTCAAAACTTGCATTCCTCCTAATCGTTTATCTTTATTCCATAGAAGGGAAGTCCTTATCAGCTTCCAATATTTTTGTCATGGAATTTATAATTTCTAAGACTTTGAACTACACAGGGATCAATACAGTTCTATAGACAAAAAATGTTCAGTTCCCAAACTAGAAATCTCACAGTTAATGAAAGAAGCTTTTAACAACCAAAATAAAAACAGTATTGAAATCCATTTATATCACACATGTCCCAGTACCATGGCTTTGAGTAAGATGTATAGAAATGGAGAGTGGTGGGAGGGCAGGGGGAAAGACTGCAGTATTTCAGTGCTGCCTTCTCGTTTATCTATATTATATTGAAATATTTAATTATATTTAAACAACTCTAATATTTTTCAACATTTTGTAACAAAGTGTAAGGTTCAAAGATATAATGCTAATTATGAAAAAATATATTTAAAAAACTTTTAACATTGCAGATTTATAGGCAAAATAAAGATCCCAACCCAGAAAAAATATTCCCTAGAGACACTAGGACCCATAAGAAATGTAAGCACTGTGCCCAGAACTAACAGTTTACAGATCTGACGGAAGTCACAATAGAAGTCTGACATCAATACTAAATTAGTCACATCATGTATTCTGAGCATCTTTGAGATGTACATATAAATCATAACGTTAGGTCCTGCTGTACCCACCCATTGAAGCCAAAGCATTTGAACAGTTTATCCTATTAAAAGAAGGATGCATTCATTGTTTTATGTTTTTATTTCCAAGAACGTAAAAAATACATTTTTAGTTTTTGGGTATGTTTTTTGGCTTTTTTTTGCTAATAATGGAATTACACTCCTTTCAATATATGTAAAGGCAAAATGAATGCTCAAACAGTACAAAGCTCTAAAGTCTTCATGCTAATGATCTGATAAGTTATAAATAGATAGAAACACATCTCTCTTTGAAACAACATTTTAAAAAAGATTCCGGCTATAACATGTAAAAGATTTCAAATGAGTTTCAGGTCCTGGCTCTGAGTTCCACTGAAAATCTCATTAACTATATTTTCAATGAATTTGATCCATGAAGTCTGTCATAAATAGGCCCAGCAAAGTCATTTTCAGATGAAAGTGTTTCTCTTGATGTGATTAATTTATAAGATGGGTCTCTGTAAGTGCAAAGCTTTCAAGTTACCAGAATTTTCTGCAGCACACAATCCTCTCCACATTTTCAAAGATTTATTTATTTAAAATTCTTTTTTTCCTTCTTCCTAGCTGGTTACATCTTCTTCCCTAAAAGCTTCTTAAAAGTCACACTGAAAGTGTCAAAGTCCTGTCTTTTCAGTGAATCTTTTTTTCTTTCTGATGTACTGTATTAAGCAGCACATTAGGAACGCTTCAAATTGTTTTGGAACACAGAAATAATTTTGTCATTGAGGAGTCAACACTGTTCTAGTTTTTAATGGAAATTTAAAAAGAGCCAAAATTCTTTACCTAAAGCCAGGGTTTGTCCTGAGGAATTCAAGAGTGTCTTTCTAATGTCTTTTCTAGTGATTATTTATGTTAATTATATTGTAATCACTTAATTTTCTTCTGGTTTCTATAATCATAACATGAAGAAATTAATTATAATATTCGGTATATGTAATCTAATCTTAATTACAATGTGTTTAAAAATATGTTGATAGGTACTTTGCATTTATAAAAGTTAGCAAATTTATCTTTATTGAAGACCTCCCCAGATCAGTACTTTCATCCTCTCTTCACCACTGAATCACATTTCTTCCTGAATTTCATCCTGCTCTATCCAATCCCACACTGTCTCACAGCAATGCCAAGCAGCATTTCTCAGGCCAGACACACTCCCTTTCCAGATATCTGAATTTAAAGAAAAGCAGGCATCTGACTCAGTAAAACCAACATCAGGTAGAATTACAGAAGAGTGGTGATATTTACATTCTGTCTCTAGCCTTCACTTTTAATGAGGAAATGCTCTCAGGGTAAAGCCTGTGACAAGCCTTTGTGGACACATACAAAGTAGGAGTTATTTTAACTTGTCTCTTGTATGACAGATGAGAAGATGTTACTCCTTCCCATGGCAGGGCACTCACTGTTAATTGTCTAGTTTGTTAGGATGCAGCCAAAGGCTACATTTTTTTCTGAACAAACAATCTCCTCAAACCTCTCTTCTCCACTAAGTCTTTCCATAACAAAGAAGATTCCATCACTCCTCCAGAGGGTTGGTGCTCTGCTACAACTCTGCACTGAAGACAGGGGACCCCTTACTTTGCTGAACAAACAACTTTGATGCTTTTTCAGCAAGGACTTTAGAACCTTTCTGCCTGCTCTGTTTGACATTGACATGCACTCTTCACGAAATAAAGCATTTTTTATATGTGCAGAGAAACATCCTCCATCTCCCCAAAATATATGCATGGTAAATGCATATGTCAGTAATCTCAGCAATGTGTAAACAAATAAAAAAGGAATATCTGTTTTTGAAAGGAGGAAGTCTATGGAGGACTTGCATAGGTGCTCCCTATTCTTCTTGAGTATGGATGAGCCAGAATGGGGGAGAATACCTCTGAATTTTAATAAACACTGTCTCTTCTTCACTATTATACTGTCTCTGAGGGGAATGAAAGGGACAGCTATGATCTACCATGGTTCTCTCCTCTGGTGCATGGTCCAACAACATCTGCACGTGCTTAACTGAGAAGCATGGGTGAGCAAATGTACGTCAGGAAATATGGTTTGTTGGAGTCAGAAAGAAGCCATATAGCACCCACATCGATGGCCCTTACAGTCTGTAAGTCCATACAATACATATCTTTGGGTAGCTGAACTCTTTCAAGCTGTTCCCTGTATCTGAGAAAAGAATGACAAGGAAAATTTCTTTTAGTGAGGTTGGGAAGGCTGCATTATTTGAAGGAAGGAAAAAGAGCACCAAACCTTGAATAATAAGCTTGAAAAGGAAACATGGCAGAAAAACCTTCACTTTTTATGTTAATAATTTAAGTAGGTTTTTTAATTTATGAAAAACGAGTAAACTGAACTTATTATGTTTTTTCAAAAATTTTGCATAACATACTCTATCCAGAGATCTCTAATCTGAAGATATAAACAACAGCTATCACAGTTGCCTGATCCACTCAGGTATAACTTATTCTGTGCTTAGTCTCCTCAAGTAAATTCAATTCCTTGACCTGGGCTGCAGCCTCCAGTTTGCCCTAGCAATTAGGGAGCTGTAAAAATTGAAGACTTTTCATTTTCAAGACTGGTTTCACTCAGTAGTTAGTCATTATGAGTCAAGTTAGAAACCCTTTTAGAAAGAGAGCCAGCAGACCTTTCACTGCTAGGCTGACTGTCCACTTGCAGAGAAGAAAGAAGTATCTCATCTCCTTGTACTCCTCAGGTGGTAAGTTACCACTGAGAGGATGTGAAGACACGAAACTCTCCTTTCCTGATCTTTGGCTTTTTTCAGGATGCAGACTAAGAAGAAGGGGAGCAACAAAAGTACCATAAATCATGCATGATTCTCTTCAAAAAAAGTCATGTAACAAAATGTGAAGGGGATAAAAAGTGAGGGGATGGAGTTCTGATGATTCCTCAGAAGATTGGACTAGGTGGTGGCAAGCTTATGGCACAGCATGTACTATTGCATTTTCACATTAAAAATAGAAGGAAGTCATTGTGGATATGTGAGGAAGGCCTGGCATTTGTGGCGTGTTTCTCTCCAAAACAATGTCAGTTTAATTCTTAAAATTAGATCTGAGAGTTTCTTTTTTCATTATCACTGCTCATGTTCACATAGCCAATCTTTAAATAAAACTTATTATTAACTTTAAAAAACTGAGGGGTTATTTAAGTCATTAAATTCCGTACAAAAGTTTAATCGATTTCTAAATAATAAATCAACTCTGGGTGCTCTTAATAATCTTGGCATAACACATTTCAATCCAGAATCACTGCACAGTATTTATCTTTAATGAATAATAAATGAGACATTGGTATTGACTGAATAAATGATTAAATATTCAATCAGTAAGAGAACATGGGAATAATTGTTAATTATTAATAAACTACAGATTTTGCTTGTCAAGTGCTATCATCTTTTTACATGAATGACTTCTTTTCTTATCTATCATCATAGGGCAGATGAATACAAGAGCTCATATTGGACACCATCTGTCTCTGAAAAAGAAGAGTTGTTTCAAAAGATACTGGGGGTCTTACAATCTCTTTTTCATCAGGGTCTTCAGTTCTGAAATTCAGCTCTAGTACATATTAATTTTTGTTAGAAAAAGAGAGACAGTGGGAGCCAGGAAAACTGATGGTTGGCTGGCCAGCCTGACAGAAAGTTTGATCTGCTAGGTTTGTTCTAAAGCTTTTGCACTGGCTGATGTTCTTATGGTTCCCTAAAGAGTTTTCACAGTAAGATTTCATGAGAAGTTCTAAAATTGCCTGAAGCAAGGCTACTACCAAAAATGTCCCTGAACAAGGTCTTTTTCCTGTACTGGCTACCCTGAGGCCTATAAAGTCACCCATGAGCTACCTGAGTAGAGCAATGTGGTCTTTGTCTATATCTAAACCAATGATCTTTTGCAATAGCCCATCCTCCTGATCTCCTGAAGCCACACTGTGGCAACACCAAGTGCCACACTGGCACTAGCACAACCCCTTTCTTTTCTCCCAAAGAAAAGATTTTCGTCTTTAGACAAGGAAAAACAGCAACAACAACAACATAAAAGCCTCTTCATGTTCTAGCCAGGACCAACAACTCCAACTGTGAATAAGCAGAGGCCCAGCACTATGACCTGTGCCATAATAAACAGCTTTCCCTTGATTCACATGGGTCCCTAATGGGTCATGCCAATCTCTACTAACAGTAAAGATTTTGTACATGCCCATTCATAACTTGCTGTCATTTTCACTCAGCTATAACAACTAATGAATACTATACATTTGTTCCTTTATATCATGCTGCAGAGTGTCCACAGTTCAACCTGAGAGTTGAATAAAAATCACCATCTGAAATGAGGTTATTCTGACACCCCCAATCTATAACAACCTTTCACACTCAGCTATAACTGATAGAGTGATGTAACTGGTAAGAACCAGGTGTCCTGGAGAGTAGTCTTAAAGTATATTTCTGGTCAGAAAGCAAGTCTGTACAAACCAGCTACTCCTTATCTATGTACATATTCACTAGAGTACCTTTGAATTGTCTTCTGACTTTGTGACTGAACAAGTTTCCTTCTATTAGATTTGAAGGACACAATCACTCTGCCAGAATTAACTGGGTCTTGTTTTACTGCATGAATTATTGAATTTTCTATCCTGTCTTAAACACAAAATCTTCACTAGAACTGCTGAAACCATTTCCTTTTCCTTCTAGGAAATATTTTTTTTAAGAAAAAACTGCTTTAAAATGAATATGTCAATTTAATTTGCACTTTCTTAAGAAAAAGTGAAAAAACCTTCTTAAGGGAAATTGTTTAATTCTAATATTTTTGGAACAAGAGTTTTCCCTTTTTTTTCTTTAATATTGAAGTGACCTTTAATTTTACAGTTGATGTTAAGAGATATAAAAAGAAAACAAACTTTATAATGAAAAATGTCTTTCAAATTGATTTTTTTCCTGTACAGCCCTGTTTCTTACAATTAGTAATGGAAGACAGATTACCAAAAGAGAAAGTAACTGTCCCATCTTGCCAGCACTCTATTCTAGGTATAATTACAGCCTGAAAGGTCTCACCCACCATTTCTTGAACCCCCAAAGCCTGAGAGCACTACCGAGCATGCAGAGAAAGCCAGTATTGTCACAGGGATCACACACGGGAAAATTTGGTTCTGTTCCCAGACGTATCATTGTCTCTGAGCCTGACTATAGGGAAGACAGATGATTTCCTACAGTTTCGCAAATCTAACAGAGAATTACTGATATTACTCTACTTTTAAGAAATATTTTTACTTTATACATATGTCAGATTTCTAATAACTCTACTGTGTATTCTATCAAATGAGATGCATTAAACTTCCCATGATTTTACCAAGTGTGATTTAGTTAAGCATCCACAATAAGCACTGTACCAAGTGGCATGACACTTATTCTTTGAGGATTTGTGCTGAAATGAAATATGAGCTGTGGGGCTGAACACATTCTGTAATTCACTTATAGTTATTCAGAATATATAGAAAAGGAAGAAGGTCGTCACATCTCAGAAACCCTAAGTATTGTTTGGGATTTTTCTGTAGCAGAGTCTAAAAAGACCGGTAAAGCTCCACAGAAAGGTGTATTAAAAATGAACCTTCACCTCCATTTTTATTCCTCTTGGAATTTTCATACAACTCAGTCCATCGAACTTGTGCCAGAAAACTGGATTCATGAAACTTGAGTCTCAGCTCATTTATAAGGATTTATTTCTCTATATTTGTGTAAATGTAGAACTGACAAGGGTGAAGAAGCCTTCTTTGAAGTGTCAGTCACAGATGTGGTCCAGTAAGCTTCCAAGATGATTCTTCCCACAGTTTCAGATGCATGGGACCAGTTCAAAAGTCAGGAGTTATTCCTTTATGAATGTCGAAAATGGCCACAAGAGCTACCTCTCCTTGCTTGTTTCTATTTACCTCTCCAAGTACAAAGTACTCTAAAGACACTGAGGAGGGCTTGAGGGAAGGAAGTGTCATCCTGGTGACACAGTCCAAATCATTCGGCAAATCTGTTGTTTTCCTTAGGGAAGTGAATTTCTACAAGCTCTTTTACAGAGTTTTGTGCTAAGATGGAACTCAGTCAAACAAAATGGAACTTCCTTTATCTGCTCAGGCCAAATGAAGCAAAGAAGAGTTTAACATCTGTACTGTGTCTGCAGGTCTAATACATATTAAAGACTTTCCTGTCATATCTACTGGAACTACATAAGGCCTGAAGGCTAGACTCTGTTGTAGATGATGTTTTGTAGCCAATCTCATAATGATTTATTAATTTTTCAGCAACAATAACATACCAGGATTAATAAGGGAAGACTAAGACAAAAAAAATGCATTAATCAAGCAACATTGAGGTAAATCATTAAATATGTCATAATGTTTCCTTTGACAAGCTCTTCTGAAAATGGGAATTAGGAAACAGAGGTATAAAAATCTAATCACGTTTTGGCAACATTAATTTCTCATATTTAGGAGATACATTTCCAATAAACTGAGTATATCAGTCAATGCCTCTGTTATGAATATGGCTACATCTAACACCTAAAAAGCTAGAAAAAGACACTACTTCCATAAAGTTTATCACTATAGCTTTTATCTTTGCAAATGCTATGTTTCTGTATTTGAAAAATATAACATTTCCATGGCCCAACTAAATGCTTGTAGTAGTCCTGTTCGCTGCTAATAGGCTCTGTAGTCTTAATCTATAGATTAATAGACCATAGTCTTGGTTTGGCTAGGCTTTTGAGAAAAAAAGTTGATTTTATTGTTATTTTACTCATGGTTTGCATTTTCAGCTTGAAAAATAATTAACACAATATTTTAAGTTTAACACAATACTACCACAATATTTTAAGTTTGATAACAAGCTCACTAGTTTGAGTGAAGAGTTATTTCTTCACACAATGTATTGGTTTCAGAAATTACATGTTGAATCCCAGAATATTCTGAGTTGGAAGGGACCCATCGAGTCCAATTCTTAAGTGAATGGCCCATAAGGGGATCAAAACTTCATCCTTGGTGTTATTAGCACTATACTCTGACCTATTGATGACTTTCTGGATTAGTTCTATTTATTAAAAAAAATATTAGAAGGGGTTTTGTCAGGTGATCCTGAGGTGAAAGAAAAAATTTTTAAATAATTTAATTATTTTAGAGCTGCCTTGTTTAAAATAATAAAAAGGTAAGATGTCAAACTTTTCTACTCTTGAGAAAAGGGAAAAAAACACAAACAGAGCTGGAATACAAGAAGGGTAATTTCTAGGAAATTACATAAATTGTAATAGGGTCATAAAGAAAGGACTGCTAAAAGATAAACAAAAAGCTCATGAAAGGTGAAATTTTTTAAACATGATGCATCATTAACCTGCAGAACTTGCTGCCATAGGATATAATTGAGGTTAAAAGCTTAAATTGAATTAATAAGGAATTATACATTTATATGGATAATGAGAACTTAGACATGATAAAGATGTAGAATGTAAACCTTTGTACCTAAGGCCAGAAGTTAACAGCTAAAAGGTAGCAGCCTGAATGGTTCTAACAATTTTCTATGACAAATATATTCTGATTAAAACCTGGGTTTAGGGTTTTATCTAATTCTACTGGTATCTACACTGATTTCCCTTTTTACTTGTCTGCACTTTCATTTTACTACTTGTGCCATTTGTTTCCAGGGAGTGGTAAACATTCAGTTATCCTAGTTTCTCCTAATATCCCCCTTGGTATATAGAGAAAGAGAGCTCATTTTAATATATGCTTTCAAACCTAATTTGTGGCACTTTTGGAGTCCCTGCTGTATCATTATACTGATATCTATATCTAATGTACACTTGAGAAAGGAGGTGTGAGGAGCTGATAACAGCCATGGGCAAGAATAGCATGGCTAGACAGAAGATAGAACTGGAAAGCAACAAAAATTGCATAGAAATTCCATTTTTGGATAAGGGGAGTTAAAAGAGTAGGGAGAAAATTGAATGGATACTGGGTAAAAAGAAAACTTATGTGAAATTCTGGACTCATGGATGCCTCAAAGGATACCTTATACTGGATGAAAGAAGATGGGAATAACTGCAAAGAAAAGTCTGAACAGGGAAAATATGATAAATTTTAAAGCTGTTCATCGCTTCCAAATTTTTATGAAAGCATTAGGACAGCGACACAGACCAGATACTACCCTTGTTCTGCCAAGGGATATAGTTTGTGAGATGCATTAATTAACAGGCTTTGGGCTCTTGATACTGCTAAAATAAAGTAGCAAATCAATGCATTTGCTTGCCATGACAAAAATTGAGAACCTGCAGCACATAAAAAGATAAGAGGTGCTTTGTCAAGTCAGACCTTGATGGGTACAGAGAAGCATATCCTAGAATATGTCTGTGCTCTGTGAATGAGAGAGTTTCACGACAGAATGCCATGTAGCGGTGGTCCTTGGAAGGCTGGCAGATGAAAATTTAGGTTAGTCTTCTTCAGAGACATGGCTACATTGTTGAAGTTCACATTGGTAGTATGACTGCATAAGGTCATCTAGCAAACTTACTTTGTAAAGAATTGAGTAAATAAATGTATGTAAGACATTAATTTTAAAGACGGTTCAATGAGATGAAGATGAAGACCTCACTCTTGTGACCAGAAATACTACATCTCTATAAAGCAAAGGAGTTGAAATTAAAGGACTCTGAACACATTACTGGAGAACCATAGACTGCAGCCTTGGTGAATCTGACACAACTCTGTCATGTCTTCTGGGCAGGGGTGTTCCCAGAGGGAGTTACCTAGTGCCTGAAACATCTGTCTGTGAGACAACTTCATTACAAAGGGGAAGACATCCTACAGAGGTTTAGAAACTGAGTATTGAAAAAATGTCTGCAATGCAGAATATTAGTATTTAAAGATGTTATCTACATTTATCACGTTTGTCACTTGCCATTAATTTAAATTCTTTTTATGCATCTGTTCAGGAAATAATTAGGATTTTATGCTGCCGTAAATATGCTTGTTCATCCAGTAGTGCAAAGCAGAAGATTAATTGCATTACAATGGGAATCAGGACTATGGTATTTGGACCTACAGCAACAACGGTGACAGCTGCGCTGCCCACATACTTTGCTTCGGTAAGCTTCAAAGCTTCAAAACCAAGTATGGATGAGAAAATAATTAAACTCCTGACTAGGCAGGGTTATCCCGTTCTTGTATGTGTAACCAGACAGACAACAGCCAGAACAATGGCAGATCACACTAAAGCTAACCAAATAACATTGTTTCAAAAGTTCTGTTAATCACTTATTCAGCTATGTTTATAAACACAACTTTATAAACAGAGATTCATGGTTTGTACGCATCATTGCATTTTATAAAAAACTAACCTGAGCTCTCTTTAAATGCCTGTAGTAAAATTCCAAAATATACTAACATGTTGTAAGGCTATATTAATTTGGCAATAAAACTCTAGAAGGCTTAAAAAAGTCTTAACTACTGGTACCCAAGAATGACACTGTAAAATCAGAGCCAAGACCAAAGGTAATGAGTTGGAAAAAAGAGATGCAGGCAGCAGAAAAACACTGTAAAACTTTCCCTGCCTCACTGAATATAGCTCAAGACAAAGGAACAGCGGAGTGATGGACCCCCACACCACTTTTCAGTCCGGAGGTGTTTATTAATGTTGCCCTTATTATAGAAACAAAAGAAACATGAGATTACTCCTGTCTCCCAAAGTAAATATCAATAACTTATACAAAAGTGTCCCCTAAATGAGGGTCTTTGTAATGGCATTTGTTTGTGGGGATTGACTAAACCCACTGGTAAATGCAGAGAAAATGTTTAATCCAAAAAAACTAATCACATGTGATTAGCCTAGAGGGTTTTGTGCAATTAAAACCCCCATCTGTAACTGGATCATTCATATCATTCTAGTTCATTATATCAAAACACTTACTGATGAGGTGAGTTTTGGCTTATTAAAAGCTAGGATTTTTAGGTATGTTTTGAGATATTCATAATGATTAAAAATCAAATATGAGTTGCCAAAATTCTTACAGGCTGGAAATCAGCTACTAGACTTAAAGTACATTTAGTCTTTGGTGGCTGCTCAGTAATTGTGGCCCCACTGCCTTGACTAAAGATAGAGCATTTTCACTGCCATGACATTTGCTTGAATAATTTTTTTGCAGACAGAGCAAAATTCTCTTTTTTTAAATTTGTGGGTTGATTAATTTTGTGGCATGCAGCTAGGGCTAAAACCAAAGAAGGGTACAGCCATATGCCTTGCTTATAAAGTGGATGAATGCTTAGGAATGGGTACAACTATCAATGAGAAGTACAAGTTATTGCACGTCTTACATTTCTGTGGTTTGGAATTTGTCTACGCAACTAATTTAGTGCAATTATCAGAGAGTGAAAAATAAAATAAAATAATGAAATATGTAAAAGGTGTGCTGAATTGACCTAATCCCCTTTACTTTGGTGTGGTAAATGTATGTCTAAACAAGAAGAATTTACTTCATGTCAATAAAAGCCCCTAGATTTGTATGAAGCACCTGCACAACAGAATGTGAATAATGTGATTTTAATAAACATGTTTCATCCCTAGAATAGAGCAAAACAGTTTACGAAAGAAATCACAAATAAGAATTAATTTGCTATGAGGCCAAATAGGCTCGAAACTAATCTTGAGTCTCATGATGAAGATTGGTATTACAGATACCCTTTGAACTGATGGGTCTGCCCCAAAAAGACATCTGACCATTCCAGATTGTATACTAGGGCATTTTTTTATTCCTGTGCTGTAGCTGCTCATTCATTCTGTAAATTATTTTGCTGTAGCTTAATTTCAATAACTGTTATTAGAAAAATCTTTTTATTATTTTTCCCCAGGGTGTGTTCAAGTGTTTAAATCCCTTTGGTCAATCTCTGTATTATTATTCAGGATGCTAATATTGGCTGATCTTTCTCTATCTGATTATAAGTCATCTCTATCCCCCTCTCCTGAGGAGTGAAATTAGGAACGCCTTTTTTCCCCTCTTATAACTATATAGATTTCTGCAAGGCTTAAATGGAAGCAGTTGTTTGCACCCATATGCGGCACCTTCCACCCCAAATTTGTGTCATCATGTGTAACTTCTCATACTGTTGCTAAAGTAGCCATACAAACAGAAGGGTGAGGAGACAGATGATATCTACTTAAAACAGAGAGTTCTTTTGTATTGCAAATAGAGTTATCTAACAGATCAGCTGGCGTGAAAATGCACCACAATTCCATGTGTTTTGTGGGATGATGCAGACTGGAGTAATGTTATTAGAAGCAAATATTACAGTTTCACACATGAAGTGAAGTACTCAACACTTTACCCCACCATCACTCTCCCCGCAATGTTGCCAGAGTATAACTGTGAACAAAAAACGATTGCCCACAAATTATGGATCAAGTGACTGGAAATACGGTACTTAATTCCAGTACATTAGGTTTGGCTGTAAACAACTATTTCCAGGAGCAATCCAGAACTGTTATGTGTAATGCAGAAATGGATATGATGACAAGTCCCAAAGTTGTAACCATATGGAGACAGGCAGAAGAAGCAGCAGAAGAGAATGTTCCTTTTGCACTACATTATTCTGACACTTTTTCTCAGTATGAAGATTCATTACAACACAGACAAATCAGATTTGCATGATTAGTTATCTTTTTGATATTGGGGCTTAAAATTACAAACCTTTTGTTGATTTTTAAGGTTAGTAAAATACAATTTTATCATCTCAATTGAACCTCTTGTCTAACAGACCATAGAATTTCATTCAGTGCCTCTTGATTGCAGTGCAATAATTTGTGCCCTCATTGAAGAGGTGAAGAATGGACAGTTTTCCTAAGTAATGTTTTGCAATGGTTAATTACCTTCACAGCTAAAGATGTAGGTAGTATCTCCAATTTTAATTCTCAAAATTATAGGCATAATTCTTTGCTACCTATGTCTGCACTATACCATGGACATTCTTCAATATCTAATATTTTTCTCTCAGTGAGGATGCTATATAATTATGTATTGACTCTCATTTTCCCCCTAATAAGATTAAAAAAAAAGAACACTTTTTATTCCTTTCATTCTTCAACTGCTGTATTTCCCTCACTCTTTCTAACTCCCTTTCTTTTAAAATGGTATGTTTAATATTACATTCATGAGTGATAAGCACAATAGTAAAATAATTTATTTTCCTCTATTAGTTGCTCTTTGTTACATACCCAAAGATTATGTTTCCCTTTTATGTAATAACCTTACAGTAAGAAATTTCCAAGAGTTCAAAAAAATATAAATTCCTGATTTTGGTCACTATTAGTATGAACAGTTTTAAATATTAAACATATTGTCACAACCTCCATCACATATTAAACTCTTTCAAGTGTGCAGAAAAGGACCAAATATAATTTGAGAGAAAATATTGGCTAAAATGCCCTGATAATTCTTCTTCTAAACTGTGCTTTTTATGAGTAACCAGCAGGATACTTGGCACTGTTGAAAGCATCTTTAGTGGTTTCTGCTGCAGAAACTGAGGGAGGGATGGGGGGTGGGGAGGGGGGAGAGAGAGAGAGAGGGAGAAAAGGGAGATAAATGCATTGAATAACTCTAGTTTTGCTGGAAAATATTCTTGTTTCACAAATCTACACGTGATCCTGATAGGAATGTTCTCTCCAAAATTGCATTCTGAAAAGCTGACTGATAAAGTTGATTTGTTTTCTTCGATTCCATTATTACCACAGGGAATATTGGTCACTAATGGAAGAAAATCTGGTGCGTCCAGTATGTCCAGTATCACAGGTATGGCCTGTGATTCCCCTGGGAAAACAATTGTTCTAAGAACTGTTAGCATCCATACAGTGAAATAAATTAATACTGCTAAGACATAAGGTTGTGGGCTTTATTTCGATGTTTTGCTCATTTGTTTGAACAAAGTTATTAATAAATCTGTCTCAGAATAAACTTGTGGGACTTCACTCTATTGTGGAAGAGGGTCTGAGCTTGTTGAAAGCTTTATGAACAACCTAATAAAGAGTAAGTAGTTGACACGTGCACATAAATAGGGCAGAGGCCTTCTGACCTTCATTTTATTTTTGTATATTTTACATAGCTCTTTGTTTTTCTTTATTTTATGCTCCCTTGTTATTTTACAGGGATCTGCCCACCTTCATGATGTGAAGTTATTTCTCATCATGTGTGTCATCTGTCAAGCCAACTCCCGCTTCTGAGCTACATGGAAAATGCCTCCAGTCTCCAGTCCCTCTTCTAGCCAGCTCTCTTGAATGAGTCATTCCTAGTTCCAGTGTAGTCTGAACTGACAAGAAGACATTATAATTTATCATTTGACTGATACAATAAAAATGTAGCATCTAGTCTGCAAGTCTTTTCTTCTCTCCATCTTCAGCATCTGGTGTAATGGGACTACTTTTGCATTGTTGAATTCAAGATTGGATTTTGATGACCATTCTCCACATAGGGAAACATCTACTGTTGTTATATAAAGCCTTACTGATCATGAAAGAATGTCAGGATCCACACAGCTCGTACACTTTAAATTATGCTCAAGTATGACATTTTGGTTAACATAATTCCAAAGAGTTACCATTTACCTCAGGTCTCAAAGTCCGTAATTAAAAATCCTACATTATAGTACTGCTTTTACCTAATGCCTTATATATAGGAAGGTCTACCACTAGATACCACTGAAACAGTTTTGAAAAAGAATTCTGAGATAGATAAAAAGTCATGGTTTTTAACTGACTACTCATACAATATTACAAATAATGTGTAATCCCTTTATTAAAGGCAGAAGTTCCCCCCTCTACATATTGGTAGAAGAAGAGAGAAGAATGGGATTAGGGAATACTTATTTCCTGCTTCCATTGCCTTGTATTTTGACATGGCACTTCTGTACTAGTCAAGGCCAAGACAGTTTGCAATCTCATATGTAATTCTGTTGGACTGTAATGCTGCAGGAAATGTTACATTACTGATAATGGTTCCTGTAAAAGTTTAGTTGAGGAATTTCAGTTTCAAATATCGAAATTAATTATACTATAGTTAGGTGTCATTTTCCATGTTGTATTCAAAACCACTAGATGGTGGTATGCACTAGACCTGAGGAAAAGTACACAAAGGGACTGATTAATGTGGTCTTCCACTGTCTGAACAGGAAATTTTTCATTCCTCACTTTCCTGTCTTCTTCTGGCTAACCTTTATCCTATCAGTTGTTTATTTAGAAGGGTGATTGTGACAATTATAAATCTCAGGTGAAGTTTTTCACAGCGTATTGACTGAATTTACACCGCGTTTTGAGATAAATCTGGAAAGCCAAGATGATGAAAAATCAGAGAAGACTCATAGATGCAATTAAAAGAATAAGAAATAATTATGTGCATCTTGGCTTATGGTATCTACAAAAACTTTTAAAAGTATAATTACATGTAAATGTTTGCTACATTTTTAATATTAAAAACTATCTATTAAGTACAGATGATCAAGTGAGATATCTTGTTTAATCACTAGTGTAGGACCAATATATTGAACAACATTTTAAGAATTCATGTTTACAACCTTCTTGCATATCAAGTTTAGCTTGTATATTTCTTCACACTAAGATTAAGACAGTTCAAGTTGGCTAATATAGCTATCTTTTGGGACATGGATTTTGGTCACCTCTTCTCCAGTCTGAATTGTAAGGGAGAGGCATAACATGAAAATCTAGGATTCCTTTCCACTATCACCCAGCTGGAGTTTAAGACATGTACACAGCAAATCAATGGTAGAATAAAAAATGTCAGGACCAATCCCCAGCTATCACTACTACATGGTGATGTTATGTTTCTTCAGTCCTTTTTTTCTCTTCCTGCTGCCTATTTTAACTTGTTACATCTTTGTTTCTGTCAACCTCCATCTAGCTGACTTGGATGTGCTACTTGACTCTGCCAACACATGTAACATTTCTATACAGCTTAGTAAAAGACAAATTACAAGTCTGAGCAGCAGAGGAAAGCTGTATGCTACTACAGCAGAGAACCATAGCATAATGCACTTCCGATTTCAGAAAGCCATAACACAAGATAAAATGATGACAAAAATGAGAGAAATAATAATTCTATTTTTAGAAAACACAATGATAGAAAATCAATGATACACTGAAGCCCATTTAGACAAATGTCTTGAAATAATAATCCTGTTAAATAATGTGTCATTTTTGCAACTATTTTTAATTACTAATTTCAATCTCAGATGAATTATTTCAAATTAGCAAGATACAAATCAATTGTTGTAAATGACATTTGAAAAATGAGGAGAAAGTCTTAATGGGAAGAAAAAGCTTTTATATTAATATAATGATGACTAAAACTCTTAACTTATTCCACACTACTTCTAGGAGAAAAAGCATGTTTGGCATTCAGCCACAAAAGGTAACTTGGGTGTGATAGATCTTCCAGAAAATGGAAGGTAGAAGAAAGTGCAACATGGGAAGAAAGAAAGCAGCTTTAGTGATGCTGTTGCAGCATAAGTGGTGCACTTGCACCTTTGCTACCTGTATTTACTCTAATTCTGTGGGCTAGAGTTCTCTGCCCAGCCCTCCATTTTCATGATGAGCACTGCCTGGCTGCATTACTGTATTTTGACAGCTATTGATTTGTGGGAAACTGATGCAGCATTGAAGCAACAAGGTAGCAAAGTTCAATAAGCAATATCATAGCAGGAGAGTATAATTTCATTCTGAATCAAAGCTGGTTTCACTAACTAAAATTGAAACCTTTTTACTTACATACATACACCACTACACAAGTGTATCCAAATAGCCTGACCAGCAATCATGAAACCAAGAATACTGTATCCAAGTGATCTTTACAGCATTTCTTGGGATAAAACACGTGACAATGGATGCCAGCTTTCCATCCTGCCTTTTTTTCCCCCCCCTTATGTTATTACTCCCTAATTAAGTGCTCATTAGTCTCTCTATCCTGCCCACTACTGTGAGTCATGAGTATTCTTGCTCTGTCTACCCCGGCTCCCTCCCCCCATCTGTTGGCATCCTCATGATCTGCTAATGTTGGTACCATCAACACCTGCTACTCTTGTTAGCTCCCCCCTGACACCGTTTCTTTCAGCTCCTCGCACACCCAGATTTTCATGTTCTCCATTCATACTTACCCTAATGCTGTGGAGTCATCAGAACAGGCTGGGGAAGAGCCAGCTGCCAGGAGGCTGACAGAAGGGAGTGACAAAGAGCAGTAGTGTGTTAAGGCTGATGGAAAGTTCTTAACGGACATGAATCCATCCTAACCTTCACTGAGAATAACTGTTTTGCTTAGATGAATCAGAAAACTAGGACACAGTGAGGTGTATTGTGGCAGAGCTACTAGGCTTGTTGCAGCTTCTTGCAATTTCAGGAGTGTAGATACAGTCTCAAAATACAAGCTGACTTAGCTCTGACCTAGCTCTTACTCACTCATAGGTAACAGTTATGGATATAGTTAACTACAGTGGAATGGTATAAAAAAACCCTTTTTTCTTTTTTTAATAAATGTATTTGTACAGTTTCAGTGTATAATCCCATAACCCTCTGTAGTTCTCTATGAATGCATATTATAATGGTACAATAAGAAAACTTCACAGTTCTTTTCAATATTCCTTAATGGGAAAAGTAGTTGGATTGTCAAAGAATAGTTGTATAAACCTTACATTGTTCCACTGTAAGAAGCCTTATTCCACACAGAAATATATAAAACATTCACAGTTTTCTTGTCTTATAAATCCCTACTGAATGTATAGTTGTTTCAAATGACAAAAATATGGGTTTAGGATATGTTTTCTACTTTGAAGTGTAGAATATACCACGAGTAGCAAAAATGAATTTATTCTTCCTCTTCTCCATCATCATACTTTACATCACATGACTAATCCACTATACCATGAGGCACAAAGGATCAGTCAGGACACATCAACCAGCTCAATTTCCAGTAGCAGAATATTACACACGGTAGACTGGTAATCTCAGACCTTTGTCCAACTAGATTGTTTCTCTAGTTCAAAATTAATAACACATATGTAATGACAGTTGAGGACAGCATGATATTGTGTATTTAATACTAAAAGACAAGTAGTGTTGTTCAGTAATCAAAATGGGGAGATTGGGGAAGGGTTTAGCAAGATTTGTTACCTGAAAAATTTGTTCTGCACTTATGAAATGAAGTAAAATAGATCTTTTAGTTGTCATTATGGGAAAAATGTGGGTAAAGTAGTGTATATATTTTGCATATTGACTATATGTGATTAGACTCAAATGACAAGCAGTTTCACACCTTTCTGTTTGTTTATATGAGCATACAAATATACAGGCTTAAGGGTAATTTTTTTCAACAGGATGTGAACTTAGGGGGAGGGAGTGAAACTCTGAAGTAGGACTGGGGCAAATGCGGCTCTAATGAATTACAGCAGTTACATTTAGGAATTAGCTTGAATGGTTAATACATTGAGATTTCTAGGATGAGGATGCACTTCTCAAAGATCTGATTCTGTTGACCTACACAGAAAGCTAAATATTCAGAAAGCCTAAAGTGTAGATTTAGTAGGCTTTTTCGAAACACTTTGTCACGATCTTTGCTTCCTCATCTCAACTAATGGCAGGGAGGAATGGCATGAATTATTAAATTGGAACTTGGCTTGCTAAGTAATTGTGTTGTGCTTTTTTCCTTTTTATCTTGTTTTGTGAATGTTTCCCTGGAGTCCTTATTTGGGGGCTGTATTTTTGAAAGAGTTTTATGCTCAGTCAAGCTGTAGAATGCATTTTAAACATAAATCACTTTTGTTTGTACGTATCTGTGCCAGCTGTGTGGACAAAGATCTGTGTGTATCAAAACAAGTATAGAAAAAGCATCATAAAATAGTAAGGCTTACTATTGTCTGACGTGTACTGATTAGCTTCTCAAAAGTGTTCACTGCCTGCCAAGGTCACAAGGGTAGGAGAGCAACTGCAAAAGCAAAAGGGCAGCAGTTAAAAACAAGCCAGCAATTCAAGAACAATAAGAAGCAAAGTTGCTGCTAGGGATAGGATTAATACGAACTGCTTAAATAAACCAGGATGCTACATGTGCAGTACAGAGTGGATAAGACAAGATTTTTTGTAAGATCAAGCTGGAAGAAATCTTGAAAACACTTGTAGAAATGAGAAATCAACAAACCAATCACATCATCTTATAAATATAGAATTGCTTCCTATAGTTTTATGGCTGCTACTTTGTCCTGGCTGCTTTTGAGTATCTGACCTAGGCCCACAACTGCCTTCCAGAATTATTCTACAATCTAAGAAAACTTCACGATAAGTATGTAATTTTTTTTTATTAAATACACCGTGTGTTTTTCTTCCCTATATTAGCTCACACTAATATTCTTGTGTTGATCTCTATGGATAGTCAGGGTTTAACTTTATCCAAATTATATACTTTGTTCTTTTGCATTGAAAAATGTTCAGACAGCAAACTCTTTCTGTTTTTATTAAGATACAGGCACCAAAAGATGCAATCTATCCATGAACATCTGTAAGAAATCAAACAACTTTGTAACACATACCAATAGTAATGGTCCAGATTTCACGGCAAAACCCTTTTCTCTCCTTGAATGTGCACATTCTTTTCTGCCTATTATTGTAGTTTTTCAAAGTAACACCTGCTTTTAATTTTGCCTTCAGTTCTCAGATAAAACACAGATTTTTTAACCACAGTATTTAATTTGTAGTCAGTGTGATATGGATGGATGGTTTGCAGAAAGTCATGAGGCAAAGACGTTGGGAAAAATTAAACTTTCTTGATATTAGGACATTCAGACATCTTTGGTCTTTCTGGAATTTTTGCAAAAGTTACAGAACTCAGACATATAACCTAAATTGCAATCATTACTCCCAAACAAGTGAGGTTCAGAGCAATTTAACAGTGTTTTGGCTAAATGTGTTTTCAAATATTATCACCATGTAAGAAAGACAAATGTAATAAAAATAACACAGTACATCATACAATGACATCTGTCACCTACACCATAGTTCATCCAAAGCAATTACTCAGGTAATCTGGATATCAGGTTGACTGTATCTCTATTATTAATACATATTCATATCTTACCTCTATGTGGCAAAAGACTGCTTATATCATTCATATTATTTTACTAATTTAGATGAAGGAAAAAATAGTTTGTTCCTCCTTCAGATATTTGGGTTTTTTCTGATTTTATTTCTTAACATTACACCTAGGCACAGTCAGGTACCCTCTTTCTTTAAATCTAGCTGATCTGTCTATGTTTTTTCTTTACTTGGGTATTCTCCCATTTTTCAAAAGGATCTACGCTGCAACTCAGAGCTCAGCAGGGTTCATCTTACATTCTGCTCCTCAGGGAATGGAAATGTTTAGGCAGTGGGATCTGTTTTTATGACTATCCCATTTCTCTTTATAGTTCACCTGCACTTCATGGTTCTCAAATTCTGCTGATTTGAGATACAAAGGAGAAATTTCAGAAGCATTAAAGATCTATTTCTACCATTGAAAAAAAGAGAAATGTGTAATCTCTGCTGCTTCTCTCTGTGATAAAGAATGGAAGGGTGACAAACAACAGTTTCCCTAAGAGAACAATGAGAGAGACATGCAAATGAAAAGGAAAAAAGATTAAAAAGAGAATCTTAGTTAACAATTTATGTAAAACCTCTAGTAATCAAATTCAGTGAAGACACCCAAGACACAGTTGCATGTAATTTTTCACTAAATAAAGATGAAATTCATTACATTCAGCTTCTTCAACATTTCCCTGTAATTTATTGTTACTTATTTTAATTAAAGTATAAACCTTTTATAAAGATGCTTGAAAAAGTAAGATTTAGCTGAGAACTACTCTCATTTTCCAGCAAATTAGACTTTGTTTGGTCACAGTTTTTTGATTTCTGTTAAGACCAGTTATCTCATTGAAAAGAAAATTAAGAAAATAAAATTAGAAAGTGAGAGCCATTAGTTAGACAGGTTTTTTTGATGACTGAAGCAGAGATAAAGAGGTAAGGAGATCTGTTTTTATGCTTGGCTGAGCTAAGCTTCCTGTGAGCCCTAGAAAATATAATTTAAAGAAGCTTTCTATTTCTTGGGCATTATGAGATTAAGTTCATCAGGGATTGCAATGCCTTTTGAGATCATATGATTTATAACTTTATAAAAGTGAAAAGTATAATTAGAGCTTCCAATGATTTTGAAAGTGAAAATAAAGCATCTTTTCTCATGCTAAGCCTTTTGAATTTTTTCAGTTTCCTATGAATTTGAAATGTTTAGCATTATGGATGTAACCTCAGGAGGCATTTTCAGGACTAGATCCAACCTCATTGTACTTTAATGGAGATACCTCTTTTTCACATGGTTCATATTTCCATAAGGTTGTATATGCTGACATTTCTCACCAGATAGCAGAGATTGCTTGAACTGAGGCTGCTCATTCAGTGATTCCATTTTATCTAGTAAAACATGAGAAAAATAGCATTTGTTATAATTATGATAATACTTACATAGCTTGCTCTCAAGCAAACAGTAGATGTGATTCTCTTACTCCAAAATATCTAGCTCATACTTCTGCCTCCAAATAGAAGATAAGATTTTAAACACAAATTTGTATAGCATCCCTGTGGCTTCTGTAAATATACTGGCTTCTATGAAAAGAAAAATCACCTTGAACTACAAGTACAGGTCCAGTTCAGAGGCCATCTTGCTCAAAGCACTCCACCCTGTGAAATGCAGTTCACTGAGTAATTATGCTGAGAAAAATTACTGGAAGGGCTTTACTTAACCTTTTACTCATAGAGTCAATTGCAGCCAAGTTCTCCCGTTTTTCTAATCCCTCAAGTTCTGCTTACATAGTGCATTCATATGCTTGGGACATTGCCTCTGTGATCTGAAAGTATGCCATCCCTGGTGTTTGCAAGAGTGCAAGTGTATTCTGGCTCCGTGTTCTAAACATTTTGTCAAGATCATAAATGTTAATATTGCATGAACAATAGTAGACTTGGATGCTGATGACTATTACTGAGTAATGGCAGGTGGAGTAGGAAAAAGCCTTTATGCACATAGCATGTGATAAATAATAAATTGCAACAAAAAAAAATCATAAGAATATTTTGTGCAACTTTAATGCTTCTTCCGCTTTCTTCTCGCAGATCAACAAGCCTGTGTGCCCAAAACCCATCAACTAAGGCTTTGCAATACCATCAGAGTTCACTCTGCACTCTCCAAGAAGCAAAGAATTATCCTTATTACAATAGTGTTTATAGCTGAAGGAAATCTCTGTTCTAATGTGAAAGAGAACCCCTAACTGGGAAAAGAGAACCTAACTGGGTTTTCTCTTATGCTTATGTAAGAAGTTATAGGATACTGCAGAACATAATGGTGAGTAATAGTCAAGTTCTGAAAGTTTCTATTTGTTTGAACATCAGAAGAAAATTTATTTACAAAAATAAAAAATGTTTATTTTTGCAAGGAAATTTTACACAGAAGATAGAGCTCTCCTTAAACATCATCTGCATTTGAACTACCCAAAGCCAGGACAACTGATGCTGTCCCAGACTCAAATGTGTAGTTCTTCTCAATCACCAAATGGTATATGAATTTATATACATGTTCCCTAAAAAATTATTTGGAATTCTCGAGAAATCACAATATCTGAAAACTTCTTGGCTTTATATACATTCAAAAAATAAATTAAAAAGTATGGTTTAGCAACTGTGGAGATTAAGAATGTCAGTGCTGACTTTAAGGATCCTTTATGATGTTTGAATATAGAGTAGAGCACTTCCCACATGTAATTTCATCAGCTAATTGTCTCTGAGAGGAGGAACAGGTTAAATTATTGCTTTTGGTTCTTCATTTGAAGGTTTCACCTACAGCCAAATGGCCATTCAGAAACTGAGGGGGGCAATAATAACCTGAGGAGAACACCGTTCCAGAAATAGCTGAACATCTATCTGCTTTGTGCTGCTGATCAGAATCACATGAAACATAGCTCTTGAGAAAAACTGCAGGAGAGTCAGACAGTGAGAGGAAGGCAGACACCAACACCTTGAGAAAGAGATTAGAAAAGTACTGCAGTAAGTGTGCTGCGAGACTGTCAGGATTCTGCAAAGCGGCAATTTCCATCACTGTCCAGATCACCAATAAATGCTTCTATGTTATGCCCAGATGATATCCAAATGTCTATGGATGCTTCTGTTTTCTTTGCAAAGCCTAAAAGGAATATCAAACTCAGGAGCTCAGGTCTACCCACTGCCAAAGTAGTTTAGAGTGGTCTGTCCTTACATAGGAGCTCTACAAAGTTATAGCTGAACTGGGGTAACTCAGGGAGATGTTGAACAGTTTGTGACAAGAACAAAACACTCAGTGGTGCAAGTCTGTGACAGTCTGCAATGTGTAGGAGAAAATAGTCATCTCATGTTTGCCTTTAACTTCAGGATCGTTCTTGGATTCTATGTGTAAGCTCCTCATGAAGCCTGGTAATAAATCTAGAACAGTTTCATTTTAAGGCATTCTTTCTTTGGATGTACTGACCTTTTACAGACTGAACCTGCACATTAATTTCATCATTATGATATAGTGAGGAGAGTCATAAGGGAAATCAGTGCCAGTCAGGAAAAAAGTGCGTTATTACTTAGCCTCAGTTCTATTCCTCTGTTGCTTCTTATCAATTTCTGAAATGTAAATCCAATTTAACTTTTTTTCCAGTTAGAGAAATAAACTAGTACCTTATCCTTTAAGTTAAATGTTTGGTTTTATTCTTCAGACAATTCCAGACTAATAATATCAGTAAAGTGAATGTGTCCAGGCAACTAGAACTCAGTCTCAATCCTAGAGAGGAACAAATCATCAACTAGAGTAGTACAGCAAGCCTTTTTTTTTCCCTATGATTGATTATCCACCTTTTTCAGTAATAATATTCTCATCATAACCCAGGTGCAGTCTGCCAGAAAACACATGCATATTATAAATGGTCAGTCTTGAAAAAAATAAATATAAAGAACAATTTAAAAAAAAAATTAAATCAGGGTAAGATGACTTTTTTCTCATCTCACACTGGAAATTTGGAATTCATGGAATTGGAATCTGTACTGAGAAAAGCAGTGCAGTGTCCTGATGCTACAAAAAACAACACAGACTGATAATTTCATTGAAGGTATCTATGACTCATAACTTCTGGTTTTAATGGTGGGCAGGTGAAAAATTGCACATCACAATTTTAATCCCAATTCTGTCAGGAATACTAAGGAATTAGGCCATTCTGTCTACAAATTTTAGCTACAACTGTAAGGAGCAGATATATGAACACCACAAAATGGGAAACAATAAAACAGGCTGAAGGATTTCATGTCTCTTTAGCCCTTGTATTTCTTGTCTCTTTAGCCCTTGTATTTCTTTCATTTTGGATGCATTTTTAATGTGAGAATTCAGATCCTGAGATTCTGTGAGAGATGGTCTTATGTTGAGGGTGTTCCTTAGTGAGCTGTTGGTGGACTAAGTGACCTCTGGAGGCCTCTTTTGACAAGTATTTCCCTGATCCTGTGATGTAATTCCTGTTTTGTCATTTTCAGGATATATTTTCTTATCAACATTACAAGTAAGCAGGCATGGCTTACAATATATGAAGTTAATGGGGCTAAATGACTAAAATTGTTACAAAAGGAAGAACAAACAAAAATCTCAGGAATGTATTTTCTCTTCACTCTTCTTGAAATATTCCACTCATTTCTTTTTCTTCTGTTTAAAGTTGTTTAGGTTGGGGAGTCCCGAGCAAAAGGACTAAAAGAAACAGATCATCAGTGACAGTTAATCATCATTACATGACTGTCTGCCAGCAAAAAGAGTGCTGGCAAGGGGCCACTTGTAAGATGAAAAGAAGAAACAAGAGAACTTCAGCTAAGATCCAGAATTTCATCAGTGGGTACCTTAAAACACCAATTGAGGCTTAGAAAGTTGTAGAAAAACTTCTCTAAATATTTTTAAAAGACTACATATAGTTGAAGTTTTTCCTAACAGCTTTTAAAAAGCTGGATGTGAATGTTTAAAAGTAAACCAGCAGGAGAAATGAGCTTGACTCAAGAGACATTGCAAGTCAGAGTTACAATTTACTAAAAAGATTACAATAAACACAGTGATACAGCAAAAAATTGGTTTAAACCCACAAAAACAGATGTGTAACGTAGCACCCTGGGGCACAAACAGAATGGTGTTTGTCAGCCCTTATGCTGAGTGCCACGTGGTCCCCCTGAGTACATAGTAAAAGGAAAGGAAAACCTGTTGGTGAGGATGATGGTTGCAGTCTGGTTGAGAGTGGCAGTCACAGTCCTGTTGAGGTTCTGGTGCTCCTCTGGATCCAACAAGTAGTACCCAAAGTCCCAAACCTCCAAATTTATATATGCTCAGGTTCAGGTGGGAATGCTCAGTACTTCCCCCAGGGTGAGGAGTTTCACAGTGGGTAATTTAACTCCATGACTCATGGGATATTTTTAGAATATTTAATGGTCTAGGTCACTGCAACTTCCTGTTATGCCAGTCCCTAATGGCCCTTTAGCAGACATGACCCCTCAGCCTGGGTGTGAAGGTGCTGATGCCTCCTCAGAGGAGAGTTATCACAGCTGAGTTGTTGGCGTGAAGACAGGAACACTTCCCTATCTCACAGGGTCCTCTAACACCCAGCTTGTAGCCTGAGGGGCCAGGTGTGCCCTGGGCAGCTGCTGTTAATAATCCATTATTAACAAGGGTTAATAATTATAAGGGTTAATAATCCATTATTAACAGTTCATAAGAAATCACATAGTGTAGAATACATAGTTTTGTTTACACACACACAGTGATAAACTGGTCCCAGCCACTCTAACTAGGACACTGAGGTCAAGTGTTTATTCTGAGTCTAGAAAGAGTAGGGCTGGTACAGTTGTCTGTTTATTTTGTTCTACCATTGAGCCCCCTGATTATGGACTCAGTCAGAGGCCATTCTTGATGGATCAGTCAGCTGAGGGTGTGTTAGAGGATAAATCACCATCTAATCCTCTGCAGGGTGTGCAAACAGGAATTGAGAGGGCTGATAGAAAGCAAGAAGCAGTTTGCACAGCAGTTTGGACAGAAGATCATGTAAGAAGGGCTGTGTACCCTGACTGTAGATCCACAGCCCATGCGAAGCGCTGTAGGTCTCTGTCAGGATGGTGGGCACTTGTGTCAGAGTTAAAAATAGTGTTTATAGGGAGAAAGTCCCTGAGATATCTGAGGCTTCCACCTGCACTGAAGTGGTAATGATGGATATTTCCGTACAGATGGTAGGTTGCAATGAGTCTTCAGTCCCTTTTCCTGGAGAAAATGTCAGTACTTGCAAAAGATGTGTGCAGGCTAATGATCTGTTGCATGAAACAGTTTAAATGCTGCACAGCATTAGAGTAGCTGAGGACATAGATTGGTGGTTACAGAACTTTGCTTCTGTGGCAGACACAACAGAATGAGGCACCTTTGACCCTGGTGATCCACAAAATCAGGACTATTCTTCAGTCCTCACCCTCCAGCATCACAACCAAAACCAAGTCTGAAGCTTTTACAGGTACAGACAAATTCTCACAAGCAAGGTCTGGAAGGACAAACAGTATCAGCAGCACATGGTGGATACTGCAAAAAGAAACAAATGCTCATAATGGGTCACTCTCTGTTAAAGGATACTGAGGTGCCCATCTACTGGTCTGACAAGGACTCAGAAGAGACGTGCTGCCTTTTGGGTGCTAAGGCCTGAGATGTTGCTTAGAAGGTGCCACAAATTGTCAAGAGTACAGACTGCTGTCAGGAGAGGTTTAGGTTAGATATTAGGGAAACATTCTTCACCCAAGGGGTGGTTGGGACCTGTAACAGCCTCCCCAGAGAAGTGGTCACAGCACCAAGCCTGGTAGAGTTCAAGAAGTGCTTGGACAATCCTCTTCAGGAATATGGTGTAATTCCTGGGGATGGTCCTGTGCAGGGTTAAGGGTTGGATCTGGTGATTCCTTCCAATGCAGCATATTCTGTGATTCTATTTTACCATCCACTGCTACTCTTTCTTTTGGACATGAATGACACTAGAAGCCAGAACCTGGTCAGGATCAAGGAAGACTACAAAGCCCTGGAGGTATAAGTGAAAAATGCTGGTGCCTAAGTAATGTTTTCTTCCATTTTATCAGTCAGAGTAAAGGGTGCAGTCAGAAACAAATGTATAATGAAAATCAACTTCTGGCTTTGTGGCTTGTGCCATCTTGAGGGTTTTGTATTCTATGTTTCTACGAAAATTACTGGGATCAGAATATTCCCTTTCTCTTGCATAATAGAGTTCTTGAAGATCAGAGATGGGTGTGTTAGAATAGGTCTGATTTTATCATAAAATGCTGTTTTAGCTCTTGTCATGTCTGGCCAAGATACATTAAGAAGACCTTCAGTCCTCTCACACGGCAATTTATTTGTTCACTCAAGTGTATCCTTCATTTTTTAGACTTAATGGTTCTGAGTTTAAAATCTGATAGTCAAATTTATGAAGTTTAGCTGTCATGAGCATAGTCTATGCTCAGAATCATTACAGATGGTTCCTGTATGTATCATTGCATTTGTCCTATTAAATGGTGCCTGAGGAAGAGTAATCCCCGTAGTCTATTCTTGGTATGTATATCCATTTGAAGTTTCTTAGTGTTGTATTGTTATTACCAAGAGAAACATAAGAGAGCAGAATAAGATGAAACTTTCTACTCATGTTTTTTTTACTAAATGTATTTTCTCCCATTCTGGTTTTAGCATATTAATTCAAAACATACTGAGGAAGATAAAGGGGAAAAAAAACCCCACAAAACCCTAATGCTGGAGAAGGAGCATACATAAGTAAAATTAGTGGCAATTTTTCTATTTATTTTGATACTTAATCATTGAATAATCTGAGATTATTCGTTTTGTTCACTGGATGACACCTGGAAATAAGACTTATGGTGTTCTCTTTTCGCTTAAATAAGAAAATTAACAGTTACAGTACCTGATTTATAATACTAAAGTAATTATTAATGTATTTGAAATGTTCTTGAAAACATCAGGTGTAAGAAAAAAGTGGGTTTGAACATCCATAAAGAGAATTCAGCAAATTTGCATGTTTTTCTTGTTACACTGTGGCTAATTCTGCATTTGAGTGTATGAATGTTACTGGAAGGCAGACATTCCATAATTTCATTAAATGACCAGGCAATGGGAGAAGACTCCACACATAGCAATAATTTCAACATTTTGAACTTTAGACATTTTGTTTGAGAGATGTTATGCCTAGTTTTACCATGATTCTAATATCCTGCAAACCCTAATACTTTAATTCTTCTTTTAGCTACTTTCTGTTGTTTTCCTGTAAGTAAGGCTATGTCAAGAGAAGTGCTGGAAAAAAGTCTCCCAGGTACCTCTTCTGGGGGAAGACTTATGCAAAATAAATGATTTTACATATGAATCTCTGGGTCAGATCTCTTTCCACCCTTGCAAAATACCCTTTGCTATTTTCCAAGAAGATTTAGATTGTCCTTAGACAACAGCCTGTGGTCAGGATTTAGCAAGATAGAATCTCACAGTCACTTATTCTCAGAGATGCTAAAGTAAATGAAGATCAAGGTGAAGGTTAACTATGCTATTTTTTAAAAAGAAAAACATTACAAAGGATGCAGGGCAGTGGAGTTACCTATATATCTTTCCCTCCATTACAATCAGTCTGTAACATCCCTGAAGCAGCCAAATACAGAATTCTTGCTATAATGTGGTGCCATGTGCCATGAAAGGAAAGTACAAATTGAATTATACTTGCCCCAGTTTCAAAGAGTTTCTTGAATAGGCATTTATGCACTTACAAGGCTTTCTTCATACTACAACCCAGAACACCGAATTGAAAAGCAACTAAATTAACTAAGAAGTTATTTAAATTTACACAAGAACTTACAACCAATAGCATTGTGGCCAAATCTGTATTACTATGTTTTGTTATGATCTTGTTCTTACAGAATATGTGTGACAGCCAGTTTGCAAATTTTGTTAACATAGGACCCCTCATTCAGGAATTTCTTTGAATTTAAGATCTTTTGGTTTCAGCTTTAGTTTTCAGGTTTGGGGCTTTTTTTTCCCTATTATCTCTCACTTTGTGTGACATGTAGTGGTTTTGCCAGGTTTCATTGATCTCTGGAGATATGTTTAAATAAAAATGTACACATTTTTGAAAAGGCAGCTAGTTAAGAGAAGGAGTTTCCAAGTTAACCTTTCATATGTCTTTCCCAGCTCTGTTAGATAACTTACTGTGTGTGGTGCCTTGTGATCTGTCTTGAGAGGGGTTTTGAGAGCCCCGGTGTGAGTCACCAATGCCCAGGAAGTAGTGCAGTGCACTGTGGTGTAGTGACTGCTACAGCTGTGCAGACCAGCAATGAGAGAAGCAGTGGGAATTCTGTACATCTGTGTCACTTTGAGAGGAGGTCTCTGCAAGTGCAAAGTGCATTAGGTGACTGGAAACGTTTCCTTGTCTGTTTCATGTTAAGGAAGTGGTGATGCTGTTCATAAAGGTTAAGATAAGGGTCCTGACCGTGTTCTTAGAAGAAATAGCTTAAGTTTTTTGTCTCTCTGTCTCAAAGGGTTTAGCTTAACAAACATGACTAAATTTTTTTCCATGAAAAATATCCAAACTGAGTAAAAATCAAGGTGATAAAGATATTTTTTTAAAAACTATACAGCAAGGCTTGATCATGAAACTTTTATTTATATGAATTTATGCATACATATATATGCACACTTGTACACACAAGAAAAAAGCTCAAAATAGCTCTAGGTTTATTGAATGAATTATGGGAGGTTAAGTCCTCTAATGACTTGATAATTTGCTATGCATCTCTACAGTAAGAAAGCTTTTTCAATACACTGAGAAGTCAAAGCAAGAGCTACAGGAGTCTTACAGAGAAGCACAGACTCCTGCATGGTTCAGAGCTCCATGTAGGTTGCAGAAATTCACATTCTAATTTGGAAAAATAATTCTGTAACTTGGTTGGCAGCTGTGCAAAGACAAACTTCTGTTTTTCTTTTCTGTTTCTTTCTAAGCGGAGGTTTCAGCTGAGATCAGGAAGCTGCCAGATTAACACCAAGCTTCAGAGCTCTCTGAAAGTTTATTGTCCAGGTTTGCAATTTCCCACTGAAGCTTGCTACACATCGGAATTTGTAGATGCTTATCCAACTCCCTAGCATCCATCAGCTTATATAACTGTTATGAATGTTTTGGATGTCTTAAAAGTGGCAGACCAATCTTTTGTGTAACCATATCTTGCAGAAAATTAATTATATAATTTGGTTTGTGGCAATTTTTTAATTGCAAATTAATTACCTCCGTCTGGTCTGTTATTTTCTACTTAGCAGGTAATAACTTTTAAAGCATCTGTTTCTTCTGAAACAGATAAGACAGTATTGAGGATAGCAATCCTTATCCTTCAAAGTTATCTGGCTAGACAGTGGTTATTTGGATTTTTTTGGAGACTTAGATTTTTTTTATATGAGATCTTTACTGCATTGAATTCTAAATGTCTTCATTTGTTCTAAGTGCTTCTGGCTCATGACATACTGCTCTACTTGTTCATTAATACAAAACATTTTTAAAGCTGGAAATATGTGATTATTATCTCTTTAATTTAAAATTGACTGACTGATAAACCTGTTTTATATATGAATTTCCTATTGATGAAGAATCTTTATTACTGTACCTGATGTTGAAGAACAGTTGAAGGGTCTCATTAATGAGCTGGTAGAACTTCTTAAGAAGAGGCAAATTTTTGTGAAAAGCATGTTTCTCCTTCTACTTTAGTAATGTATATGTCCCCAGAACTCTAATTCAAATTCAGACCTTCAGCAATCAAGTCTGTCAATTCTTTCCAAAATCACATCTTGTTTTTCTGTGTTTATAGATGTATCTTGCTTTTAAATCTCTTTTGCAACTGTATTGAAAACTATGTTTTAGTAAAATGGTTGCTGTTGTTATACATGACTGTTGTGGTTTAGGAGTGGTATTTCCCAGTTTAGTGTTCCCACTTATACTCCAAAGCACAAGACACTCACTTGCTCCCTCTTTCCTTCTCCCTGTGGGTGCCCAGAGAGGAGAACTGGAGGCACAAGAGCTTAAGAGCATGGATTGAGACAAGAACAATTTACTGCAAACAGCAATGAGATAAGAAAATGAACAGCAACAATACTAATGAGAGGGTACAAAAAAAGAAACAATTCACATAGAAACAACTTCCTCCCTCCCCCTGTACCGTCATCCCTACCCTCACTACCCACCCTGCCCCAGCCAATTGTCAGTACTGGACTGCTCCCCCCTTCAGGCTTTGCCAACCACGAGAGAGACCCCTTCTCCCCAGAGGAGACTCCCTTCCTCCTGCCCCTGGAAATTACATGAGATGGCAAAATAACCTCTGGGTTATTTGGCTGTGCCCCCTCCTGGCTTCTGCAAAAATGAACCTTTCCTGGCTGGGACATACCAATGATAATGCATCCTTTGACTGGAAATTCTGCAAACTGTTATGGCTCCGTATTTGTTGTAGACAAATCTGGCCACTGATGTAGATTCATTTAATAGGTTTAGATGCATATTTTTGCACAGAAGTTTAGCAGTTCTTTCCAAAACGCACTACAACTTGAATTTATGGAGGCATACTTCCTACAAGTCTGGTGAATATCCCTATTTTATGATGCTGTCATATGTCTTTCTAAACACTTATTTGACCATGTTTTCAAATATTCCACAAATTACTTCATCCTAACAACTGTTCCTATTCACAAAGATGATTTTGTTTTTTGAGGTCTGTGACAATAAAGTCAACTGGTTTACCTGATGGCTTCTCATTTCCAAAGATGAAAGCGTTCTCTCTGTATTTGAATATCAGTGGTTGGCACTATCATGACCCTAATGAAATGTATCATAAAACTCCAGCTTTTTGACATACAATAACTGAGGGATTAATTTATGTCTGTGCTCACTGTGTGGTATTAAGAACCACTTATGGGAATCCATACTGACAATTTAGGCATCAAATAACCAACTTTCCTATTTACACGTGTACAAGACTTACTTAGTGATGTATGCTGGTGCACTACAATAAAAGCTGCCACCAGGAAAATTCAGACCATTTCTCTGACAAATTCCTTTACAGGTGGCTTAATTTCTGCCTTTACCATGGAATTCTCTTCTGACACCTAATCACAAGTGTAGTCAGGAGCAAAACTGAATTTAATCTCACATATTTGAACTGGATCCCTAATATGGAGCAGGTTTTTGCCACAGGGAAGTCCTTAGTAGCCAGTGACCCTTGTGGTCATCTCACAAATCCAGGCAAAGGTGTTCTGGAACCAAATACTCACAATAGAGAAGCCTTTGTCTTAATTGGCATTACTTGGTTTCTCTAACATAATTCACCAATAAGATTTAGGATTAAAATTGCATTAAATTCCTTTCACATCTTGTGAAGTAGTTCCTATCTCCACAAGGCAAGGCATATTGGAAAAGCTCATGCATTAGTTGTTCACACTGTTTGCTTTGACCTTATTAATACTCTTGGAGTAGTTACAGTTCAGCACAGCCAGAATGCAGCCCATGTCAGATCTTCAGTTTCGCAGCATTTTAAAGCCAGTCTGGACATTTCCCTCTAATATGCACCACTGCTCTTTCCATCAAAAACCTTTATCTTCACTGAGAGTCCTAGAGCTGGATGGTGTCTGAATCCAATACTGCCACCTTAAGCATGAATATAGTTCTGCTTAGGTATGTGTGATTTTTTCTTAGGCTGATTCTTACAAAGATGATGCAAACTTTTACCAGTACTGAGAGCTGATGACAATCTGCTTTTCCCCATTTGATGAAAACCCTGGAGCACAAAAACCAAGTTTCCCATCTCATATGTATTTAATCAACTGGTGCTTAAAATATGTCAGACTTTTGAGAAATCATGCTTTATGAAAAAAAAAAAGACTACATAAATGTCACAGAACAAATTATTTTCCTTAAGTAATACAATTTCTTTTCTCAACACCATGTAGGCAGATCTGAGCAACTGATTTGCAGAAAAAGCACATGTGAAATCAGAATCCAAATAGAGAAATGAACATTAAAGTATAGGCAATGGATACAAAATTGTAAGACTGGGGTTTTCGCCATTGGAAAAAAAATAAAAATCAATCAATCAAATAAACAAACAAAAAACCCAAACCAAACTAAACCAAAACAAAACTTCAAACCCTCCAAAAATCCACACCTTGCTTGAGACTGGCCAGGAAGCATTAAATTAGGGATTTGAATGCAAAAAATTTCATCTAGGGACTTTCCTATCCAGGCAATTACTTTGACTAGATAGCATTCTTAGAGATCAAAACTGAGACTGTGTATCTTGCCAAACAACTGTAGGAGTCCATTAGTTTTAGTGAAAGTAAAACATGGACCAATTTTCACTCAGGTGATTCTAAAATTCTCTTTTCTATTTCTCTGCTGCCTAGGCAGGTAAAAGTGGATTCAATAAAGAGCATTTCCTAATGATAAGAATTAACTACTGGAATTATGGTAGAAGTGCCCGCAGAACACATTTAAGCAATACTTTTGGACTAAATGTTTCTAGACTTGCTAAAAGCTGAAGAGCTTGAAATAGTTCAATAAGGACTTTTTTTCAATTCAACCACTTGTAACCAGAACAGGTAGAAAAACTAGTATTTGTGAATCATTTGCAGACAACAATGTGAAACTGGAAAGAGCTTCATTTTTGCTAAGGCAAGAAAAATGTTTAGTTCCTTTAGAAACATTCATAAATCAGCTTTTGTCAGGGGAAAACCAATAATCATAACTTCTATGGTAATGTAAATGTGGGAAATACCTGATATGAAAGGAAATTTGTATTTTGCCTCTCAAGAGATAGCTGACTAATGTGTGTGGGTTAAAAAAAAAGCAACACACACACCAGGGTTTTTTCTGGCAAATACTGTTTATAAAGGCAACATGTCAGGCATTCAGTCATTCTGTTTTGTTGGGTTTTTTTTAAATTTGCAAAGATGATTCTGTTTTTCACATGTCTTCTTTGATAAATCACATTATCTTATGTTTGTAAGCCTTGCTCTTCCTTTCCCAACTGGCTGCTTTATTGACTTCTTTTATTTTTGTTGTATGATCTGTGAAAACAGGCATCAGCCTGTCCCCAGAAGCACAACCAGCTCCTTGGGATTCACTCAGATTTTATCACCCTTCAGGACAAAAATCATCCTTCCAGCTGCACTTTCAAACATGGGGTTTGGGTGCTGTTCTGTTGACTGAAAGCATATAATTTGCTCTAAAAATATAAAGCATATTAGAGTGAATAAAGCAAGACTCCCTAAACAGTGACATTATTTTCTTTCTGTAGAAGCAGGAGGCCTGACTTTCCACTAGACTGAAATAGGGCAATAGCAGGGCAGATCTTAGTTTCCATTGATGAACTCAACTACCAGGCAAGTTAGCAATAAACTTGACTGCTTTTCGTTCCATTTAAATCTCCCCTTCTGTTCCCAGTTAGTATTTTTACTGCCTTACCAATGTTCTTTTTCTTCACCTTCAGACTCTGAAAAGGCTCTAGTCTCTCCTTTAGAGAGTTTTCTTTGTTAATAGAGAGATAGCCTTAGACACTCTAGGATTTTGGCTTCTTTTGAAGTACACTATCTTCAGCTCCCTTTAATACCTCTGGCTGAATGACTGAGCAGTCTGTCGTGTCTCATAATGATTGCTCACATCCAACACATGGTAACACTCTACTGTGCTCTTAAGGAAGAATTCAACAAGCAGGAATATCCTGCATTTCAAACTGTGATATTCAGCGGAGCTTGAGGCTCATATATTCATAACTGATTATTTTCTGGGATATATTGGATGTCCAAAAAATCCTGAGGAATCTTGGAAGCTGCCAGGCTGGAAGGTGAGGTAGCTGGGTCACATGCTCACTGTGCAGTTCAGTATACATGCTCTGAGATGAAGGCAAATAACTCTATTTATTACACAAAGAAGGATGTTGTCATTGAGAATAAATACCCATTCAAGTTACAGGTGATGGCTAGAAACCTAAAACTTTAGAATCAATTCACTAGATCAGGATGTCTCTAAAGCACAATTGTATTTTAAATAGAACTAAGCACCACAGCTGGTGGATTTTCTGCTATAAACCAGTGGCACAAAATGGCACAAACTCTAAGGCAGGTTGTAAGATTGCACTCCATAAATAATGAAAATGTTTATTGTGCAAACTAAGGAGTTCAATAAAGTAACTGCAGCTCTTGTATCTCTTCTTAAAGGCCAAATGCCTACAGAACCTCAGGACATCTCAGAATAGGTACATTGTACTGTGCAAGTCTACTTAAAGCCCATGGCAAAGTTCATTCTCTGAGTTTATAAGAAAGATACAAACTGAGTGTCTGTCTCAAAACAGTACATCTCATTGAAGGCAAAGGCACCTTCAAACAGTCTGAGATGCATATCCTTCCAAAACATTTCCCGGGGTACAGAAATGCTTTGCTCCTGGAAAACTGGCTGAGGTGACAAAACTGTCTCATATGCCAGTTACCCCTCAGATTAGACGAGATGAACAGCAGAATGCTTCTGTACTTTGATTTTCTGCATGAAAAGGTCCTTTTTTCCCCTGGAATTTAGCAGAATGCAAATGCTGACTGCCTGGCCCTCAAGGTATTTGGCCTTCAGATTAGCTCACAACAGTCACCATTCTGCCTCCTGTCCAGTTACAACAAAGGCTCAAGAAGAATTAACTTCAGAGGTCAATTCAGATGGAATAGGCAAGGGGCATGAGGCACAGGATTAAGCAGTAGATATAAGGAGCATCTTTTTGAACATCATAGACAAAGGCGAAAGAGATAGAGTGGAAGAACAGAGACCCAAAAAATTATCTTAGAAACTGTTTATTGGAAAGACTGGTGTCACTGGTATTTATGTCAAGGAAACAAACAGGTGAGGAGCTGATAGTTAGCTGAGATAAAAGATGAAGATGATCTGACAAAACAGTGAAACTTCATCATCACAAAAAACCTAATATACACACATTCTTCTTTCTGAGGTCTTCCACATAAAAGCATACTAAATTTGCTTCACTTCTGATGAAAATGCTCTTTGTTGTGAACAAAGGCATTTACACTCCCCTTAACAAATGTGGAGAATATATATTGACTCCCCAGTACACAGCAGAACATGCCATTAAAAAGAAGCACTCTTGTTTCCAAAGGTGGAAGTTTCTTCCATTTAGTGAGTTTATTGGGGGATGGTGAAGGAGAGAATGTTTCAAGAACTAAAAGAAACTGTAGGTTTCTTTAAAATCTGCTCTCATTCCTCCAACATTAAGACTGTGTGCGAGTGAGTCACAAATAAAAAGCTGCTCTGAACATTCCCAGAACCCAAAGGTGACTTAAAGAAACCGACATTCAGCAAAGACAAAACAACTCAGTCATCCCCTTTGATCACTCTAGCCAGCTGCCCTAGGCGAGTCTGGAGCTATATGAAGCTGCCTGGAGACCTCAGCCAATACACCAGATGTCACTCTGAAACAGAAGAGAGAAGATAGATGGGAGAGGAAAGAAACTTTCAAGCTGAATTTTGAGGCTGACATTCTACAGAGGAACATCGGAGGGTATAAAACTCATCATCTTTGCCTATAGGAACAAAAAGTGAAGGAAGGAGAAAGGGACAAAGCATTCACAGAGACAGCTGAGAGCCTCAAGAGAAAGACAATATCTGCAAATAGCCCCTTAATGTTTGGTTTATGTCTAGGTCAGGAGAGCAGTCATAAAATGTCACCTTGTCACCATCTGCAGTCATCACAGAAGTTGTAAGGGAGTATTTGGACCCGTTCACAATAGCCTTGCTGTCTTTCTATGCAAGATTTACTGTTCTTTTAACTCACTTTTTTTTTTCTCTTTCCTGCATTCATTTAATTTCAGTGTCACTGAATTTATTCTCCACCAGCCACTTTCCTTGCTAATTAATTCCTCATATCCCACTGCCTTGTAGCTACAGCCAGAGTCGTTTTAGGTGGGAAACAAAACCGGGTAATTATGAAAAACATGGCATTGCCTATGAAAAATAAAAGAAAAAACACTCTAATATGCATGCCTGGGAGACAGATAGAAGAACTGTCACTTTCCCACTTTCTTCCCATATCTCCTTCTTCAGAAAAAGTTTTCATAGCATATGTCATGATCTAAAAGCAAAAGCAAACTCAAACGCAATGGCTGAAAATGACATTTCAGAGAACTAACACTTGGACTGGAACAACTTTTACCATCTCTAATGTGTTTGATTCAAAGTGTAGGATAATCTATATCTAGAAACTGATGTCTAAGATTGTTAAGTGTATTTACAGATGACAGCTGTATAGAGAACACTATAATCCCCTATGGTTTGTGACAGAGACGATGTGAATCATGCCATGTCTCGCCTCCCTGGCAAGACCAATCAGAAGGTCCAGAAACTGCTTTGGTAGGTGGAGTAGAAAGGGACTAAAAGAGGCAAATCAGGACAAGGACTCTACTGTGAGAATAGTCTTCATGCAGGGAGGTTTACAATTCATCACTGCAAAAATCTCCTGCCAATTTAGATGCTATCATCACAGGTGTCATACTGGTCCTTGGCAGCCCCAGAACTGGAGGGAAACAAGACTCTACCTGTTTCTTTCCCTAACCTCTACAATAGAATATCCCCTTGATTCTTGTATTTATTCCTAAAAATGCAGCAAATCTGACTCTTAGAAGCTATTTGGTTGTTTTACACTCATGAAACCAGGAGTTGTGAAATATGTCTACTGGTTTAAAAGTTCTTCAACCCTAAAAAGCCACTTAGTAGAATTCAACTTTTTATAAGTTCACTTAGATATGTAGAAAAATATTAGATCTTTTCTGGTCCCAAATTGCATGTCTATTATCTGATTTTTAAAAATTTTGTGGTTTCACCCGCACAGATTGGCCATGCCAAAGCTTCAGTTATTTAATTTTAAGATATTTCACAGGAGATTTATTTTTCTATCTGGATAAAGCCTTTACCAGCAAAGAAGTTCCAGAAAACTTTTGTTAAGGGTATAAACTTGTGTTCCACTTCACTACTGTGCATGTCGGATTATTTGCTCTTTCTTGTCCTTGCATGTTATTTTAACTGGATACCGGTAACAGCAGCAGCAGCAGCAATGTCTTTCAGGAGAAGACTCTTGCTGGCATATTATGTCATCTCAATGATTGGGCTATTAGGTTGGCTCGTTGTGAAATGCTGGTACTGCCTATGAGTATGTGTTACTTGCTAATTTTCCCACATGGGACTCCAGCAATGAACAAGAACTCAGATTTCCCTCTCTGATCCCCAGATGCACTATGTGGATGATGCAGTGTTTAAAAGGACCCTGATGGTACATATTGCTAATCCCACTAGATTTTCTTATTAAAGTTGTTACAAAGGATTTTATGCTTATGCTTTATAATTAAAGATAGCACAGAAGAAATAATCTTTTATTTCCAGCCCCTGTCTGTCTCTGTTCCATCCCCCAAATTGTCATTTTGGTTTAATGGCTTTAGAACTGTGTTTTCATACTAGTATAAAACAGTGTTGCATGGCTTACATTTTTTAAAAAGCTATGTGACCTATGAAATTGTCCAATTTCTTCTTACAAAGGATTACTGCAATAGCCTGATGTGACTGGCAATTCATATTGCTAGCCTTATTGCTAAATGGCTTGAGCTAAAATGAGTCTGTTCCTGGGATTTCTGTTCCTGTTCACTGGAGTCTGCAAGAAAGGATTTATAGAGGGCAGATAATAGAAGGAGGGGAAGCAAAGCAGATGGTGGGTGTAAACTCCTCACTTCTGCAATATTAGGAGTTTTCTTAAATAAAAATTCAATTTTAATTGTGCTGGTGGCCACTTTGTCTCTTCCCCTCTGCCCCTAAGTTCCTTCTACTGCTCTCAGCTTTTTGCTCTTCTATAGCTTTTCACTTAGTGGTGCTTCATCAGTGAGCTATAACTGTTGAGCCTAAAATATACACAAGCTTCAACAGAACCTTTAATTTCTGATGTGGGAAGCAGGGCTTGCTGTGGTCAACATGTGTCCAGGCAGGTCACCGTATTTGAATACAGCTTTCAGGTCACAGACATAGACTCTCAACAGTCCTGACTTAGGCTGAGTTCCCAAGTTATCAGCTCCTACCCACTGGAAAGGCATGTAAGTCTTGCAAGTATTGATGACTGGTTAAAAAGTGAGAAAAAGTCAGAAATGTAGTTATAACAGTTCCATCCTGAAGTCACTGAATCTTGTTAAAAGAGGTTTTCTGGGATTCACTGGGTCAATTTGAATTGAGAAGTGCCCTCTTTTGCTTCTTTATTATGCCATCCATCTTACAGCCACTGATGTATAGTCACATCCTGTAATAGATACTTCCAGAAAGATTTCCCTGTTGTGAATACAGCTTTGCTTTTCCCCTGAAGAACCACAGTAGCTGTACCAGGCTGTACCATTTGTAGCATAATTTACCAGAATGATCTTCATGGAGGAAAATTCATTTCTGTACAGAGGAAAGCTGTCCTAGGCATGACCATAGAACACACAACATCGATAACTGGTGATTGTGGTGAGGGCACTGTGACTGGTCAAGTTCACATAATAGCTTTCAGATATTCTTTAATCCAAACTGTTCTTTACAGCCGCTTCATATTTCTTAATTTTTTATTCTACTTAACTGCATTCTATTGTCAATTCCTATCACTCTGTCAGAAACCAGATGTTCTTAGTAAATTTAAATAAATAGTATGTCCTTTTTTTTCCCATCCTTTCTTGGTAATCACTCCCGTCATGGTGGTTTTCCAGTGCCAGGTGACAAACTAGCTGAGCATTTTGGAGGAGGGAGATATACATGAGAGACTCTTTTAATGATATACTCCACCAAGAGAGCTCCATTTCATCACAATTGATGTATGAACTCATAAAAGAAAACTAACAGTCAGTTTAAAATTTTTTCTTGAATCTGCAGTTTTCTTCCCAAAAAGTAATTTTTAACTAGGGAGATAGAGAACTCCTCAGTATCTTACACTGCCTCCTTTCAGCTGCCAGAACTGTGTCCTAGACCATCTAAGAAATATTTGTTTTCTCGCTGAAAGAAATGAGATACTAAATTAATCTCCCACATTTATACACAATCTTCCCTCTTAATAGGAAGCCAAATTACACTGAAAAAAAAATAGGGACTTCATTTTGGACTTGTGGGAGCCTGACAGTTCAGAAAATTAAACTTGCACCTCTCACTGTTGTTCTCAGAGAAAACTTACCTATAGCAGCCAATGAAAAGGAGGGCTGGAGAGAGTGAGTGGGTGAAACATATAACTGCATTCACTAATGCAATGCAGCTATTTAATATGGCAGGCAGAAAACAGCATCTGTTTAATGTCTTGCAACTACTCTGAACAGGTGATTAGGATGGGAAGTGACTAAGCCTCGTGTATCTAGCCAAATGAAGGTTTATGTAAGAACTGAATTGCCCAACAGATGCCCAGATGAGAGTCTAACACTGTGTAGTTGTGTACAAAATCCCGTATTGTCTTTAAGTTTTTGTATAGCAAGTCTTGATGTTGCTTTTCATTACCAATCCTATTAAATCTAAGTGATAGTTTATATGCTGATGCTTGAGGGTCTGATTGCAATGAAAAATTGATCATTCCTAAAAAAGAGAAATAGTGATGGCTGAGGCAATTGAAGGAATTTACTGAAAAGTCATCTGCATTACATAGATGTTGCCAGCTTGACTCATTGATATTTCAGCCATGATATGCATACAGAGATAACTAGGATACTGTTCCTTTACAAGTTAAGGGCAGTATTTAATAAGCCATATATGTTGCGAGTAACTACTAGTGTTGGCAATGATTAGCATAACATTAGGTGGCATAGTTTCTTTTGAACAGTTCCGGTTTTCTATAAAAGAAATGGCATGAGAAAAAGTTTGAGTCTTTTCTTGGGGAATTTTGTACAACTGGGATTGTCTCTTTGATGATTCAATGCCATTTTTGGTACAGAGCCAAGAGCACCAATAACTAGACAAATATGTGAGTCCAAAGTCTGAATTGAAATGACAGTTGCAAAAATTAAACTGTCTCCATCATTTATATAATTTTCCACTCAGTTTCTTATCTTGTCTCTTTGTAATATTAACATCTGACAAATGAAAGTGTTCTAAACCTCTTTAGAGTTTTAAATTTACCAAGATCTCACATTTTGTCTACCTAGCTCTTTGCAAGGTCTGCTTCATTTATTGATCGTGTGTTCACATACATACACTGCATATATTGTTATATATATAATGCCTTCTTTTGAAAGATATTGTTGACACTGAGAAATACATCATTTCAAGCTGATAATTAATATTTAGAACTGCATTGAGCACTAAAAATAGGAAGAATGCACAAAATACACAATTACAGATAAATTGCCTTAAAGTTTTGATCATGGATCATTCCCTTTCAATATTAATGCAATTCATATTTGCAGTTAGAATTAACAATGAAAATTTTCATACGTATCAACTGTAAGACGTGATGTCAGATCAGGGACATAAAAGGTTATTTTTACCTGCTTCTTCTTCTGGTCTAGAGGCAGCTGCCAGCTCAGGAAACAGGGCTGAGAACCATGTCTCAATAGACAGTTCATACTGTTGTATTGGGCATTGTTTCATAAATATTCTGAAACAAATGTTCTTCTGGTCTTTCTCTAAGACAGGATCCTGGTCTATCCCAGCATGGTAGTCTATACCCTTCTGAAGGGTTTGACATTAGTGCAGAGAATGAAATAGCTGGAACCAATAGTTTGTTTAACAATACCTACATTATCAAAGAGAATGTAAAAGCAAAAATGAAAGAAATTGGTTTTCTATAGAGGACACTATAACATGCAATTTACAACACTATTTGTTAATAAAACATAGCCTGAAATTACATGTGGAAAATACTTATTAAATTATTCTATTTGTTATTCCACTAATACAGTGTTTTTCTCTAAAGTGTTTCCTCATTGAAATGACCTTATAAGATTCATCTGCCTTCCACAAAAAGTGTATTTCTGAACATTTTTTTCGCTTTGCTGTGTTTTTAAAGCCTCAAGGGATGAGGCTTCTGCTTCTTCCCTTCAGAGTCAAGGATGTTTCCCTTTCAGGAAAATTCTGCAGCTATTCAGCTTAGATTTTTCTTTTCTCAGTCTAATATCTGCACTTATACACCTAGACATTTATAACTCATTTTCTTTGGTGTTCTTTATACTACTGAAATACTTGCAGACTGATGCCTCACCACATATCCCAATTTAGATGGGAGTTTATATATACTTAGTAGCCATCTTCCTTTCCTGTTGGGACTGAGATTTCAACATATCAAAATTTCTCTCTTTCCGTAAGAGCGAAGTATGACTGCAGTTCAAAGACTTTAAAAGGAAAAAAGATCTTCTCTATTCATTTAATTTTCAAGGTCTTAGAATCATAATTAGCTAAAAGTTAAAGTGTTTCAACAGAGATACATGACAGAAGAACACTTCAAGACTCAGAAGGGAACATAGAACAAAAAAGGAAAAACATCTGGGACATTTTAACAGAGAAGAGAGGTTCACCAGCAAGAAAAGATATTTTGCTTGGCATTACTGTTTTAAGCCTAGGTTTATAGAAAATATTTGTCATTCACAGTATATGAGGTAATTCAGATCACTGACTTTATATATACATGCATATCATATGCAAACACATGCACACCTGATGGTAGCTAATGTAGGAGACTTGAGAAGCACAGAGTCATTTATATCACATCCAAACTGTCATTGCTGATCTAGCCACAAAGTGAGCTCTTGAAACAAGTCAGGTTGGTATAGACTGGCTTGTTCTCACAGTGAGTGTGGAGTGCCCATATCTATATAGACTTATACTCAGTCCTGGAGGCTCTGGGCCTATAGGGAATTCTGATGGCCCTGAAGCAAAATGGTTACCATCTGTGTGTCCCCATTACCAATCATAGAATCATAAAATTAACCATAGAAATGACCTCTGAGATTATCAAGTCCAACCTTTAATCCAACCATCATGCTTACTATACCACGACACTAAGTGCCACATCCAGTCTCACCTTAAAAACCTCCAGGGATAATGAATCAACCACCTCCCTGGGGAACCTTTTTCAATTCCTGATTACTCTATCCATAAAAAAATTTCTTCCTAATATCTAAGCAGAACCTCTCCAGGCACAACTTAAGCCCATGCCCTCTTGTCCTATTGCTAGCCACTTGGGAGAAGAGACCAACAACCACCTGGCTACACCATCCTTTCAGGTAGTTGTACAGAGCGATAAGGTCTCCCCTGAGCCTCCTCTTCTCCAGCCTGAACAACCCCAGTTCCCTCAGCCTCTCCTCATAGGACTTGTTCTCCAATCCCTTCACCAGCCTCATTACCCTTCTCTGGACTCGCTCCAGCACCTCAACATCCTTCCAGAACTGAGGGGCCCAGAACGGAATACAATACTCAGGGTGTGGCCTCACCAGTACCAAGTACAGGGGAAGGATCACTTCCCTCATCCTGATGGCCAGACTATTCGTGATACAAGCCAGGACGTCACTGGCCTTCTTGGCCAGCATGACACACTGCTGGCTCATGGTCAGCTTCCTATCAGTGAGAACTCCTAGGTCCCTTTTGCCTGGCTACTCTCCAGCCACTCTGTGCCCAGCCTGTAGCGCTGCGGGGCATTATTGTGGCCAAAGTGCAGGACCCAGCACTTGGCCTTGTTGAACCTCATCCAGTTGAAATCAGCCCATCTGTCCAGTCTATCCCGGTCCCTCTGCAGAGCCCTTCTGCCTTCCAGCAGGTCAAAACTCCCCCTCAACTTGTTGTCATCTGCAAACTTGCTTACGGTGGACTCAATCCCCTCATCTAAATCATCAATAGAGATATTAAACAGAACTGGCCCCGCACTGACCTGCGGAGGACACCTCTAGTGACCAGCCACCATTTGGATGCAGCAGCAGCATTCGTCAGCACTCTCTAGGCCCAGCCAACCAGGCAGTTCCTAACCCAGCAGAGAATGCACCTGTCCAAGCCATGGGCTGCCAGCTTTTCCAGGAGTATGTTATGAGAGATGGTGTCAAAGGCTTTGTTGAAGTCCAGATAGACTACATCCATAACCCCTCATCCACCTGGTGGGTCACCTGATCATAAAAGGAGATCAGATTGGTCAGGCAGGACCTGCCCTTCCTAAACCCATGCTGTCTGGGTCTGGTCCCTCGTCCATCCTGTAGGTGCTGTGTGATTGAATCCAGGATGATCTGCCCCATAACCTTGGCAGGCACTGAGGTCGGGCTGACTGGCCTGTTGCTTCTCTGGTCCTCCTTCCAGCCCTTTTTGTGGATCAGCATGACATTTGCCAACTTTCAACCATCTGGGACATCCCCAGTGAGCCAGGACTGTTGGTAAATGATGGAAAGCACCTTGGCAAGCTCTTCCACCAGCTCACTCATCACCCTAGGATAGATCCCATCTGGCCCCATAGACTTATGAGGATCCAAGTGGCTCAGCAGGTCTCTAACTGTTTCCTCCTGGATCATGGGGCAGCTATTCAGCACCCAGTCCCTGGGCACTACTTTTGGAGGCCAGTTGTCCTGAGGACAATCTGTCTTGCTGTTGAAAATTGAGGCAAAGAAGCTGTTAAGTACTTCAGCTTTTTCCTTGTCTTTGGTAATTATATTCCCTGCCATGCGCAACAAGGAATGAAGATTTTCCTTGCCCCTTCTTTTGCTGTTGGTGTATTTGTTGAAAAACTTTTTGTTATGCGCAACAGAAGTGGCCAGATTAACTTCAAATTGTGCCTTAGCGTCTTTATTTCTACTTGACTTAACTATATACCTAAGCTCTTCATGAGTAGTCTGCCTTTTTTTCCATAGCTTGGTAAGATCTCTTTGTTTTCCTAATTTCCTTAGAAATTACCCTGTTCAGCCAGGCTGGTCATCTAACCCGCTGGCTCACCTTTCAGCACACTGGTACAGCCTGCTCCTGCATGGTCACAACTTCCTTCTTGAAGTATGTCCATCCCTCCTGGACCCCTTTGTTTCCAAGGGCTGTTTCCTAAGGTACACTGAACCAGTCTTCTGGGTAGGCCAAAATCTGCCCTCTGGAAGTCCAGGGGAGAAGTCTTATTGATGGCACTCCTTACATCCCTGAGTATTGAAATAATTTCATGGTCACTGTGCCTCAGACAGTCTCTGACCACCACATCTCCTACAAACCCATCTCTGTTTGTGAACAGCAGGACTAGATGGGCCCACCCCTGGTGCACTCATTTACCAGCTGAAACATGAAATTATACACCATACACTCCAGGAATCTCCTTGACTGTCTCTCCTCTGCAATACTGAGTTCACAGCAAACATCCAGCAGGTTAAAGTCACCCACAAGAACAAGGGCTGGACATTTTGATACATCTGCCAGCTGCTTGTAGAGTAACTCATCACCCTCATCATCCTGGTTGGGTGGTCAGTAACAGATTCCCACCAGGATTTCTGCTTTGTTAGCCTTCCCTCTGATTTTGGTCCACAGGCACTCAACTTTGTCATTACTGACCTCAAGTTCTACATAGTCAAGAGACTCTCTGACATACTCTCCTACCTTGCCTATCCCTACTGAAGAGCATGTAGCTATCCATGGCAGCACTCCAGTCATGTGAGTCATCACACTATGTTTCTGTGTATAGCTTTCCTACTGCATGATGACTTCCAGCTCCTCTTGCTTGTTACCCATACTGCATGCATTAGTGTATATGCACTTCAGCTGGCCCGTTGGTCTCACCCCTAACTCTGCCTCTCCATGCTGAAAATCATCAATGGAGAGTTTCAAACCCTTCTGCCTTCAAACCTAGTTTAAAGCCCTTCTGATCAGCCCTGCCAACTTATGGGCTAGAGTTCTTTTGCCCTTGCTAGATAGTTGAAGTCCATCTGACTCTAGCAGGCTTGGTACAATAGAATTTGCCCCATGATCAGAAAAACCAAAATTCCAATGCTGGTATCAATCCTTTAGCCACCTATGGATAAGATGGGTTTTCCTACTCCTATGCTCATTCATCCTGGCTACCACAGGAACTGAGGCGAACACCACCTGTGCTCCTGTCCCATTAACTAATTGACAAGTACCAGAATTAAAGAGAAAACTTAGTTGCAGCCATCAAAATTGTAATTTTAAAGTATCTTGAGTCTGTGTGTTATGTGTAAGTCGTATGGGATGACACTGGAAGACCATCCTTCATAGAGGTAGATTAAGTCAATACAGTCTATGCTTATACAATCTGTCTGGACTCAACTCTAGAGAAAACAGTCCTCTGAGCGGTACAACCTCTTCTTGAGCAGAAGCTAGGCTGGCTTTCTCCAGAAGGACCCTGGGAGGAGACTGGTGTATGTGCACAAGAGACAATATGGGCAACAGGGCTCTGGACTGAGAAGAGAGGAGAAACACACAAACATGCTTCCTGCTTTACACTGGGCTTATCACTGTACCATCTGTGCTAAATATTAATTCTGAAGAAAACTAAAGACCAACAGCCTATTGCCTATATCCAGCTTGCAGCCTCATTCTTTCAACCTCATGGTTCACAAGCAGACAGACCATTGTACAGCTATACTAAAATAAGCCTGATATGTTTTCCATTTTTCTACCACTCCAAAGAATTTTTTATTAAAACAAACAAACAAACAAACTACTCACTTTATTTTGGGTAATATTTTCAAATAAATGCAATAATCATGCAGAAATATCTTTGAAACAAATTCTTTAACATCATGATGGCCAGATTGTATCTCAACAGTGATATGCTCATGTTTCTTGGGATACAGAACTTCACTACTAACCTGGTGTTTGAATGAATTCGTCATGAGACACTGAAGAAGAATCATTAATGCTCAGCACAGCAAAAATAAAACAGTTTGTGGTTACAAAACGAAAACCTTTTTCTAACAAATTGGAATTCTAAACACTTCCATAGTAGCCAAAGCAGTCCCTGGGAGAAATAAGTATCATCTGAAAAGCCAGGTTATATGGCCACCTATCTGGACTGAACTCTGAAACACTTCAGCTGAGCAGCCTGAGGATACTTTTCCATCTTTTTCAACTACCTTAAGGCTTCTTTCAATAGACAATTGGTTTCAATTTTTAGGTCTATCAGCACAGAGTTCTTTTGGTTAGCAATGAAATGCACCTAGGGATTTTTAAATTATTCGTGTAAGGATTTTGAAGTTCATAAGACTAACTCTCTCTTTGTCAAAGGAAAACAGAATCTTGAAGTTATAAATTATATTTTTACAGTGTCATATGGGGTCTTTACTGTTACCAGAATAAGTAATTGTTACGAACCAGCTGGAAATCACTTATCTCTGCAGTTTACTGCTGGTAAAACATCAAACAAGCTGTTAAAACATATGTCTTTCAACTACAATGTAAATACCAGATATGTTTATGTATTCCATAAACATATTTTTTTCCTTACTGTAAGTATCCTTTTGCTTTCTTTAATCAGTTGTATTCATTATAAAAAATAATTCATTACAAGGAAGGTTCCAAACTTTATCAGTATTTGGAGAGGCAACAATTCTGGTTAAATAAGGTTGATAGCAATAGCAGCGGGTAATACTTCTGAAGTGATAAATTCACAAAGGACAATCCTAGAGCCAAGTATAGCTCTGCTGAAACCCTTATGCTAAACAAGGCCATGCAGTGTCTTACTTTATATTTCAACTACAATTAAACCTTGTGCATTTATTGCAAAGAATCTTCTGACTAAAATAACCACACCAGGTATTAGGAGACTTTGATTTCCTTTCTCTTACTAATGTTCCATTAACCTCCAACATCTCTCTTCTCTGTGCACAGTCAGCAACTACACTAATATCTCCCTTCTCTTCTAGCTGGAGCATACATTTTTAATAAAGCTGTTATCCTCTCTCTAGCTTGCTCTCCCTCCTCTACAACACCATCCTGGTGTATGAGTACATGCCATGCCACAGGGGATCAGTATTGCTGCCTAGGCATTGATTTTGTTTTGTTTCAGTGCTTCAGACCCTGAAGCAGTGCACTGCAGGACCATTAGACACTTTCTATGTGAACTTTCTATGCCTCCAGCAATACATGTGAAAAGCTTTGGTGCAGTCTAAAGCCATGGTCATGGCTATTTGGCTGAATTTGTCACTAAGTGGTAGTAGAAGCCAGAGACTTAGAAGGTCTCAAAAGTACTTTGCCTCATAAGCTGCATAGTTTTTTTCCTGATAATTCCTAGACTACTGACAAAGCTATACAAAAGTATTACCTCATCTGCTACCTAAATAGTTTTTCCTTGAAGTTCACAGTACCATAGTGCCCTGCAAGATAAACTGAAGAACATAAAGCAGTATGTGTGCTGGCAAATCAAAGAACTCTGTGTCAGAAAAAAGAGCCCTGACTATGCTATTTCGCATGCTATAGTGTTGTTGTCTCTAGATCTGTATACTTGTGTTGATGGTTTTAATTGCTGTTAGAGGCGGGCTTATGGAGCAGTGCAGACAATCCAATATGGATTAACTACAAAGCTCAGTTTATTAATGGCATTTCTACAATTATAGTGTTCTCTGAGTGTATGTGCATTAACATTACTGGTGCTCACACACACAAACAATCACTCATTGGCTACAGTTACAAAACTACTGTCTCTGTACTTGTCTTCTGAGTTCTCACAGTCTTTGCAAGCTGCTTATCTTCACAAGTACAGAGCAGCCTGACCAAGGTCATACTCCTCCTGCTCTGTGAAGAAATCCACAGGCCTGTTAATTTCCCTACAAATTGCCTCTACAACCATATTGATTGATGATTGCACTAGTAATACAAGAGTTTATTTCTATTCATGAAATTAAACAGCATCAAACCCATGTCAGACACACTTGTGAAAGTTGCATCTTCCTCAGTTGAGAGGCAGCCCATTCCTCAGGGACAGAAATGCAAACTTCTTTGAAGATGAACTTCATAATTTCTGGTAAAATTTAGCTTCATGTTCTTGCTGTCCTGCCCTCATGAACTGCCACAAACAACATTAATATTCCTTAATTCCTACGAGAAGTTAGGACTGACTTTTAACATCTCATCTAAGATCACCAAAGGGAACACAGTCCTTAAAAGACTTTCTTACAACTCTATTCTTTCCAGTGTCTTTTTTTCCTCAATATCTTATAAAAACATTTTCAGTTAGTTTTTTGGATGGTTGTCTGGTAGCTATAAACTAGATTTCTGCAAATGTTGACCATAGGTATATCCAATTGCCTGTGCTCTCTGGATGATTCAGAGAGAAGATGAGATGCTAGTGTAGGACCTTCTGAAGAGGCAGTGAAAGATAAATTAATGTATCAGATGAAAATTCTTTGTTGTCAGCATTTCTCTGAACTGAAGGATTAAATGTATGCTGAATTCTGAATAGAAAACATGTTTACACTGTGCTGTGATTAATGGCCAGAGCAGTGCTATGTGCAGCAGTCCATTTCTAAAAGATTTAAATAAACCCAGGCAACCCTGAGTTCAATCTGAGATCCAGACTTTGTGGTCCTCTGAGATCCATATGCAAACCAGACTTTCATTCTTTAAAAGTGTATTCAGGTAGAATTCCATGTGGGTATTTTTGGCCTGTGTTTGGCCCAGCCACCTGTGAGAAGCTGGGTTTTCTCATGCCGCGTTATGAGAAAACAGTCTGATAAAGATGGTCTATAGCCTTGAGAGAGAGATTTCTGTGTAAACTAAAATGAATTGGTCTCTTGTGATTGGCTGATGGGCCTTCAAGGGCATTTGAAGGAGAAAGACAGAGGAGCAGGAGGAAGTAAACCCCCAGACTCAATTAAGGGAGACTCTCTGAAATGGACTGCGCAGGTGTGGAGAGATCCACGCAAGTGCAGACAAGTATCAATTATGTAATGTAAGGGGCTGTGCCAAATACCTTTGCCTGGGTGGCCCTGGCCATGTTGCTCAGGTAAATGTCATTTGGCCAAGTAAATAAAAGGCAGATGGCTCATGTTTTGGGGGGCTTGCTTCACATGACAGGACAATGTTGCCTTAGCAGGGACACCTGCCGTCACCTGTGAGCCAGGTGACCCTTGAGGATGCAGCCACTGCTAGGGAGGTCTGGGCATTCCAGGGGTTGGTGAGACAACTCCATGGGGGACACCTGGGAAATTTGGGTGTTTGCACCTGGGGGCTTATTTTCTCTCTTCTCTCTCCATTTACTTGGCCAACTTTTGGTAATAAAACTTCTGTTTGGGTTAAGTTTTCTGTGGTGTCTCAGTTTCAGCCTCCACATCCCTTCAGACCCCTATTTTTCCCTGGAACATAAAGTCTGTTCTTTTTATAAGAGACTGAAAAAAAACATGTGTATTCTTGTAGGTAAAGCACAGTACTCTGAGTCCAGACACCTGGAATTTATTTCTGTTTCCTCTATAAAATTCTTGGATTACCTAAGAGAAAAAATTTCTGTGTTTTAGTTTCCTAATGGTTAAAATAAGATTAGAGCTCTATTTAATAAATGTCTTCTGAGATACTGTATTAATACACATGCTGCATACAGTTATAAGAGGCAGCAATGACTGTTATTGGATTCAGCCACACTCAGGTGCACACCAAGACAAGGTGTTGACCAGCCTGCCTGCACCCAGCTATTGGGCAAGGCAGGTCAGAGATGCTTGCAGTGTTGCTGGAGACATCACTTCAGGGAGGGCTGTTGCCTGGAAACACTCACTTCTGCACTACTGTGTGAGATCAACACACCAATCCTGCTTAGGGCAAACCAGGGAACAGCCTCAATTGCTACCTGGATAATCCACCTAAAGCTAGCTCCCTAACACTAAAACAAGGACCAGTTCCAATACACTTTGTTGTATTAATATAACCTCAGCGTTAAATCACCAGGTTCCCAAAATGAAGATACATTGACTTGGGGCCTTTTTCAAGCAAAATACAGAAAGGAGAACATCGTCAGTATATGTAAAGGTTGGCAATTAGTAAGTGTTTAACAGCTGATGAACCTGTCCAAGGGTAGCCACTGGCATAAACAGAGGATGATTAGGAATTTTGATGTATCTTCAGTACTTGATACAGTACTCTGACTTCTAAATTCAGCTGTCTCTGAACTTGTTCCTTCTAAAGCCCTGGAATTATTTCTCTGGCAAGAAGTTTCTGTTAGTCAAAACAGTCTTGGGGGGATGCCCTCTTGCCAGATGGGAGACTGATTCTGCTCTGACTGATACTGCTGAGCTTCCTACCAGGTCTTCACTGCACATAGCCAGTGGACAGCATTGGACCATGCTTTCCACAATAAGTGCTGTAGTGGTTTTGTTGATCTCTACAGACTATCCTCATGCCTCCTGCACTGAAGGAGCAAGAGGAAAAAAGCTTCCAGCTGTACATTTCACACTGGAAAACAGTAAGACTATGAGGAGTTTCTAAATTAATTTTGTGACACTTTCCAAATTAGTAAAAAATATTCTAAATTCTGTTTTACATATTCTTCATAGTTCACTATTTGCTTAACATTCAGTCACCATCTTTTTAGGTGTAAGTGAAGTGCATAGTAAAGCACACTTGATACAAAGAGCTCATTATTGAAAACTGCTGGCCACTGACCAAATAAAAGAAATAAAAGCTCACCACACAAATTGAATCAATTTTCTCTTTCTTTGCCTTGCTAGTCTCCCCACAATTCTAACTAGCAGTTCTGACACCAGGTGTCCATGTCCTGCCACACCCATTCCTGAAACATAGATCTATAAGCAGTGCTAGCTTACACACGACTTGTAGATCAACATGTAGATTGAATAGCTAGTAGCCATAACCAAAGAAGAGGTTGAAAAGACACTTTGTCCCTTAGTCCTAAACTGCGACTTAGATGATGGGAGTGCAAGAGACAGCAAGAAGCTTCCCTGTATACTTATCTTTGGGCTGCCTGTCCATCCTGACCACAGGACTGTTCTCACCATTCCCTCCCCACACCTAAAGCAACCACCACCACAGATCCCCTCGTGGGCATGTGACTGTCTTAGCTGAGCTCTGCCAGGAAATCCTTTGACATGCAGCTAAAAAATATAATACCCACAGTCTGCCTTTGAGCACTGAGAGAACAGTCAAGTATCTAAGTTTCACAGCCTTGTCAAAAAACCTACAGGGATGGTCTTGGTGTTATATTGGACCACCACCTTTCTTAGGATTCATTAAGGATTTTCCATGGTAGGAAAAGTTCTGTTTGGTTTTGCTTTCCAGGAGAGCTGTGAAAATAATGGATTTTTGAGTTCAGCAACTAAACTTGAAAAACCCCACAACTTTTGATCTGAACCAAATGTGGCATGCTTGCTTTCTCTTATTTTCACTTAGACAGCTTCTGCCCTCCCTGCTGTTAGGAATTCCAGTCAATTTAAGATAAAAATATTTTATCTTTACTGTTGACAAAACAACCAAAATCTAAACACTTCCAATTTCATTACTATATCTTTCATTAACATTATTTAGTAATCAGATCAAATTACGTGGAGAACTCATTTTGACGTTGCAAATAGTCTGGGGATGCTAAGTCCAGAAAGTTTACTATTTCAAAAAAAAAAAAGAGAAAAAAAAAGATGAAAAAAACCCCAAATCACTTATCTCTTTTTAGAATCTGTGAAATGCCTCTGCTGTATAGAGGAGGAAAAGAAAGAAGCTGTGAATAAGTCTCAGGGATGAACCTACATGTCTATCCTGTGTGCCCTTATCAAAATGCTGATTGTATGCTCCAGATATGTATCCTCTTCCTTCACAAGAATGCAAGTTCTGAAGACAAAGAATACATCTGAATTATCAGGGGATACATGTGATGAGAAAAGGGGGAATAAACCTCCTTTTTAAAGTTTTCTCTATCTCAGTAGCATTTTTAAGTCTGAATAGTCAGAAGGAAATCTTGCACTGCTTTTAATAAAGTTTCCCCCAACAACCTGCTTGTTTTCAAGGAACTAAGCAAAGCAAAAACAGTGATGAAAATTAGCTCCATCAGTTTGATATATCATGGTTCCTTTTGCTTTTTCAGAATGAAGAAATGGAAAAGGCACTAAGAGGAAAGTTCTGCTTCCCCTCCTCAATTCTTGGAAGTGGTTCTGCTCTTCCACCTGTAACAGCTGGTGTTTTCTGCTTGTTACTTTTGGAGAATATGTGGACATGAGGCTCTTGTCAGTGATGTTTGGGGAATGGAGCAGAGCAAGTGTCACTGTAGCTGCTGACAGACTGTAGTGTGAAATGCAGATCAGAGGCAATGGTGAGATACAATCTAGCACCATGACTGAACACCAGGGGTCTAACTCTGCCTTTGTTTTAAATTATCCTATTACAATGATTTGAACCTATGACTGCATAACACCTCTAACACTTTCATAAGTACTACAGCCTTTCTCAGTTACAAGCTATTGATAGTCTGATGACATATTTCTTATGAAAGAAAATCCTTGAGCCCTTCTGTATTTATGTAAAGAAAACAGTCACATTTTCTCAATCGATTTTTTACTGGGAAAAATTGCATTTTCATTCTATGACAAATTCTATTATGCCCTTTGGGAAAAATACACATCTATCCTTTTCTCCAATATTGCCCGTGGTGTAAATTTTTATTTTGGAAAGCCGGAATCTAGGCCTGGCAAGACCATGTGCTGAATTCTTCAGAATCTTTTCTCCCTGAGAAAGAACAGCTTTCCAGAACATGAAAATTGCTCTGTTGATTAGTGTCCTTTACTGCAAAATATCCTTTTATTGCTAAGTTATTGTGCAACTCATTAATTACTCTGTTCCCATAAAAACAAATAATAATGATAATCAAACTCTTTCTTCATGTCCTGAAGACAGCTGTCATAACCAAGTAACACAAAAATGACAGGTGCAGTAACAGAATTAAATCTATTTTTTTTAAGGTTCTTAGAAATCAAGTGAGTGGCTGGATTCTGGGAAGTTATAGATATCTTCCAGGAAGAACTCCTTATTCAAATAAATAGCTAATATTCTTCAGAATGAACAGCTGAAGTCGTTATTGAATGCACATGTATTAGGAGAGCAACACAGAAAACATCCATTGACCAAACCAGAAACAGTCTGTAGCACACAGCATGGAAAAACTACTGTCCTTCAAGCATGGTGATCCAACCTAATGCAACACAGAAATTAGAGAAGGAGTCTGTAATTCAGCTATACATGGATCCAGAGGCAAATCATATCAATCACTTGTCTGCTCCTTCATTGCTCAGTGTATGACTGACTACTGTTGTTTATGAGAGGATTACCATTTGTAGGAATTACTACTAGCAATCATTAAAAAAAAAACACTAAAATTTTACAGGAACACTGCCATTATCATTCTTCAGATCAAGGAACACAGGTAAACAACATTTACAAGAGGTTTTAAAAGAAACTTCAAAAATTAAGGGATGGAAAACACATGTAAAAGTTAACAGAAATAACAGAAGAGAGAGATCTGTTCCTTTTTTTGGTGTTCATCTTATCTCAGAGCTTCACCGCCTTTACAGGGGATCTGAACTTTGTCATGTAACTTTCTAGGAGCACTCTAATATTATGATTCCTCAGCTGGTTGTAAAATATGGATATTTTGTTTTTCTGTTTCCATATATATATAAATAACTTAACAAAATAAATTCTTCTTGGAAAACCCAAATTGAATTTGATTCAGTACAGTTGATAAAATATTTCACTTTCATTCTGTTTTAAAACTACTAGACTTAAGAGTTGGACTTGATGGTCCTTGTGAGTCCCTTTCAATTCAGAATATTCTGTAATTCTCTGGGTTGCCCAAAACCTAAGCTTTTTAAAGCATTGCTTTTGAGTATTTATAAAAAAATAAATAAAAGTATGGTAACAACATAGATTTTTCCTAAGAGTTTTAAACTTGAAAGAACTTTTTGCGATGAAATCATATTTGGATAAATAAATTATTCTTTTTCCTTTCCCTGATCTTCAGATCATAAAAATTATCTAATTAGAATAAGGTCAGATTAAACTTGCAGAAGATGCTGCTCTTGTCTCTAGACAATTTAGTCCATGGGTCTTTCCACAGTCCTGTTAGATGTAGCTATAAGCATGTCTTGTAGTGATGCAAACATTGAGAGGGAGATACAGGCACTTCAGCTGCTCAAAGCATGAGACTTTCTTCTCAAAGTGTACTCCTGCACCACTTTTTTTAGAGAGAGAGGAAAAAGAGGGAATAGAAAAATTGGTTTAATTATTTCACATTTAATATAAAAATAATGTCATTTAACTTTTGATTGCCTGTTCAGACAAGTTCCTCGTTCCCAACTCTCACCCATTCACAGCAGATCAACTTGGTCCACACAAGTCCCCTCTGAAGTCTGTGTCAAGATCTCTGCTGAGTGCAGTGTATTTTCCCATAAATCCCTGTAACATGCAGGTTTGTTAGAATCTTTGAAGTCTGACATTCTTTGCAAGACAAAATATGAATGTCTCTATGAGAACTTCCCTCATTTCTAAAATGAGAGACTGATAATATATGCTTCCAAAGATGACTGCTGGTAAGGTATCCAAGAACAGGAATAAAGTCAGGGAAGGTTTTGTTTTCATTCCTTCTATTTATTCTTGAAGGACAGAAAGAAATCCTGCAGCCTTTGAAAAGATCAGGGCGGAGTGATGGATCAGGATTGAGATAATACTTCCTGAATATGAGAAACAATGTTTGAATTGTTCTCTGAAGGATGTATTGTAAATGCTCGAAGCACTTTTTTGAAGAATGATCTTAAAAGTTTATATTCATCTTTCTTTCTTCTCATAATCTGTTGTCATGCTTTTTCATGCTTTGACTGAATCCCAAGGGCTTATTATACATATTCAGCTCATAGAAAATCTCATTATTTTTCAATGCTAGGCACCTCATCCCATTGTTGTGCCAGCAACACAGGTCATTTCTGTAAGATTCTCTATAGTATGCTAACTCCTACTGCTGTATGTGCATGAATCATTCAAACAGGAGAATATAGTAGTTCCTCTTGTGGCTCATTTATTTACAGAAGTCAAAGTTTTGTATACCAGCAAAACAGCATATTATGTGCCTGGGAAAAAAATCCTGCAGAAGTGAATTACAAAAACCATCCAAACCATGGAAGTTTCTGTTCAGAACTTCTAACTGGGAACTCTCTCTGATCTACTCAATTTATTCAAAAACTGAAAAGCTTTCAAATGAAAAAAATCCTGCAGAAGTGAATTACAAAAACCATCCAAACCATGGAAGTTTCTGTTCAGAACTTCTAACTGGGAACTCTCTCTGATCTACTCAATTTATTCAAAAACTGAAAAGCTTTCAAATGAAAAAAATCCTGCAGAAGTGAATTACAAAAACCATCCAAACCATGGAAGTTTCTGTTCAGAACTTCTAACTGGGAACTCTCTCTGATCTACTCAATTTATTCAAAAACTGAAAAGCTTTCAAATGAAAAAAAAATCCAAAACCTGTAAATGGAACTCCAATCACCCCAAGTGGCAGCAGAGAATCATTAAGAATGACAAATAGTGTATTTTATAGTCTATTTAGAGAATTCTTGAACATACACAATATTTTTATTTTTATCTCTCACATAACTGCCAACTCTTGTTGATGAGGTTGCATGCTTTGCTATTCCTTCCCTAGCACAGTACTTTGAATTAAACAGCTTGAAGCTTTTTCTACTCTAAATGTTGCCTGGGTGCTAAATGGAGCAGCAGCAGAGCTGTGACTACCAGCCAAACACTAAAAAGGCACTTAGCTGGATACTGGAGTTTCTCATCTACTCAGTAAACTGGCCACATATGTCAATATCATATTACCGCAAATAAACTAAAGTGAGGATCCGTAGGATCTTCACAGAATAACTAACCAGAGAGGCAGCAATGAATGAGCTCCAGTGAGCCCTGGAGCTGTGCACTGACAGTACTGTGCAATAGAGCTAACAGACTGTGTGTTAAGGTAGCACACTATGACCTGATGTAACACAAGAAAACTGAAAGTTGCAGTAAAATGCACTCCAACCACAAAACAGAGTTTAATAAGATGAAATGAGCTGTAGGACTGTTAAAGAGTAAAATTCAATAAGGTTTTCACACTACAGAGTGGTAGTTTACCATTGTGAATCCATGTAAACAGCAAATACTAATGTGAGTGAGCTGCATGCACAAAAAAAAAAGAGAGAGAGAGAAAGAGAAAAGAAAAAGGGATCATCTGTTGGCATAACATCTGTCATAATTTGCTGATCTGTGTAACATTCTGTAGATGGCAGTGTGGGTAAACCATCTCTGAATTGGTAATATTGCAGTGCTTGTCTTCTGTGCATATATAAGAGAGCAACAGCTAAGCTAGCACAGGCAGACTTTGTCAGAAAGAAAACTCAGGGCATTTTTGGAAACAGAAATCAACTTAATATTCATATGGCAAAGATGTCCAGGGACATATCTGCTTTTTAAACTGCAGCTAGGTAAGATCTGAGTTCTCACTTCCCCTTTTACGTATCATGACAAATGTAATTTTGAGTTGTCTGAGGTACAGCTAAAATTAATACTTGTGCTTCTATAATGGCATACAGTGCTGCAAAATGCCTGTTAGGAATAACTGTAGAATAACTTCCCACTGTTTGATCAAATTCAAGACAAACCTCTGGAGCTATAAGTCTCTTTACATTTCTCATCTTTGGAATTTTCAGCCCCAGTTTGTGGCAGGAAATCGGGTTCTCTCTTGGCTGCTGATCTGTGATTTCCAGACACATTCATAGGATTCATAGACTTAGAGGGCCAACCTAGCCCTGACCAATTCTAGTAGAAAACAATCAAGATTTTTAGATTTCTTTTCAGAACTATTCCCAGATCCTAAAGTCTTTTCCCACACCACTCTCATTGCTGTACTAGGATTAAAAATGACATGACAAAATTAAGAAGCCTAATGCACACCATACATACAGACAGACATCAGGAGAATGAAGTGAACGCTTTAAAGCCCATTTTAAAGGACCTCTATGTCTCAGTAAACCTAGTTGTCAAATGTCTTGAGGCACTTAATCCTATTATCAAAAGACGTATTTGAGACAGAGGACTAAGGCTCTTTGTTAATATCTTTCATCTGCCAAATAAGGATCCTCATATATTTGGGGAGCAAATCTTTAAAGATTATGAAAATCTCAGATGTATTTGAAGTCCAGACCAGGAACCAGGACCCTTCAGTGGCCCAGCTGTGAGGCTGCAGGAATGGGATTTCCAGCCCCTCGTCCTAGGTCAGTTCCGATGGGATAGGGGTCAGCACTGTCCCGAGCCTCCCTGCAGTGCTGCTGCGGAGCCTCACCCAAACCAGCAGCAGGAAGGGAGCAGCTCTGAGCCTCTGGACCACTTTGCTGCCAGGCCCTCAGGAAAAGGTGGATATGGTCAGGGCCCTGCCCCTCAGGTGCATTTCTGGAAAAAGTCAATCCTCTATAATGTAGCCCTTATTTTAAATAAATGCTAACATGATGTTGATTTATCAATTAGAGCAATAATTCTGATTCACCAAGCCAACATTGATGGAACTCAAACAGTGTAAAACATCCTCTTTTGCAATATAAGCATAGACTATTAAAACCTTTTAAATAAGAACCCATTCATAATATGCAGTATGTATGCCTGCAATGAACTGATCCATAACATTTAGTGATGATGATTGATTTCTATGCAGAGGCAGGAGACAATTCATCACTCTTTATATCACCATATGTAGCATTTCCATCCTATTCATGCCAAATTGTCATGCAGAATAAAAATTAGACCTTTTGGTTCTTAAAAGAAGATAGAAATATTTTTCATTGCTTTTAATATGCTGTTTTCTTTACAAATTCTTTGTTAAAATGGGCAAGTTTATGTGTTTAAAATGAAAAGCTAAGCTGAGGATTTTGAGCTCTAGCAAGTGAAATAGCTACTAGAATTAGTATATCCTACCCTATGTAATTCAGATGGAGGTTTTTGAAAAAGAGTTTTAACCTGAGATATGAGGCTTATACTCTTACCTCATCTTGTAAAAAACATCAAGGTGACAGCACAATGCAGGCTTCAGCCTTCCATTTAGATTTAAAGTTGTCATATTCATCATATTCATCAACACAATGCACCTTGTGCATTGATCTCTCACTGACATTCATCCAAGGAAATTATACATCCAGATTATACTCAATCCAGATCCACCAACACTTCACATAGTATTTGCTTTTACTACACAAAATGCTTATCCAAAGTAGACTTCAGTTATACAGATTTTTTTGGAAGTTCAGAATTGCTGCTTCTGAGGGGAATAGACACAGCTGTCGCCTGTATTGATATTGTCTTTGCATTTAGCTGTTATGTTTCTACTGTTCACTGAGTTAAAACTCACAAATATCACAGGCATTTTTTAATTATTGATGTTATTGTACTTTTATGATAATGTTCATCTAATAAAAAAAAACAGAAAAAAGAAGTGCAGAGGAGAAAAGGATTAAAATCTTGTCTGAAGTTATTTATTAATCTTTGCCTTTAACATCCAGGAACAAAGGTTTTCAAGTATCTTTAAGTATAACTCACAGAACACAGACCTACTCAATAGGATATCATAAAATAAAGAAACATGGATCTATATGTGTGGCAACCCTTACCTGCTCTGCATTCATTACATGAAATGTTTATCATAAAGTCTATTCCTTCTCCGATATGATTTACCCATAATTCACCTACCTGCTCTTCTTCCTTCAGTAAACTTCCTAGCCCTCTGATGCATATTTTTTTTTGTTTATCTTTAAAAATAATTCTCTGATTTATCCAAATATTTGATTGGTTACTGGATACCTAGTTGCTCACCTTTTCATATCTCCCTGACCGCAGTGAGTTTTGCATAGGGAAAGTACCAGAGTGGAGACTTGATGGAGGGAGGTCCTGCTGACACCTTTGATCGGTTTTGTGATGGTGTCCTCTCCTCTCATTTCAGGTCATGCCAGACTGGTCAGAGGCATATTTGTACTCTCACTGATTCAACTGCAGTTAAGGTTACCTCACATAGTTAATGACAGACAAAATTCAAGGTAGGTTTGCTCTTCAGCACACACCTGTTCAGAGGTAAGCTGTGTGATAGTATGAATCCCTAACACTGGGAGAAGGCTTAGGTCAAACATGTTTGTGATGCCTCTATTCATTTAAAAATAGGTAAAACTTAGAAATACAATTAATTTTGCAAGACTGTGCTCAAGACATAACTTAGCAAGAAAACATTGAAATATTTTAGTAAATTATTTTTGTTATTCCTTCTGACCATCAAGATGTGTATCTCTGTGCTTGGCACACTGTTTGCATTTGCTTGGCTGTAACTGACTCTGCTCGCAGCCCCTGGAGCTGCCTTCTGGAAAATATTTTTTAAAAAAATAACCCAGGGCTTTTTTTCTACATTCAGGTAAGATTTTAGTCTTGGTGTTTGTCATTTTCTAATAGCCACCTGCTCATATTAATTCTTGTTGAAATTGTTGGGTCAATCATAAACACAACAAACAGGTTGCTGGCTTTCTTTTTTTGTTTTAAAGACAAAAAAATATATAATATTTTTATATATTGCCAGTGTAATATGATCTGTACAGACCTCCTCTTCATTTCCTGTACAGAAAGGAATTTTAATGACACCTGCTAAGGCTCTATGCCAGAGTTAATCAATACTAAATATACAAATATAAAATAGAAGCAGGCCCTAAAATTTTCAGTTAACATTACATGACTGTGCAAAGTGAACAGAAGCTGAAAATTAATCTGACTACTCTTATTTTTAGGAATTATAAATCATGTCCTGTGAGTTCTCCAGATTCCCATTGAAAATATAAAAGAATGTTAGTTTTGTTGTGATAAATAGCAACTTTGGAAAGCAATATTATGGAGACTTTTAAAAGAAAGACAACTGAATTTATCTGAACAAAACTTGCTGTCATCTCGTGGCATTCCTTTTACATTCACACATTTGTGCCGACTGTGTTGAAATTTTGATTGACTTTGAGAAGGACAGAAGTGGTGATGTAGTTTTACTGTCTCTTATTTGGTTTACATGCATTTTATGGTGGTATTTTTAGCATAATTACTGACAGATCAGTTGTAATTAATTATGCACACTAAGAATGCACATATTTTAAAAACAGATTTTTTTTCCCCTCATAGTACAGGTTTTGTTGGTTTTTGAAGCATGGCAATGATATAATATATAAAAATAAACCTTCAGTAGCAAGTTGGAAATATACCTAACTGAAGTTTATTTCTAGCCATTTACACTAAAAACTTTGTGATAGTTTAGTGTCTTTCATTGTTTACATTTGAAGAAAGCAAGTTTAGACTGTGGGTTTTTTTGTTTAATATGATAGAAAGTGTCCGGAAAATTACATACTAAATTTTGATTACTGTAGTAAAAATTTGAATTCTACTTATTGATTGATTTACAAGCTAAGCATAGCAGAGATGCATCTTTATATCAATCATCTGCATGGTCTGTTTTCATAAGTTTTTTCATTTAATGCACCAATACTTTCCCCAGCTAGGTTGAAATCCATTCTCAACTGAGTTCTGTTAACAAAGTTTCTCTTCTTCCTTTTATTCTTTGTACATAGTTCTTTCATACCAACAAAGACTATATGATTGATTTTGATAAACCACTAGATCTAGAGCATACATAGAGGGTAACCTTGTGATAAAATCAATAGATTTACTCAGCAGAGCTTCAGATTTTTAATTGGAATGCAGATTCTCTATAAACTTGTAAACAAGCAAAAAATGAGTACATCAGACTTTCATACAAATTGAAAATTGGTTCTAAAACAATTGGTTCTCATTTGTCTTGTAAAGTCATGCATTTTTTTTTTTGGAAGTCACTCTGACAATCCATTTAAGTACTACTAGTGACCACAAAAGTCAAGGCTTAGGACCATCTTGACCTCACTTTCATACATCAAAGAGGCAATAGATAACTAATGTTCAAATGCTCCAGCAAATGACTGAATGACTTGCCTTTCTGTGGTTAAGCTAGGATAAACTCCACAGTACTTTCACATAGTAAAAAAACTTTTCCTTCCAAGATTATATCAGTTAAACCATACCGAACAATTTAATTTCTCACTCACAGCAAACTGGTTTTGGTGAGTATTGTACAAGACATATTCCATATTCCATGAGCCATTTCCTCATGTTCAGTCTTCTGTTATCTTTTAGTCCAGAATGATAGCAAGTTATTTACATCAGCTAGAACAAATATACCTGTTATTCATATACAATATACAAATTACCCCTGCAAGGTTGGCTCTTCCTGAGTTAGTCTTACTTGCAATTTATATCATGTTCTGGTTTTGTTTCACAAATAACATCTTCCATCAAACTGACAAGTCCTTTTCTATAACTTGCTTCCATAATAAATATCCCACCTCTTAAATCTGTTTTCATTAACAAAGACATAGGTGAGAGAGAAAAGGTTTCTATGTGGGCAGAAGACACTTTCATTTTCTGTAGCTATTATTGAATGTTTTTATTTGTGTTTTTGCATCACTTCAGCATAATGCATCTTATTATGACTGACAGGTCTGTAATGGGATTTTTTGCTATTGTCATCAGGTTTCAGAAAAAAAAAGACAAGTTTTACTAGTTTTGACCTGTAAGCATTTGTCAATGTTGGACTTAAAAATTATTGTATATCTTTCAGCTACCAGTTTGTTGCCAGCCGTAAGGAACAATGGTAATCATACTCTTGTAACTGATCCATTTCAGACTGTTCACTTTGCTGAAAATATTTTATCTCTTTAGATCTTTAGTGAAATTTCTGCTCATCTGGCTGGAGACCAGAGACACAATTTCCACTTGCATAAAGGAATACGGTGTAAGGCTTGTTTTAACTAATTCCAGACTTTGCTTTCTTTTTAATTCCATGAAGATGATCTTCCTTCTACCTTTTCAAGTTGTCAAGCAAAAAACAATGTATTAAGTATCATACAATGGTATTTTAAAATTTTATGTCAAAATAATAGAGCCAACAAAATAGTGAAAAAACAAGGCCTTTTGCTTTAAACAGTGTAATTAGAAGTTAATTGCCTGACAAATAACAAGTGATATAGAATAACAGTACATGAAATAGGAAAGTACAATATCCAATTGTTAGAAAACTGCTAGCTGAATTAGATAATAATCACTATCAAATAAGCCAACAGGTGATCAATTAAGTGCTTCATTTAAAAATGCAGCTCTGCAGTGAACAAAACAGCCACTGTTCTATATTGCTCCATTTTCAGGGATTAAAAAAAAAAAAACAAAAAACCACACCAAACAAACAAAACAAACCCAACAAAACAAAACAAAAATAGAAAAAGAAAAAAGGAAAACCGAAACAATGCACAGAGGTTAATTTCAGACACTATCTCAAAAGAATACTTTTTTGCAGACTGGAGAGAAAAAGCCAGTTGACATACACTGCACTGAAGGGTGCCATGGTAAATGCATATGCTACAGTCTGTATTACTATACAGAACATTTCAAGTGAGTAGATATGAAATCATCTGGGAAAGAGCTGAATATACAATGCATTTCCAAAAAGATTAAAATATCAGAAGTCTTGCATTTTTGTCAAAAGTGACAAGAAAAAACTCCAAACCAACTCCCGGAGAAAGACAAAGCACACACACTTAATACTATTTTATTTAGTTTCTTCCATCAGATGACAGACAGACAACCTTAGCGAGTTGGCAGTTGCACAAATGAGGCTAATTGTTCTTACTCTCTGAAAATAGCTGCATGAGCCATGTGATATCACTCACAAATTTGCATGATAGTTAACTACAGCAGTGTCTATACCATGATGAACATGATGCTATTGTACATGCCTTACAGACCTAAAACCCTTCAATTTGGTTTTGGATTAGATTTTGCAGCAAAAGAAGAATGCACAATCAATTTGAGCAACTTTGCATGCAAAAGAAACAGGATTTCTTAGCATTGATTATTTGGTCAAGGTTTTGTAAGTCAGGCTACTCTAGTGCTCTGAAAAGAAGCTAATCTCTGCCTGTCATCAAGACCTGAAATTAGGGTTTGAAGCTGCCCAGACCCTACTAGAGAGCCAGTGCTAACAGTGGGAGGAGTAGAACTGAAACTCACCATCCCGTTCTACCCCTATAAAGATATAATTACTGTTGGTATCAGTTTGCATGTTCATTTTCAAGCACTAATGACTTCTGAAACAAAGCTAAAATTTTGCATACAGTTGATATTTGTACTTTTGTTTGAGGGGAAGTAAAATCTTTACAAAGAAATGTTGGTCCACCTCAAAATTCACAAAGCGATTGCTAAGATGGGTAAATTTGTCCCAGAGGGTAAGATTTTGAAAATAAGTTCATTTTTTTTAGGTATATGTTCATTTGTTCATATTCAGTGATCCCATATGGGAGAAAAACTAGAAGAAACCTGCCTTTGTTATGTGAATTACATGGAAAAAAAAAAAAAAGAGAGAGGGAGAAAGCCTAGATTCTGAAGACCAGGAGAGTTTTAAGAACAAGCTTAAACATTTTTATAATTTGATTCTTCCTCTACTTACATTCAAAAAATGTTGATCCCACAATCATTCCAAACAGTTTCATCTAACAACAAAATGCTGAAATACCTCTGTTGCCTACTCCTTGCAGCTTCTTCCTTTCTTGACTCTGCCTGTCACTGTGTTTGAGTTTCTATAATGTTTGGTAGACCTGAGTGTTAGCACTTTGAGGAAACCACATGTCATTAATATATATACTTTTACTCAAGGCAACTATCTGTTCTGCAAAATGGCATCAGTAATGTAAACCATTTGTTCTGAGAAAAAAAAAAAAACAAACAAAAAACAACATCCTGACTGGTCATGCTATGTTTCAAAATCATTTATTTCAAATACTTTGATAATGTAATATGTTATATGAATGGTGTAAAGGGCCTGAAATATTTTGGTCAGGAGAACTGATTTTTTTTTCTTTTCTTTTTTTTTTCTTTGAAATGTGCAGATTTAACTTTCACATGTGTTGAAGTATGACTCCAAAAAGGACATGGAACATCTGCGGAATTTTAGCCCCTCACACTTTTTGTCCCAAAAGTGTTGAAATTAAGGTATGTTGTTTTAACATTTGTTTTTCCATCTGACTGGTTAGTTTTTCAAATGTTTGTGTCTGTACACATTTCTGCTGGTAGAAGCTGCAGGCTTCTCTGACCCTGTGCATAACAAAGGGCACAGGGACCTGTGGCATGGACTCTGGGAAACAGAGCAGAAGCTGGCAAATCAAGAGGAAGAGCCAAGACTTTGGTGTGCTTAGTCTTTGAGGGAATAAAAGCCCAGGGATTCTTTTGTTCGAGGACCCTTCTCAGAGGCACCAGCTCGAGCTGTGCCTGCATTACTTCACAGTGAATAAATTGCTTCAAATAACGAGATATCTGAGACTCTGCTATAGGAAACCCGGAGTCCAGCTAGTGAAGAAACCCTGTCTGACTGTGTGAGAGTGGGACATGCAGGGAATTAAGTGGGGCATATGTTCTGATACTGGATCCCACCGACTGCAAAGCAGCTTCAGCCCCAGCAGTGAAAGTCTCTGGTGGTGGGAGTATGACTGTTGGAGTGCTCCTGAATGGTCAGACAGGGAAGTTTCCTTAACAGATTGTATGATGTAGGACCAAAATATCTGCTTAATTTTATTCTTAGTGTGGTTCTCATCACATGTCCAAGGTAAGCATATTGTACTAGTTTTGACTGGGATAGAGTTAATTTTCTTCACAGGGGATACATTTTGGATTTGTGCTGAGCACAGGGTTGATAATATAGAGATGGTTTTTTTATTGCTGAACAGGGCTTACACAGAGCCAAGGCCTTTTCTGCTTTTTGTACTGGCAAGGAGGCTGGGGATACATGAGAGACTGGGAGGAGACACAGCCACAACAGCTAACCCCAGCTGACCAAATATCCTGTTCCATACCATATGACATCATGCTGAGTATATAAAGCTGGGCGAGAAGAAGGAAGGAGACATCTGGAGTGATTGTGTTTGTCTTCCCGGGTAACCTTTATGTATGATAGAACCATGGACATGGGGCTCTGCTCTCCTGGAGATGGATGAACACCTGCCTGCCCACGTAAAGCAATAAATTAATTCCTTGTTTTGCTTTGCTTGTGTGTGTGGCTTTTTCTTTCCCTATTAAACTGTCTTTGTCTCAACTCATGAGTTCTCTAACTTTTACCCTTTTGATTCTCTCCCAGATCCTACTGGTGGGGACTGAGCAAGTGTCTGTGTGGTGCTTCATTGCCAGCTGGGGTTAAGCCGTGATACATATATAGCTTATACAAACTAATTCAGTTTTCATCTTATGAAACTGCCTGCCCTATTCCAAAGCAGGATATTATTTTGAATTGAGGAATGCTTCCCACTCCTCCAGAAGCCACACAACAGTGTTGCATTTTCTCTCAGAGATTTTACTTTCACCATTGTCTCCCTTGTAGTACTTAAACTGAAATAAATTTGATCTGTTTGAAAGCACAGGTGGAAATCATGGCAATCTACCAATGTAGATTAGAGTAAAATGTAATAAAATGGAGCTCGGAATGGTATCTGTCATTCACTGAGGCACTGAACATTAAAATACTGTTATGTTCACACACTGCATCATAACTGCAGGTGTCTTTCACTGGTAAATCTTCATTTTCCTTCTTTACTTAGTTAACATGCTTCTGTTTCTCCTTCCTCACCAAGTTGTTCAGGCAGACAGGGGAAGTAAAATTTTAACTGTGTTCGTTCAAGGTGTACAAAACTGAATCAGAAGACCTAGAAAGTGTTTTAAGCTAAAATCTATTGTCTTGTATATTTTTCATAGAAGCCACTTTACCATTTCTATTAAATGGAAGTTTCTACTTCCCCATATTTAATCTGAGACATCTTGAAGTGAATTTTTTCACCCTTGAAAGAACAACCACATAACCTCCATATAGGTTTTCTTTAACCATTTGTTTCTAGATTTGTTAGGAATCATGAATAAATTAATAAACACTCATAAAATCTTTTTTTGGGAGCACTATCTGTTGTCTTCAGCAGCTAGTGAAAGCATTAACCTTCTTCTAAGATGAAAATAAACTGATAAAACATCCTAATTCTATACAAATACATAACAGCTCTGAAAAACTTTCCTAGCACTGGCTTATTTACTTAATATAGACATTATTCACCCTTTAATGAGATGGTAATTATTTTCATGCAGAAGCAGGTTGCTACATAACAATTACATACAAACAATCTTACTTGCAAAAAAATACATCATTATTTCTGCCAACTCCTCTGCAGAACAAGATTAGTAATTACTTATTATCTGTAGTGATTCACAGAACATAAAAATTAAGGACTTTTTATTCTGATATTTATTTTGAAAAATTACATTAAACTGCAAAGGTTACAGAATACTTTTGCCCTGAAACAGAATCAGGAATCTTTTTTTCCTAAGTACTGCTTACTGTTTCACTTTAATACAGAACGAAAAGAATCAAAGCATCACAAAGATTTTTTGTTGTTGTCCTTTTTTCTTATTTACGAAAAACATTTGACTCTTGTTCTTGAGGTAAATTGACACTTTTAGCTTGTTTCATGTTACTGTTATGTCAGCACTTCTATCATAACAAATGCTTATCAGTAACAGCTCTCCAAGCTTTAGCAAACCAGCTGGCAGCTCCAGCATGTATGATTCTGACTGATAACCAGGTACCTGCATTTCCCTAAGCCAGATGCAAGTGACAGTAAAAAGGTGGGGTGGGTGGTCACCAGAGAGGGAAACAGAAGACTTGTTTTGGTATCTGCGCTGGAATTCTACTGTGAAATTCTTCTGGGGCACGTAGCAGAAAGGGGATGGCTTTTTCGGTTCCCAGAAGGGGTGTGTGCATATGTGCATGCACATATCAACAGTGAAACAGTAAAGTGCAAGAAGGGAACTTGACTGACATTTCTCTCGGGAAAGGTAACACATGGCACTTGTGCTATAATAGCTGTTGGCTATGACAGCAAGCTTTGAGAACTCTAGGATGTCACAGGGTGTCATTACTAGAATAATTGTAATCATTGGCACACATAACAGTCTTCAGAAAAAAAGCGGAAAAATCTAAGTGCTTTGCTGAAGGAAAATCTGAAAGATGATGATAAGTCTTGGGCTTCTGGGGGAAAATTTCATGAATATGCCTCCAATGCATTGTAGGTTTTTTAAAGGGAGGGGATGGTTTCTAACATTGCTTTTTATTTACATAAACTCTTCATTAATAGATGGCAAAACAGTTAACAACGGATAAGATGTACTGTTGCATTTTTACCTTTTCTGTTTGACAAACAGGCAGCTGCAACAAAGGGATTAAAAGTAAAATTCTCAAAGATGCCTAGCAGGAATATTTACAGCATGAGCTGAACATCAAGCAGTGGTTTTATTTTGGTGCCACATGCTGTATTGGGAACTCTAACTAGTAACATGGGCCCCAAGAACACCCTGGTAGGATACAGAGCTAATCGACATGGAGTTATACCTGTTCAAGGCTGCAGGGCAGTTTCTCTATGTGATTTCATGTCGTGACTCGTTTCATATTCTCTGTCCCACAAATAATTTAGGTGACTATAGTACTGCATTTTGTTATGTGGACATATTTTAAGATACATCTTTTCAGACTAGGTTTATCAGCAACAGGAAAAAATAAGTCAGGAACCTCTGTGGAAGAGGAAGTGATGCTTCAGTTCTCTATGAAATTTTGTGACTTTGGTGTTTTTTACAGTACCCCTTTAAATGTTTAATTGTTATTTGAAATCCACTGAATTTAGGCTTAAGTCCTAAGGAACTTTAAATTAGTTAACACTTATCAAGAACTCTTCCCCAGATGAGAAAAGGAATCACATAATGTTTTTCCCTCACAAAAGGGAATGGAAAATCTTTAATATTCAAGCATAATGATAGCACTTTGTTGACGAAACAAAGTTAACATGCAAACCTGTATACTTATGTACAGATCCCTCAGTATACACTCACAAATTCAGGAACATGACTAAGTAACATTAAAAAAATATCAGTACTAAGCATGTAATCATAATGTGTACATTCTGTCTGTGATGCATCTTATTGGAGGTTTCACTTTACTACACCTGACAGCCTATATCCATCTAGCTGTATGCACATTTGAAGCAATCCTATTTTTCTTGGAGCTTCCAAATGTGTGAAAAAAAATGTTTGACAAGCCTTGCGCAAAAAAGAATAGGAGGGAGCATGTGTTGTCCTGTAAATAATTCATGGTTTTCATTCCTTCTGTTCTTCAGCTAATTTGGAGCTGTTTGGAGAATTTTCTCTCTTATTTAAAATGTACAAATGCCTTGCAAATTATCTCAGATATTGCAATATTTGGATTCATGCCAAAAGATCATGGACTAAAGTTCATCTACTTGCTGATTCAATAATTTTGGGATATAGATGATAGGAAATCAAGGATTACACATTACGTATTACACGTTACACCTTTTGGCATCTTGATTTACTCCAGGGTATCAGCTAATGGGCTGAGATGTTTAATTCCATAGAGCACAGACTCTGTGATGTGGTAGATAAAGTTAGAAGCAGTTAATTACTATAGAAGATCTTACTGAGAGTTCACAATCACTGATTTTTCATAGGAAGAGCTCAAGGGATCCACCACATTGCTTCTTGCACTTGCTTCTCAACACATAAAACCATCAGTCCCTATCAAGTACTAAAAGCCAAGGAAAGAGCACAATGTTTCATAAAAGATGGTATGCCACTGTGTGGATTCTTTTTTGAGCATTCCACACATGACAGGCTTTGACTACTGAAAAGCTAAAGAGATAATTTTCCATAGAAAGCTATGTTAATACTTCAGAGAAGTAGTCACCAGAGAAGCAAAATAAGTATGTGTATTTTTATCACCAATAACTTAAAAACTTACTGTCAATTGATTGTAGATAAAAAATTAATTTATCTTAATGGAAATACTTTATAACAAATAAAATCTCTCAAGCTTACCACCTGCTATGGAATATGCACATTGCAGGATGATATGCAGCAGTGGCACCTTCTGGCACTTTTGATTGCTTTCAGGACTGTTTGGACAGTGCTACAGAACAGGCAGGATGCAAGTAGCTCTCCTGTTTGTTGTGAGTGTAGCAGCAGTAGCAGACATCTATACTTTTTAGTTGTGGCTATCATCCTTTAACACTGAAAAGTACAGCGTTAAGCTTAGAAAACCAGGAAAATACCCTAAGAACTATCTGTCAGAATTCTAATTGCGTATGAGAATGTGTTCAAGGTATTTACATGAATGCTTACAACAGACCAATGGATGGAACATCAAACTAGTTTTGAAACAGAGATGTTTAGATAACAAAGGTTGCTTGGAGGCCATGTGACCTCCAGTTAGCTCAGAAAACCAAAGCTAATAGAGATTTCCGAGACATTCTTAAACCCAAACACTACCTGGTGTCCTTAACCCTTGCTTTTCTTGCCATCATCAGCTTGTTAATCAAGTTAGATGTTACAGCTCCTTGTAAGGACTACCCTCTGTACAAACTGTTCTTCTGCTTACTATGAAGTGTTGTGCAGGGCAACTGGATGTGCTCCCAAATGTCATGTTGAAGAACCTCAACCTCAGTGGAAAGTGTCATTTGCAAAGGAAACTGCATTTGCATAAAGTACATGGAATAGTAGTTTTAGAGGGAAAAAATGATGACTTAACTTAGTGTTGAAAATTTGGAACACTACATTTGGTGTACCAGGCTTTTAATATCTTAGAGGCATGACACAAAACTTAATTTTTTTAAACCTATCCAGGAATGCTTGGTTTTATGCTAATGAGGATCAAGCTTCTCACACAACAAATAAGTAAATGCAGAATTACAGAAGTTGTGGTAGAACAAAAGCATTATCACCCAGTAGCAGTTAGGTTGTGTTTTAGTTACTAACTAGTTACTTTTTTGAATGGTAATAAACTTCCTATTTAGAGTAGAAATTTGCAGAGATAAATTATATTAATGCAGTCCCAAGATGTTTAATAGCTTATTTAGGTGTATACATAATTTATGATTTTAGAAGGTGCAAGTGATAAATAGTGTCATTTTATCTCCTGCCAAAATCTCTTCTGTTCCAAAAAAAACAATCAACCATGCCATATATGAAATTCTCAGAACCTCAAACACAGACATCTTGGCTTATATCAGCAATAATGTGGCCAGCAGGCCCAGGGCAGTGATCATCTCCCTGTATTCAGCACTGGTGAGGCCACACCTCAAATATTGTGCCCAGTTTTGGGCCACTCATAATGAGAAGGACATTGAGGTGCTGGACCAATGAGCTGGTGAAGGTTCTAGAGCACAAATCTTAAGAGGAGTGGCTGAGGGAGCTGAGAAAAGGAGTCTCAGTAGAGAAATTATCACTAAATACAAACACTCGAAAGGAGGTTGTAGTGAGATGGACTAAAGTTGTTCTTTTCTCCAAAGTAACAGGAGGAGAGGAAATGCCCTCAAGTTGTACTGGACAGATTGAGATTGGATGTTAGGAAAAAATGCTTCACTGAAATGGTTATCAAGCACTGGGAGAAGCTGCTCAGGGAAGTGGTTGAGTCCCTATCCCTGGAGGTATTTCAAAGTTGTGTAGATGTGGCACCTGAGGACATGGTTTAATGGTAGACTTGGTAATGCTGCGTTAATGGTTGGACTTGATGATCCTGAGGTCTTCTTCAACCTGAAAATTTCTATGATTTGCCAGATTATTTTTTTTAAAGAAAAACATGAGAGTAATGCAAATTTAACAATAAAAAAGTGAAGTAATAAAATTTGAAGAGATATCTATGAAGCAGTGAAAGGAATGAAAAAGCATTGTATATTTTAATTGGGAAGAACAGGAGTGATGCTGTCCACTTCTACTTACCGGCAGTAAACAAACTAACCCAGGGCTCATAGGGGCATGTAAGGAAGAGCCTTCCCTTCCCAAAAAAAGGAACTTTCAGGAACTTTATTCAGAATTGAATAAAAACACTATTGAGAAAGTAAATAAGTTTTCAAGAATTCAACAGATCTCCAACAGGAGGCAATACTTAATTGGGCAAAGGATGCCTCTGCATCTGAGGTCTGCAAGTGGTTACTGTGTTCAGCTTACTGTCAGTTAGCACTATCTGTGCTGGCCCCAGGGTGTGTGAAGGCACTGCAAACTGAGAAGCAGAGCTGCGCTTGGCATAGTGAAAAGACAGGTCTTCAAGAGAGGGGGAAAAAATAATAAGACAGAGAAAACCCAAAGTGTAAATATTAATAGGACAACATTGGCTCTGAGTTTACTGCATGCCATGCAAATACCACTACTATGCTTGGATCTGAAGTGTAGCTGCTGACCAAGTCTTCATGAGACAGGAGCTGGAAAAATTTTGCATCCACTGGGAAAACAAACAAGATGCTTGTCCCACTTGAATACCATGGTCAGCATGGCATCAGTGTCACTGTGGTGCTGTTATTTTATTACAGCAGAAACACCACAAGATATATAGGTCATTATGAATCACAGTGGTAAGTCTAAACCCTGATCCCTTCACAACACATAATCCAACACTGTATATTTTGGTTTTATGTATTTGATTATTGAGGAAAATAATACATATTTGCTTAAGAACAGGTCAGCAACATCCTGATGATGCAAGAATGCAGCCACACTGCTTGGGACCACACAGCACCCATCATCTATACACATCTTGGGACACTTACACAGGGTCACTGAGAATAAAGAGTTGAACTGAGATACCTTATTTTAGCATATTTTGTCTTTTAAAGTCACATCCAAGGGAGCACTATTCCAACTAATTAATCTTCCACTCCCTGAACTTTGGTGAAAATAGGCCTGCCTTGTTTTGTTACCTGTGTTTTAGCCCTCAGAACCACTTAAAGGTGGATTTCACAGCTCTACAGTACATCACAAGAAATGCTTCCATGCCCTCATGGGGCTCTGAATGATGGTGATAAAAGCTATGTTAGAACAGGCAGTCATGCACAGAGATGCCTAAGGTAGCTGTCCCTGCTGTAACAAAAGGAGAGTGAAAAGGAAATAAACTAACAACTACAAGAGTTTACTCCATTTCAAGTTTAGCGGCTTCAGGACACCTTAATTGTTGCCTTTAGATTTCCCCAGATGCTGACTTGCCACTCCAATAACCTGCCTCAACTTTTAACGATAATGTCATATGACACAATGTAAACCCTAATTATCCACGTTTCATCTTGCTCAAAACCTTGAGGTTGAGTATAAAAAGACAAGTTTTTTTCTCCCTTGATGACTGCATTTCTCTCTGTAGCAGATTGCAGTCCATTATACCACAGGCAGCACTGTTTCAGGGCTCAAATACCTTTCCTGGAGTACCAGTGTGAAAGGCTTGTGGCAGTGAAAGTCATTTCTCTTTCAGATACTAAAAACTGCACTGTTCTCTGGCTCCTCTTGGACTGAATGTCATTGATTTTGCTCAGTTTCTGTGTCTCTATTCTTTGTACATGAACATGTTTTAATGATATGCCAAAAAAATTCCCAGCAAGGTATGCAACTGTGTCTCCTTATGGAGCCTTCAATAAACTTTTGATCTGTAAAGAAACTCCAAGATAAATGCAGAAAGAGAAGACAGTAAGGGCAAAATTTAGGCTTTACAAGATAAATACACAATAAAGCTGTCTATCTCTGGTATCTACTAGGCATCTTAACAACTCAGCTGACTTATATTCTTGATAATCTTTTACTCTGAAATGATAAAATTTTTCAAAGCTAAATACTAAAAAAAAAAAAAAATCTGTTTCTTTCTGTCCTTGGCATTTCTGGAGCTAGATGCTCTAGCACTCCAGATCTATTTACTCATGCACTGTGGAAGAGGAAAGAACAAAGAGGACAGTTATTTGTACTCACTATTATAACATTCAGTTTTATTTTGCATATTAGAATTCTTTCAAGAAGCCAATATTCTGGATCAGAGTCTGTAGAGCAGGGAGTCATAAGCTTTTGTATTGAAACCTAGGCTTAGATCCTCTTTAATGAGAACATAGAAGAAAATTTCTTCAAGGTATGCATAAATCCTAGTAGCACGGTCAGTTGGCCATACTACTGTTATATCAGCAATTAAATCTGACAACACAGTGACAATAACTGTATTGTCAAGGCAGTCCTTTTAATGAAAGAAAGATGCTATACGCACAGCCTGAATTTTATTGAAGTGGCATGGTATTTCTTAATGACAACCTGACATAGGACCATAATATCCAAAATGACTGATACACGTTTGTTGGCTTCTTGTAAAGCCAATAGAAATGGTCGCATACCCACATAAGCCTTTCATGGATGTAAATATAACATAGGTTATAACGGAAAGAAGTTTTTATGTGCCTAGAATAGCTGCACACTTTAACCCATTCAGAGGAACTAACTTGGCATGTATGGAACTTCCCAGCTATTTCATACCGTGCTAATGCATATTCATTCCTGTGACCATGGCAGCCCTCAGGCTGGGATGATACTCTTCGGCACTGAGCAACACTGGAATTAGAGCTGTGAAAAGGTGCTAAAAGCACCTATTTGCACATGTTAACTTACCATACTTCCAAGTTTTGGCCCATTCTATAGTGAAATGGGATCAACTTTGAGTGTAAGAAAAGTTCTCCTGTGTTTTAACCTTCAAAAGCAAGATAGTGAAGATGGCTGTAACTGAGAGGGTGATCTATCCGTTTGTGAACCATGCTGTTTTTAAACACACTTGGAAACTTTTTTTTTGTTATGTTTGCATAGATATGACAGAATTTACAAAACCAATTTATATACCATTTGTCCTGCAATGTGGTCTTTACACTTTGTTTTGACTGGCAGTTAAAAAAAAAAAGTACATCACTGTGGAACAAAAGAGAAAGAAAATCTTTTCATGAAATGAATGAATAACATGACCTGGTTTCAAAGAGTATAAAAATGGGGAGATTAACATTCTCCCACCTTCCTGAGGTGTTCTCAGAGTTTATAAATCAAGAATATACTAAGGAAATGTCAAATATTTTGTGGCATGCTGCAATCTAGATAAAGCCACCCAGTTATATATATATATATATCTGCAGACTCTTGTTTCTTTATCTAAAAGTTTCTGAGATTTCTGTATCTGAAGTCGAGATTTTCTTTTTAAGTAAAGGCAAGGTTTTGTTACTTTAAAAAGTAACTTTTAAAAAAACCCAAAAAACGCCACCACCACCAACAAAAACAAACCAAACTTCTGAAACTGACATATGTGAGGTAAAAACAGTGTAAAGACAATACATTTCAGTTTTCCCAGAAAGTAAAGTCACCAAGGTCAATGGGGGCAGAGGGAATAAAAAAAACAAAACTAGCAAAGAAAACAAACAAACAAAAAACCCCAAACATATATTAACAGAAAAGATAAGCTCTAAACCACTTATTTGAAGAAATTTGACACTGGAGTGTAATGCCATTGAAAATACCTTCATCATGACCTTGAAGAGTCAATATTTGTAATATTTAGAGATGTTGGCTAACTGCTCAGCTAAGTACATCCAGAGGCTAATGCCCATAATGTGTTCATGCAAAATGTCTATCTAAAAACTAAGTTCATTTTAGCTACAGAAAATCCTGAAAGACCAAACACAATTATTAGTTTTTAAAACAATCCTTTTAATGGCTTGAAATAAACTTAATTGTAATAGAAAGCAACTTGAGGAAAAAAGACTTACTACTGTTGTTACCATTAAATTTTCTGAGGAAATATTGACAGGTTTGAGCAGTCTTAACATACCTGTCAAATTGATTCTTTGCTTACATATGCTTTTTCCTTGAGAAATTTTAGGGCTCACTTGGCAGCCCTGGTTTCTTACTGAAATATACTGGTAGAATCTGTGTAGTCTATAGTTTCTTTTCCAGGAAATTGATTACCTGCAGCGAACCTCCTGAATACCTTATAGGCCAAAGGCCTTGGAAAATCCATATAAATATCATGCATTACTTTAATTTCCCAATGTATTGACCAGCATAGTAGCATTAATTTGCCTCTGCAGTCTTCTGTTGACTTGATTCACACCTGTCTTGTAATCACTGAAAAAAAGCCTTTTTTATGAAGATAAGGCATCATGAGTTTTCTAAAGAGTAGAGTTAAATTATTCTGAGATCTGCTTCTTTGTTTTCTGTTTTCACTTAGACAACTATTTTTAATGCTCTCAGAATAGATCTATAATAATCTCTTTAGGTCACCTTAATTGAGAGAACTTTATGACAGTGTCCAAGTGGCTAAATCAAAACCAAAAACTTTCAGCTGTTCTTTAGCATTATAGAAATACAAACAAAACCCAAATCCTACCTTTGTCCTTAGACTGTTTTGGTTATTTTCTTTTCCCTCCCACTTAAACCTTCCAGGCCTTGCAAAGTCAACTAGAAATACTGCTAGAAGAAAAAGAAGAAAGGAGAAAAGCTTTGTTACCTCTCTCTTGGCCTGTAGAATCATCCTGGAATGATTTGGGTTGAAAGGGACTTGAAGATCATCTAGTTACAACTCCCCTGCCATGGGTAGGGACAGCTTCCACTAGAGTTTGATTGGTTTTAAATTATAAATAATAAAAGCTCCCAAATTCTTGATGTCATTCCTGCTAGTGGCTCTAATGCTTCTTTCACCTATTACTGTTAGTTACTGTTATCAATCTTTAGTGTGGCATCTCAAACAGTGATTCTAATAGTTCCACTTTATAGCATCCTTTTAAAGACTAAAAGGGTAACAGCACAGGCATTTTATGAAGACTTATTAGCCAACCTACAACAGATAACAGCAGTAGAACAATTAGCTACATTCATCAAGATCACTAGAACCAGGAACAGTATGTCAGACACATTTGTATCCACTTGAGAAGAGAATATAAATCTCAATATGTAAGCTTAGAAGACTTATTAGACTTTCATAACAGGACAAGTGTTTTATTTTCATTTCATTCTACACTGTGATGAGTTGCTGGAACTCAGTTATTTCTGTCAGTTGTGGAATCTAGCCAGGTTTTTTGCAGTCAGGTGTCTCCTGGCCTAGTCATAGAAAAAGGATGCACTAGATAAAATAGCGTTCTAGTAAGGAGTAAAAAATGCAAGTACCTTGAAGATAAACAGTTGCAAACAGGACCTGACAGAGCTGGGATCAGCCATGAATGCTATTCATGATCCTTGTGAGTCTTCAGAGTTTCTGCCCTTTCTGAAAAACACAGTTAGCAACAAAAGATCAGCATCAGTGTTTCCAAGCTACAGTTCATCCTGTAGGATTGAAAAGATTGATCACTTCTGCATTACACCCAATTAGAGGTAGATTAATGAATTAGAATACACATAGTAATAATGGCAATTTTGTAAGGGCATGTGCACTTACTGATGCTCCCTGAGGTAAGAGAGTATCACGCAATCTATTTTGAAGGCCGTGTTCATCAAAGATTTGCTGTAAGACTGAGGAAAATACTAAATTTCAGTTGCCTGTCTACAAAATGAGGACATTGAAGACTAGGGAGAAATGAGAAATCCCAGTATTTTAGTTGTGGTTGGGTCACTAAGAATCTCCTATGGACATCCAGAAGAAGTTTTAGAATGATAGGCCTAAGTTACTTTTCCTCAAATATGTCAGTTTTATTCCAGTTCTTAAACGTCCTGCAACAAATACTATCTTTGAAGTAAGCTCACTTATTAATAGCTCAGTAGTACTTACTGACAGACTAATAATACACTTAACATGCCGACTCTGAGTAATTGTTTCAAGGAAAAGCCTATTAAACTCATGACATCTTCCATCATATTTGCCTCTGAAACAGCTGTGTAGCAAGTATTAAAATTATGAAGATGAAACTGACCATTTCAATGTAGCTCATCACCTTAGTAATCTCACTGGTAAAACCATTTTTATAAGAAGGACTATTTTTGAAACTTAGTAATTGGAAAACTGCACCAAGGCATTGTTTTTAGGAGGGTATATTTTATAAGGTGTCTGAGTGACCTTAAAGCAGGATGCTCAACTATTCCTGTGATTTTAGTATGACTTGTAGTAATACATGTAAACATCTTGAAGTTTCACCTCAATAGGGTTTCTTTAAAAATATCAAATATTCAAAACTAGTAATTCAAGCAGCAATTACTTGCCACTGACTTGCACAAATCACTTGCGAAACCGGTGTCTGAAATGAGAAAACAGCCTGAAGATCACTGATCTCATGACATTCTAGTGATATTTCATAAAACAGGGTAAACATTACAAAGTTACACAAGTAAATGAAGAGCACAGGTATCTTCCTTATCAAAAGGAATCAATAGCTGCACAAAAAATATCAATCTGAAATAAACAAAGCACATGGAGACATTAATATGTCCCATTTACTTTAATTAGTAGGTTAGAACAGCTATCGGCTGTTGTAACAGAAAAGACACTTCAACAAAGCAGAATGAACCTGCACAACTCCCTTGGAAAATGCAAAGCAGAATAACTTTCTTATTTAAAAGAATATAAAACTCAGCACAAAGAAGACAAAGACAAAAAAAACAAGAAATTCACCCTCAACAAAATATTCAAGTAAACTATGAGACGAATACTGTACATGTGTAATAATTTGAGAATACAAACACTTTCTGCAGATCATCAGCTAGGAAGTACTTGTTAATATTGCAGTGGGTGACATCCCTTTCTTTAAATATTTAAGGTGGCTTTGGATATTTTAAATGACAAAGACCCCTATTAAAAGAAAAGTATTTTGCTTGCCAAAATCTTCAGGTAATTGTACTGAGGTGTAATTTAATTCTCTGAAAAATTATCTTTGATATCAGTATCTTTCCTTATGATTTTGTCATACTGGAAACAGCATACTGCTTGGGAAAGTACTGCTCTACATATGTACTTAAAAGCTCCAATTCCAGTGTAGCTCATTGACTCCATTTAAGTATGGAACTTGCCTGCTGGTGTAAGGCACACCAATTTTAAGACTTTGGCCTTGCATTTTCTGCCTACAGTACCATATCAAGAGACGTGCTTACTCACTTGCTTGAACTTCTCACTTACACATTCTGTTTTTAGTCTTTGCTTTTCTCAGTCTTGAAGTCAAGTAAGAACTCCAGTACTTCAATTTACATTTCTGTACGGAATGTTAATATCCTTTAACATTTTTTTCTTATTTGGATATCTTTTCAACTGTAAACATTTACTACAATACAAATTACTCTCATTACCCACAGTAGATCCTATTTGCACTTGTAGTAAAACAACAGAATCAGGACTGTTATCTCCCTGGAGAGTGTAGTCCAAATGCTCAACTTTCAGTAAGATGTCTATAGTCATCTGTTTGATGCAAACTCTTGAACTTCATCCAAGAATTACAGCAGACAGGTTGAGGAGAGCAGTCCTGGAGTCACTGAGCAAACTCTCTATTGAATGACATGATTTACTTGTACACACATAGGTATCCCTGTCTGTAGGATTAGAGATCTCTGAGACAGCACTTGGGAAGAATCTGTCAGGAAAAACTTAAAAAAAAAAAAGAGGCAATATTTTAAAAAATCAAAAACCAAGGAAAAAATTGGCTTTAGACTGACTCATGCAATTTTTCAAATCTTAGGCAAGTCTGAAACACTGAATAGATCTAATGGAACTGAAAACGAATAGGTACAATTGCATTCCTTCTTTTAGGATGAGGGAGAAGTTCCTGCCTAGTTCCAGAGGAAATAAGAGAATATAATGATATTCTCTTGATAAATATAAAGTGATAAAGTCCCCCAAAAGCATTATAACTACAGGGATGGTTGTGGGAATCAATTGACTTAATCTGACTTTAATTAATTCTATAATGAGCATATGATTTCACCCTCCTGCAGTACAAAACATATTAATTATGAGTACAAGAACAAAAACAGTAAAATTAAAACAAAATTAGAACCATAATTTCTTTTCCTTCAAGCGCTAAATGGAGAAGTGAAAATAAGGCAGTAGCTCACAGCTTTGTAGCTGGTGCTTGATTAAAAAGAAACCATACAAAAATCCTGACATAATCAGTTAAGCACATTAATTTTTCTGGTTTAGGGCTTAGCTTTGGTGTTTTGCTTTGGTTTTTTCCATGTTTTTTTTTTAATTTGTTCCGGGTTTTGTTTGTTTGGCATTTTTTCGGTGGCGGGGGAGGCACAGATTTCATTATCTCAAAAAATCTTACATTTCAACCATCGAAGAAAATGTCACTCTTTCTTCAAGGCAAACAAAGTAATGAGATGTAAAGGGCCTGTATACATATAGAGAAATTGAAGTGTAGATATCACAGTATTAAGATATTTTACAAGTGTTTATTAGTTTGCTACAGTTTAAAGAGACAGGAAATATACTTGTCTAATCAAATAAGTCTTAGGATCTAGAGAAAAGAGCCTTGAAGCATCTTATTCTCACTGAATTTCTTAAGCCCAGATTGTTAAAGAAGATGAAATATACGTACTTTTCCAGATAACTGGTATGACCAGTTACATCACTCTCTTGAATTAGGATAACATCTGTCCAGATGTTATAGTATACTTCCTACTTCCCCCATCCATTGTCTATGGCAAACAAAACGCTATTTTGCTTTGCCTCTTCCGCTTTTGGGCATTAACAGGGATGCCTAACTTCTAGACAAGGTAGTAAGTGTGGATTCTGTTGGAAAGGATCACTGATTCTCATGTGCAGCTCTATGAATAATTTCCTACAGATTGTATATATAAATGCATTGTATTATTACTAACTAATAAATGCCACCTGAAATATCACCAAGGAAAAGGAAAACTTTTCTTGCACAAAGTAATTTGTCAGCCTGCACAATATTGTGACAAAGCTCTGGACACCTACGCAGCAACTCAAATTTCTGCAGTAACTACAACAGAAATTTACCTTTCCCAAACCCATGGCAATGCATTTGACACCTGTCATATCATAGCTCTTTTTTTGCCAGCATAATTCTCTGCCTTCACAACTCCCCACAAGTGAAGAGACTGTCCTAATTTTCAGTGAAACAGATTTATGATAGGCAGCACCACGCTTCAGTTCAGCAAAAAAGTAGCAGAATACTTACAGACTTGCCTGTTTGTCCTAACTTGCTATTTATTCTAGCAATAGTGCTGACAAATATTAAAAAACACTGACAAAAGTTAAATCAAGTTATATAAACACTCATGACAAGTTTTTATTTCCTGAAAGTGACAAATCCCTTTGGAACTTCCACTTTGCCTTTATGGAAAGGAAGGGAATACCCCTTTCCTCACAGTTATGCTGCTTTGTTTTTGACCTAGAGAAATTATACTGTGATGAATTACAGATGATGCGACAGCACTTTGCCTCTTTTGTATCTGTAGAGAGGAAAGAATAGAATGTATGCATGAAAACAAAAACAGATCTAGCCAGAAAAGCACTGAAATCAGGAGGTAAGACAAATAGATTAACGCACGTGCAAGACTTGTCTTGCTATTGTCCCAAGATTTGATTCTGTTTGTTGGGTTGTGGTAAGGGAGGAGATGAGAGCTATGCTTGGTTTTTCAGAACATTCACCACACAATAGGAGACACTGCTGTCACCTAGTGTGGGATATATTGAATCCAAATGACACAGCTGACAAAAAGAGTTATGTAGCTCCATGAGCTTATGTACTTTATTACTTACATTAGCTCCTGGGAAGAGAAAAAGGGGTCTCAATGGGCAGTAAATCTTCACTGAGGCTTCTCATGACATTGTCTCCTTGTATTAGGGAACGTGAAGGTGACATGTGGTACCTGCCTAACATGGGTATGGCCAGCATGAGATGTCTCTGATGCTCTGCTGTCTGACACCTCTCATAATAGAAAGCCAGAATCCAAGCATGGACTGATGGGAATGAAATTGCCAGTACATTGTTTTAGAAACAAATTTCACTTCTCATTATCCTCTGGCTGTAGAAAGTTTTCAGGGCAAGATTTTAAATTCTTTGCAGATGCATACAAAAACAAGGGGTTTGTACTGAAAAAAACATCAAAACATAAACCTTGTAGTCCTTCTCTTTAACAAAGCAATCTGTAAAGGTTGCTGACAAAATCTTACAAGCTAGCTCTATTCAATTTGTTGTACAGTTGCAGACCTAACAGCTGCCAACTCACAGCACTACCTCCCACCAACTGCCTTGCTGTCAACCAGTGAGAATGTGTAAATTAGGGTAGTTTATCTGCAATGGGGACATCAGGAAGGCATCAACTGCCAGTATGCTGAGTGTTGTGGCTAGATTGGGCAAGTTAGAAGGAATAAAATCCTGCTTGGTTTTAGCCTGCTGAGTCAGAATTAATAGTCTGCACTTAGATGGTTTTGACATTTTCTGATTTCCTTGGGTATTCCTGCAGTCTGATGACATCAATTCCAGCTGTCTGCAAAATTTATGCAAATCGAAAAAACCTACAAGAGTTAAGTAGAAAAAGCACGTCTCACCATTAGTAAGTAATGACCATTATCTCTCACTAACCAGTGCCTCTAATGGCACAGAAGATACTTTGCTTCTGTATCCACATCTGACAGACCATCATAGTTCTATTTGTGGTCTCTAGTGTCTTGGCTTATAGCGTGCTCAGAATGACTCAACCTGAATAACTGGTATTACGCAAACTCCTTAAAACAGCTACCATGGTCAGGATCTTCCTGTTATCTTGTGGGTTTGTGGGGGAGTAAGACCTTCTCATCCTTGTTTAAGAAAAGACCTCAAGACATGTCTTGTTTCTTGTGATGCATGCTTTTACTGGTAAGACCTAGAAAAGCAGGAAATTAAGAGGGCTAAAACTGTGTAGCCCTGTTCTGTCATGTGAGATGGGATTGATTTAAAATGGTTGGCCTCTTGCATATCCCTCTTACTAATTTTGTTATTTCCACTTTAGGGTTTTTTGACTACTGTGTTACTAATGGCATTAGCTCTGCTGCTGGATCATGCTGCCACGCATGTCATAAACTTTCATACACATATGGCTTTACAAGCACGACAATTTGACATCTGCTCAGTTTAAAGCATATTTACAAGAGATTACACAAGCCAGGAGAGTTTATCCATCTTTCTTCCAGAAATTAGCTTTGGTAGGCAAAGCCAAGAATAAATGTATCCTATGAATAGGGAAAGACTGTCACTTGTTTCAGCAAGTCAACATAAGAGCTGTTTCGCGACAGCACTGTCTGCTTAAGCTATGGCTGTATAAGGCTGCTGAAAACAAACCAGCTGGCTAATATCTATTTGCAATGCAGAGCTCTCATCTAGAACATACAGTATTGAAGGAGAAGCTTTGTATTTCAATGCTTTACACAACTTAATTTTGGCATGATAGTAGGACTAAGGTGAACAATGCACAGTTATTTCTTTGTTCCGTTCATACTCGATAGCTCTCTCCAAGAGACAATAACACACACCATGTTGTTCCACCTCTCACCACAGCTTGGAGAACTCAGTAATTTTGAGGAAAATCCTTACCATAGAGTACGCAGAGCTAAGATTTCTTTCTGCCTGATCAGAGGTTTGAGATATTATAGAGCATATTCAAGGCATGCTTTCAGCAGCCTCACCCAGGCTCTGCTTTGTAAAGTTACTGCATGTATATTTTATGTATATATATAAATATATATAGTGGTGAATAATTCAAAGAGCAGGATATACTTAGTACAAGGGAGACATGATGTGCTCATTTGATCTACTTTGGCAAAGTTATTTTCCATCACAAAATTTGCAGAAATTATGTTCACTTAAAAATTTAATACTATGCAGAGACATCAGCATGTATTTTTCCATGAAAAATACTTAATTATATCAGTTTTAAGTGATGACATGAAAGCTAAAATTATTTAAATTATGTTTAACATGTGTAAGGAACTTTTTGCAAAACTTAATGCTTTTTCAGCATCCTGTGAATACTATGTACTCTGCACTTTTAAGTGCAAGTCCAGTTATAAAACTCAGTCCATAAAAATAACATTATGAAACTCTTTCCCCAATGATTCTGTGTGCAGTTTGGTTGAATTTAGAAGTCAGAAGATGTGCCAGACATGCCCATATACACAGATACTATAACTAACAGTGCTTCAAATTCTATATAATTACTTGGCTTTATTTTTTCTATCATCCCTTCCCCCTGTAGGAAAGTAGCAGAAAACCAGAACTTTGTTTTGTTGATAACTCACAGAACAGGAGGTGAAACAGCTGAGTTCCTAACCTGGAATTAAGATTCCGTGGTTTTGATATCAATATTTGATACATTAATTATTAGCTGTATTCAATAATCTGATGAGACTTTCAAGCACAGTTAAAGACAGAGGGCTTGTAAGGTGTGTGCATATGTGTGAATTTTTTTCTGCTTTCATTTCCAGTTGGCTAATGTGAGTCAACTCTGATCCAGAAGCCATATACAGCCATATTATCAGACAACTGCATTTCCTCTGCTGCATTCTAATAGGGTACCTAAAGTTTGCAAACAAGATATTTGCTCACACACTCTACTACAACGGCTCCTGGATTAGAGTTACGTTACAGCCATGCACTTTGATGTTTGGACAGAACAAACTGATGCAAGTGTATTTGTCAATGTAAATTTGCATGAATCACAGGACCAAATTAAAAGAATCATTTTATTTCTTTCGTATGACTGCATAACCTAGATAATAGAGTTTTAGTAAGTGTTTGCTACATCATTCACATATCTTCTGGTTGTGTGATAAGGCGTTTTTCTGGGATGCCACCAGGTTTTAGTGTAAAAAAATAAAACAAAAAATTTAAAAAAAAAGGGAAAGTATTTCCTAATTTACTTCGCTAATAAAACTGTAACACCATACCAAGTGTAACTAAAACCCTGGAGTCTTGGGGTCTTTATTATTGTACTGGTCAGATTAAAAGCAATTCTATCAGAAGTAGGTGTCTCATAGGTGTTTACATCCTGTGCTTAACTCACCATTCAACCCTTTGCCTGTGTTTACCAGCAGAGGCTGAAGATAAACAATCTCTACAGCAATCAAAAGAATAATCTCTTCCCTATGTCTAAGCGTTAACAAAAGTTACAAGTGTGTTTGAGAGAAGTTATACCAGCATTCTGCTTGATCAGGTTCTCCACCACCATCATCATGATGTAAATATGGGATCCATATTTCACCTGGTATTTGACAGAATTTGACAAGCAACCCTGAGTGTTCATGCGATCCCTGGCATCTACAAGTCTTCCACTCTACCTTTTATGTCTTAATCTGTGCTGCCTAAGCACAAACCTTTCCTTTCTTTCCAGCTATTGCAAACTCAGTAAAAGTGTATAATCATACTTTCACAGTATTATCTTTTTCTGAGGTCATTAGAGGTATCAGAACATACAAAATTTTTGAATACAGCGCCGCTGAACAAAATGGCTACAGGCTTGCTACAGCAGTGTAGGACACTTACTAACAGCCTCTAGCACATGGGGTGTACTGACATTCTAGTGTCTCCAGCCCTGTACACTCACTAACAGCACCCTTGAAAATTACCACGTACTTAGAAATAATCTAGAAACTAAACTAAACACAGAAAGTGTTCTTAAAGGGCACAGCACTTTTCCTAAACATAGGAAAAAAATTGTTCCAAAAATTAGTGTCTATTGTTATCTGATTTTAAAAGGCACAGAGACAATATCCTTACAGTTTTCCACAACCAAAAAAATACTATGATTAGGAAGTTACTTGATACACACTCTAGATCTTTATCCTATGTACTGCTAGAAAAACCTCATTAAACCACTATAGATAATTCTTCATTTACTTTGGTGTACAAAGTGTTTGAACATAGCTTATCTTTTAACCCATCCATTTGTTATAGCATCCTTTTATCTTTCTTTCTCAATCTCATGCTACCATTCCACATTTTCTATGCAACACCAACAGAACAGGCCACAATTTAAAAGGATTTCCACTGATGCAGTTCGTAGGTGGTTCAGGTGCATGGTCTTCCTCAGCAAATATCAAAGAACTGCTCTTTTCTGTCACTTTAATCCATTTTCCAGCCAAGACTCCCAAAATGATTGCTCCTTACTGAAGAACATGTAAAAAAGAACATCAAGAAAATAAGTTATTTATGGGATGATTCTTCATTGCCTCATAATTAAATCCATCGGGCTCCAATATTTCATTGAAATTAATGTTCAAAAAAAATGTTACACCTTTATGCTTGGCTTAAAAAATAATTAAAAAAATCAGTATCTTGCTTTGTTTTTCAAGAAGTGCAGACAATACACTTTTGTAAATTGACACTCACTCAAATACCATTCTCCTGAGGCAAGATCAAAACAATACAACTAGATATATGTACCTAAGCTGCAAATGGAGTTTGTGTATCTAGGCACTGTATAGCTAGAGAAAGCAATCACTAAGTAGCAAAATGTCATATTAAAGCTTGGGAGGAAGTTTATCCCTTCCTCTCCAGAGGGGGAAAAAAAAAAAAAGTATTGTCACTGAAACATTAAAGTACCAAGTGTTGTTGGAACACATTTCTTGCTCTGAGAGGAACACTTTAAAATCAACATCACTGAAATGTTTGATTAAGCAAGTCAGAAGATCTGTCAATGACCACAGCTGCCTAAAGCCATGGTTCCCCCCTGCATCCCTCAACCCCTGCACTGCCCTGGACCCCGTGCAGCCACCCTTTAGGCAGTGACCCAGGTCTGGTCCTGGCCCCACTGGGCTGTCACCCACACCCTCTCTGGTCCCCTCTGGGAGCAGCAGCACAGCCCCAGGTGAGGTGACAGTGCCCTCACCTGATAACGACAGTGCCCAAGGCCCTGATGCCTTCCACTGTTTGTTCCTGCCCCAGTCAGTGCTCCTGTCCAGCAGGTAATGACGTTCAAACAGCCTCAGAACCATGGGCAGAACCACATCAGTAACTTTCATTATCACATTCCACTCCAATAAATAGTTGTAATTAATTAGCAAACCAAAAAATATCCCTACTGTGTTGTACAAGAATAAACACCTGGGTAATATTCTTTTCTTCATGATACTGTCATTTTATTATAGTGCTAGACATTTTCATTTTATTTCTCCCTCCAAGCATTTATAATTCACCCATCTCTGGTGGGAGAGGCTGGAAATCATCCTGCAAAGAGCAGAATTATTCCAAAACAAGTGAAAAACAAATTAGGCCAAAAGTAGTTGGAGAGGACCCCACTAACTCTTGGCCAAACAGAAGAAAAAAGAAGTGTGGGGGGGGAGGGAGTGGAATAAGAAAGGGTTCAAAACCTAGATCTTTATTTTTCTGCTATAATCTGACTGAACTGACACATGCTTCAGTCTTTCATCATATTGTGTGGTCTGAGAACATTAAATATCTTCTTATTCTTACATTTAATATTATAGGTGAAGAAAATCAAGTATATGAGGCAAAAAGTTACGGAACAAAGTTAATTAACAGCTATTCTACTATTAAAGCTATCTCTATAAATTAAAATTTTGGTAAAAAGTTATTTGTTATGACTTCTGTTGCCTGTGGCTATATGATACAATACTTAGAGTTTCTAGTGCTAGTGTGTAATAACAGAAAGACTCTTCTAGCAACCACACAGGACACAGTCAACTACTCTCTCAGTAAACTCATAGGAGAAAATGTATCCATTATTTATGCCTCATAAAACTGCACAGAACTTAAATTTTAGAAATGTAGTAATTATGTTTGGTAAATACTGGTTGGTAGGTCAGTCCTTCCACAATTTTACAATACATGTGCTGTGTAACAGTTTGCATCTCCATAGCCCAAGTCATGTTAGCAGCTAGAAAACTGGTCAAAGATCTACACTACTTTCCAGGCCATTAATGAGGTCTCTGTCCTCATTGCATAATGTTGCTGCAAACATAATTGTATGTGTAGCAATTTCAAGAGCCTCAAATTGTGCAGAATGATTGGAAAGATTCCAGTCAGTTGGAATAATAAATGCAGTGGGACTGAAAGATGCTGCATCAGACCCTCACAACGTAACAAGGTCAATTTTCATATTTCATTTTTCATTTATTCTGGTGAAGCAACTGTTTTCCTGTGGGAACTGTGTAGTTAAGTAAGGTACTTTCAGCAAAACTTTTTAAAGTACCAGATGGAGAAGGACCAGAAGGTAGCAGTCACTCAACGGTATCACAGAATTAAGACATATCTTGTTCTATACTACCCCTCCAGTAGTTTTATTCTTAAAATTACTCAGGTGACTTCACAGGAAATGAGAAGATGGAAAACCATTCTATAACTGAGACTTCCATCCTTGTAAGAGAAAGATCAGGCATCAAACATGAATATGTCAACTGACAAACAGAGATAGAAAGTAGTAGATTATTTTCTTTTTCCTAGGCTCCATCACCCAATTTGAAATCTGTGCAGAGGAGAGAAACTCTTAAGAGTATGGGTAAAAATAGAGGAGAAACAAATCATTTTTAAAAACCTATTTACCACTGGCAGCACATACAGGTATCTTGGCCATGGAAGAATTCAGAGCTAGAGTACATTTCTTTCTAGTGAGAGGTAACCAAGAAGGATAATTAAACCTCAGAGGCATTTTTTTTGTCTTGTGCAATTTTTCTTTGAGTAGAAAACAGGCTTTGAGGCTGCCCCAAGACACTCTTAGGTTTGCTATAGCCACAAATGCAGACAACAAGTGAAGGCACAGCATTGATTTGCTCCTCTGTTTCATGAGAGAAGACACCTTAATATTCAGTGGGGACAAAGCACTGCAAAAAAAATAAAGAAACAAAAAATAAACACCTTCCATTTCTGTATTTAATGGAATAAGAGAGAATATTTTCCAGAAATGCAGGGTTTTATTTTAAATCATCAGCTGAAGTAGCCTATCTTGCCTGTGAACGAGTGTATTTGCATGAATAACAGCTGCTTGCTTGCTTTCAAGTGGGGAGAAAAACAGAAAAAAATTAAATGCTGTGTAAATAAGTTTTTAAATGCTGTAAAGGTTTGGTTCTGGAATCAGCAGCAGTACAACAGAAGTATTTACTTGTATAGAGTTAATTTCCATACATTTGGGATGATCACCACACCTCATGGTTTGCAAGGCCTTTCAAGGTCTTGTCACATTAAAGTGACTTTCCAAGTCACAGTAAAGTGACTTTCACATACTTAAGCCCCACATTGTAGCACCTTTCTCGTTACACCGACTTCCTTCTATATCCAAGAATTACCTAACCAGTTACAGAGGCACATGCACTTCTTTCCTGGAGGGTAGCATCTGTTAAAATACATGCAACCACAAAATGTTTTACCTTGGCAGGTGCCTTTTACAACTGATATAAAACACTGGCCCCGTTTTGACCAGTGCAGTGTTGCAGCATTGTGGCCTTTGGGGACTGGGATTTCTGATTCACTACAAGTACACAACAGTCTTTCCAGCTACAGAGTTTCTGTGGGTGCTTTATGATAAGGCAGTCAGGGATCACGTCTCAACCACATCTCAAACTTTCATTAGAAGGGGACCAGAAATATGCCACCTACTCTCCTCTTTTATTGTGCCTGGGATTCTACAAAAGGAATTCCAGGGCCAGAGACTACACAGATGAGCAGGAGGTAGAGGCTATACACCACAAAGCCTTGTACAGGATGCCCTTGTACACGAGATAATTGCAGCCCTTAGTAACTTTACAGTGCCTTGAATCTGGTTGTATTTTTGAGAACACCTTTGGACATAAATCTTATTCTTTTTTCCTCTAACTAGTGTTTGAACATTTCTGGAAATGGTGATAAATAATACTAGTTTTGAAGGCAAGTGGCAGATTTTAAAAGCTCTGTCTCTTTGCAGTACAAAAAGGGATGTTTATAGAAAATATTTTTGATTTTCAAAGATGTCAAGCAAACCAAAACCCATCTTTAGAAAAATACATATGGATTCAGTAATTCAGGAAAGCAGGCTTTATATTATTTGAATAATAAATCCTAAATTTTGAAATGCTGTTCCTAGCTATCTTCAGGGCTTTAGTATAATTATACACCGAAGAGAATCTGTGGGACAGTGTCAGAGGTGGGCTTATGAAGAATGCAGACGATCCAATATGGATTAACTACAAAGCTCACTTTATTGAAGAAGTTTCTACAATTATAGTATTCTCTAAGGCTACGTGCATTAACACTATTGGTTCACACACATATAAGCAATTACTTATTGGCTACAGGCTCTCTCTGTACAGCTTGTCTTCACAGCACCTGCATTCCCACAGAAACTGCAGGCTGCTTATCTTCACAAGCACACAGAATCTGACCAAGGTCAGACTCTTACTGCTCTGTGAAGAAATTACAGGCCTGCTAAATCCCTACAGGACAGTATTCTCCATTTATGATTCTCTTGTAACCTTTAAGCTATCTTTTTTGCTTTTGTTACAGTCAAATGCAGTAATTAATGCTAATTTTTATTTTGTTGCATATTTCATTTATTAACTATTTTTTAGTTAGTTTTCTCCAGGAAACAGTATACCAACTTTTGGAAGTACAGAGATAGCCCAGGGGTTCTTTCAGCTGTGCATTGCCCCAGCATCAAAAGGATATTATCATGGAAAAAATTGCCAGGAGGCAAATACTATTTATGAACCTTCTGGTTATATAGTCCTGTAATGATAAGAAATGTCACTGCGGCATATTGTGCCGCATAATAAACATTCCTAACCTACCCACTTTAAAAGTGTAGGGAGCTGAGGTTGCTGGTTATCATTAGAAAGGAAAGAGATATTTTCCCTTTTCTTGTTGAAAATACATTGAAAACCTTGTTAATTATGTCTATGATGGAGCAAAGAGTGAAAAGTTCTGAGAATATCTACATTGTGCACATGAATACAGTTTGACTATTTTAATTAAAAAAGTTCTAAATATAACTCACTTTAATTTCAGAGACTAAAAAATTGTAATTAGGTAACACAAATGACATGATGTATGACATCATTTTCTAAATTGTTTCTGTAAAAATGCAAAAATCCCTATAGGATACTTGGTGTGTTTACTTGGAACTTTCTATGATGAACTTTAATGATGAACACCACAATGATGTTCTGCATCCAATTACATACACCTACTGAAAAACTTTTGGGCATTTTCAGGATTGTATTGCCTGTATAAAGATTGCAACAATATAAGGTAGGGAGGTAATGAATTCCTTGAGTTATCTTGATAAAACTCTTTCTTCTTCTAATATGTATTTTTTCTTTTGTTTTTTCCAGTTTAGCTTGCGTTTCTTTGAGAGAACCCTTAGCTGAACTAAACTGAAGTGCCTCTACAAAGGATAAAACTAGCTATGAATGACCCACTGATATTACAGTAGAGTCATGATTCTGAATACATGCAATGTGAAATTGCACCATAGTTAAGAGTTGCTGACATCATCACACCAGTCACCAGATCACACATGCAAGATTTGTATCTGCAATAGAAGCCCCATGCCATCATCTCATAAGTCTTGTATGATTTTGCTACTTCCTGTCATTCTTCATTGGTACGAATTGCAACTGAACATTTTTCCCTTATCTGTGTTTCTGTACAGAGCTATCATCTGCTTAATAACTCTAGTGCTCCTCTCCCTTCCAGTAAAACAGCTGGTGGCTTTGAAGATGGTAATGGATTGATGAAGGACTCAATCTGGAGGATGGAGAAGGAGGCATTTCTAAGCTGCCTCACACTGGGGTTGGATGGAGCTCCTCACAAGCATTTCTGTGTCCAGCAGACAAAAATCAGTCAAAGCATTGTTTAATTCCTTAGTTTCAATTATGCCAGTTTTACATTTCATAAATACAAACTCTGGGTTCAGTTACAGAATATTGAGTTGGTAGGGACCCACAAGGGTCATCAAGTCCAGCTCTTAACTGAATGGCTCATACGGGGATTGAACCTGATACCTTGGCATAATTAGCATCATGTTCTAACTCAATGAGCTAATCTCTGTTGCTGTCAATATTAAATTTTTTTTCTCATTTTCCTTTTTACATTTGTCCAAAGACAGCATCATAGAGCAAGAATTCCTTATTAAAATTGACATACAAATTCATTTTTCTGCAAACAAATAAAAATTCAACAGGGTGCATGTATACACTGACACAGACATAAAACAAAGATATGTTCATTGCTCTTTGCAATATGGTGGCTTTTTCTGCTCAGAGATTATAAAAGCATTTGTACAAGCAGTACCTCTCCATAGTCAATGCAATCTTCTGGTTCTGTACATCGTTATATGCACAACTTTGAAATTAACAGTTACTTCAGTTTAATTACACAAACGTGTGCAGAAGTGAGCTCAAGAGGAGAAGGCACATGAATATATGAATCTATTTGAAAACATGAATGAAAATTTGTGGGAAAATTGTATGCATTATTGTTTCAGCTCTGCTCAGCACAGAAGTTAATTCTTGAATACTTCTAATCACTGTTTTGTGAAAAGAATTATTTTTCTTACTGAAATAATACTGTAATACTCCAACCCCGGAGCTACGGGCTCATAGTCTCTGCTAAGAGTTTTACTTTAATATTTATATATATAGGGGATTTTAATACCTTAAAAAAGCATCCAGAGAACAAATGATGGACCTGTTCCCAAGGAGTTTCTTTATTAATTTAGGAGAGAAAATAGAGGAACTTGGCAAATTTTCAAAAAGGGCACTACACAAGCTAAACAAAATGTTCCACCACAGAACCAACTCAGCACATGCTAACCAACAACACTTAGGTCGATATTCAATCAATTCACCACACTTAAGTCAAATCCAACGCCCCCTGCTCCAAGTCGCCCAAAGCATCAAGAAAGCAGTAAAGAAAAAGAAGCAGAGGGAGCAAGAAGAGGGAGAAGAGGAAGAGAACGTTGCTACCAAGAATTTGTGGAACACCAGCTCTCACACATGCAGGTGGTGGAACTGTGACATATAGCACCCCAAAACCTCTGGTTTTATCTGCTCTGGTCTCTAGAGCCAAAACCCCAGGTGGGGCCTCTGTCCCACCACCCACTCTGGGGTTCCAGGCCAAGGTGAGAGGCCGTGTTCTCACTGTCCCTGCCCATCCAAGCTGGGTCATGGGCCCCAGGAGCTGTGGGGTGTTATAGTTTCCCTGGGCTGTTTGTGACTGGCAGCTGTTCCAGGGCTTCCCCGTGTGGGCTGCCAGGATGGATATGATGTCACCCCATCTCTGTGAGATTCAATCCATCCCTTCCCCCTCCACGCACACTCACACATACACACACCCACACCCACACACACCCTACAAGGTGGTTCTGATCCAATAACTGATTAGGTGTGTAACAAATATTCTGCTTGATATCAGTCCTATTTTACATTTTTAACATTTATTTAGGTAATAAATACAAAGAAAACTAGAAAGAGTTTTAAGAACAACTGTGATTTGGAGGGGACAGGAAGGGTGATTTTTCTGAAGAAAATTTCCTATAACAGCTGGGCTAAATTTTGAGTTCTATTGTTGCTTAATGTTAGGCATCCCTAGCTAAACAGAGAGAACATTATCAAAAATGGTCAGCTGAAAGTACTTATAAATGAAGTGATAAGAAGCCTTTCAGCTGGTTGTTATGCTCAGTGTCTTCCTGGATATATTAGAATGCTAAGATTAACATGTTAGAAGCATCTGAGAAGAGACAATATAACTTCAAAATTTTTCCCCTTAAATCTACTATAATTCATGGGACTAAAGCACTTGAGAAAATCATCATAACTGTGTAAGGAACTGTAAAGAGCCACCACAGACAGATGGTTCATCATTTGAGTGCCTAGCATAAAGGAAAATAACTTTGGAACTCTTGTAAATGTATGAGGAACATAATAAAACTAAGAATAGAAGTAAAGTATGGAAAACTAAGAACTTTGCACAGACAAAAAATTACCAAGTGAGACGTATTCCTAAGGGAAAACATCGATTACAGAGTTTTTCTGTCCAAAAGCAAATGTAGAGTGTTTGATTCCTGAATGGACATGAGAGGATGATCTCAAAAGGTTCCTTCCAAACTAAACAATTCTTTGATTCTGCAGCTTTAATCCTTCTCTGTGGACAGGAACTTCACTTTGCAGATTCAGTAATACACCATTGTGATACACCATTGTATTACAGAGAATGAGCTACATTATAATTATTTAGTCACATGGAGAATTAAACACTGACATACATCTATATCTAACTGCTCATGCATGAAAAAGACTATAAATAGACATCAGAGAATTAAAATGGGAACTTAGGTGAATCTTAAGCAATGTTTAAATTTATTACAGAAATAAAAGTCACAGTAGTTCATTTTATTTTCCCTCATTTCTAGGGATAAATATACAGATGAGGTATAAGAAGTTGCTGATTTAGGTTTATTGCCCATATTTGTAAGTAGTCAAACTACATTTTGGCATACATTTGAGATATCCAAGCACTGAGTGCACCAACAGGGTCTAATTGCCCTGAGTAGCCTGTAAGCACCTTCTTTTTCAGTCTTGTGCAATTTTTCTCCTCTCCCATCACAACCATTGTGTTCTGCACCTTGAACCAGGCTTCTGTGAAAACAGCTAAGTTGTGAGAAAAAAATTGAGAGATGCTCCACTTTGAACCTCCATCACCCTACAGCCTTAGGGTCCAGAGATGTCACCTGAGCTCATGTCCTGGCCCCGGTCCTTAACTGAGCTACACCATAGGTATGCCATGCCTGACCATGTACCTTGCCAGTCCTCACCTTTCTTTGTTGACTTAACTCCATGGCTTGACTCTGGACTCCCACGGGATGGAGCCCTTGTCAGAGAGGTCCCTGTTCTGCCTTGCTGTCAGCTCACCTTCCCTCATAGGCTCCATTGCTGCTCATTTGGTAGTTTTGTGCTAAGAGCAGAAAAGGCAAAAGAAATCTAGAATCTAGGTACTTGTCTGTTAAAAAGGTGCATTTCCATAACAGTTAAGGTTTGTTGCAGTTAATAATGTTGTCCAAGGTCAGGTGTTTCAATTAGAAAATTTTTGACCAGCTATTTCAAAACAAACGAAATTTCTTTCTCCATTCCTGTTCTACACTATAACCTGTATTCTTTCTAGCTAAAGAGATGGTGTTATTATGTTTTTGTAAGTTCTAGTCAGGGACTAAACTAACTCATCATGGAATCATAGGATGGTAAAATATTTGGGGTTGGAAGGTACCTTTAAGAGTCATCTGGTCTACCCTGCCTGCAAGGAACAGGGACATCGTCAACTAAATAAGATTGCTCAGAGCCCCGTCCAACCTCACCTTGAATGTTCCCAAGGATGGGGAATCCACCGCCTCCCTGAACAACTTGTTCCAGTGTTTCACCACCCTCACTGTAAAAAACTTCTTATATTTAAACTAAATCTCTCTTTTAGTTTAGAACCATTACTACTTGTCCTATTGCAGCAGGCCCTGCTGAAAAGCGTGCCTGCATTTTTCCTAAAGGCCCCCTTTAAGTGCTGAAGGACTGCAATAAAGTTTCCCCAGAGCCTTCTCTTTTCCAGGCTGAACAATGTCAACTCTCTCAGTATGTCTTCATAAGAGAGGGGTTCCATCCCTCTGATCATCTTCATGCTCCTCCTCTGGACCTACTCCAGGTCCTTCTTATGTTGGGAATCCCAAAGCTGGATGCAGTACTTCAGGTAGGGTTCTCACCAAAGCAGAGTAGAGGGATAGAATCATCTCCCTTGGCCTGGTGGCCACACACTGATGCAGCCCGGTACACAATTGGCTTTCTGGTTGCAAGTCACATTGCCAGGTCATGTCCAGTCTCTCATCCACCTGGACCGCCAAGTCCTTCTCGGCAAGGCTGCTCTCAATTTATTCATCCCCCAGCCTGTATGGTTACAGGAGTTGCCCTGCCCCAGGTGCAGCATCTTGCTCTTGGTTTTGTTAACTTTATGAGATTTCCACAGCCCCACTTCTTGAGCTAGTTCAGGTTGATGTGGATGGTATTTTGTTTCTCAGCTGTTCCAACTGCACTACTCAGCTTGGTGTCATCTTATTCATGGAAAGCAAGTGCTTCCATGTCCATAGCATCAAAAAGGAATCATATAAGTGAAATATATATGTGTCATCATCACAGCCATTAAAGAACTATGTGGAAGGTTCATAAATTCATCTGCTTTTTTCGAAACCTGAAGACATTCCTTCTAAATTTGATTGACTATTTTAATTGTGTATTACTCTGAGAGGTTTTATTATTCCCTATGTATTTTAACTGTATGTTTGTGAGGTAATTAGAAGGTTTTGTTGAACAGCAACATAAAAATTAAATGAATTCTTATTAAATTGTTACCTTTAGTGCTATCTACTGAAAGCTTGATGAGCTCTTTACACAAATCTCTCTGTAGGTTTCTAAATGAAAATGAATCACAGTGCTGTTTTCTCAGTTAAAAGATGCCTGCAAACTTCCACCATTTCGCAGCAGATATTATTGTGGTCATCATATTCATATGAATAAAAAACCAGCTTTAGAAAATAGCAATGCTTTGTTGTATCATATCTTTCATGCCATATATTAAGAATACTACTCATGGTTTCTCTCTCACTGGGCAGTCTTCAAGTTTAATTATCTTAAGGAGTTTGGGGTTTTTTGCTGTAAAATAAGTCACAAACAGGATATAGGCATACTGTAGGCAGAATGAGGAACTGAGTTTAATGATCATCATCCCTATGTAGTTTAAAAGCATCGACTCACACTACTCAAACTAAACTTTAAAATCAAGGGAGTGAGTAAGCTCGTTTTCTTTTGGCAAATAATAAGTTTTCTTTCATAATGGTTAAGTACTCGTATATTTAATTGACTGAACTTCCCAGAGTCAAAACATTAATATGATAATAAACCACAAAGATCATAATAAAATTGCAAGAATTGAGAGTATAGAAATTATTTTGACTCAGAAGTCTCTGTTCTTAATGGGATTTAAAATTGATTTTAGTTTTCCCTAGTGATAGGAGCTCACTGAACAAAGCATCCTGTCACTGATAAGTTTCCAGAGGAGAAATACAACAGTTCATACTCACTTTTCATACATAATACATAGGAATGATGGCTAAAGTTGATATGCGATATATGACAAATTGAGAAAAGTTTACTCTTCATCTGCATCCTTTTAAACATTAACAGTAATTGTAGTATTGATTTTCCTATTGTGTGGCTTTTTTTGTTGTGGGATGCATATGGGGGGCTGGTGGTTTTTTTGTTTGTATTGCTAAACAGAAGGCTTTCAAAAAGATGGTTAGGGGACTGATTTGTACTGCATATATACAGATTCAAGTCCATTCTGCACCTGGCTCACAGTGGCCCTAGATAAAAATCTTTTTACTGACTATAGAGGAATAGGAGCCTTGCCTTCCTGCTGCATATGACAATGTCCTAGCTAGTAGACAACATACATATCTCCCTATTTTTGACAATATAAAAATAAGAGTTTGGTTCTGAAAAGATGCATTAGCATAATCCTGCTTTTGCAAACATTCTCAAAAGCTTTCTTTTCAGTTCTGCTGTGGAACAAAGAAAATAAAATTGAAGACATTGACAAAATAGAATTGTCAGCTTTGGTTGGCAGATGTATATTTCATCTTCTTGTACCCATCATTAGTAGTCCTTTGTAGGGGCAGATAATGAGCCACTATTCATATGGCACTTTGGAAAGTGTGCAAATGTTATCTTTTATGGGAATAAAAAGAGTTTCTTAGTCCAGTTCAAAATGAATACACTATTGTAATGAAAAAAGACTTCAGTAGTGGGGACATAATGACTGTAAGTCTGGAGAAAATTTATCATTATGAAAAAATGCACCCAATAATTCTCTTTCATTAAAGTAATCTTTGGCTGTTTTACCTTTGTGGATCTCCCTGTGTTTCACACTTTCACAAATCGTGTTTCACCAAGACAGCCCTGTAATGAGAGCGAAGTGTTTTTATTATTGTTTTTGTTAATCATGCTTCCTGCATCCTGCAAAGTGCTTCTTATTCTAAACTGTGCCAGAATTATTGAGGAATGAATCAATACTTGTTACCAATCATGATCACAGCTGTTAATCACAGTTGTAATTACCAATTGATTAATTAGCAGTCCTGTTCAAAAGTCAGGAGTCATTAAATTTCCAGTACACGTAACTTTAAATTCAGCCCAATATCCCCAAAGCTCTACAATTACATTTCAACCTACCTTAATTTATTACACACTGCTTTTATTAATAACTTTTATTTATTATTGCATTTTCCAGTAACTCAAACTGAATTCTTGGTCTATATATAGTTTCTCATTGTATACCTACTCTAAATATAATAATTCATTACAACTCCTAATAATAAATGATGATAAGGTCAATGAAAACCCAACCTGCACATGTTTAGGGACCTTTCTTTGAATTATCCTTTCATTGTGATAAATGCCTTAGCTAAAGAACAACATTTGGGTGTAGTCCAGAGGCTGATACACTAAATTATTTACTTTCTTCTACTACTGAATGCAATTTATATTTGCAAAACAGCATTTCATTGTATTAATGTAGGTACTAGCATATTTTTACTGGACAGTGTATATCATTAAACTCCTAAGTCATTTATCTTTTTTTTCCACAGTTCTAAGAAGAATCTGAATCTGTTGCTTGATGTTTTAACGGAGTGAAAGGAGCTAAGGTGCCATATTTCCTTTATTTTTTCTTATTACTTAGAAAATTTATAATATTTCCTGGTAAAATGACCGGTCTGCTTCTTCTCTCAATACTCCATTAAATAATTTTGATTAAAACTCAAAGGTCAATCCTTGGTTTAAAACACACACTATTCTTCATTTGAGACAATACAAACCTCTGGAAGCTAAAGAATACTAAACATAATCTACTTCATTTGTCTCATAACTTGAGTTTATATTTGGATTTTGCATTACAATTGTATTTGGAAAGATGTGCTCATCTCACTGCTTTTTTTCCAATGACATCTCTACTCCTCAGCCAGTTTTTCTTTCTCCTGTTTCCTGCACCTGTGCTACTCTTGCCTTTATAATCATCAGCATCTTTCTGTTATCAGGTGCAATTAGTGACTTTTTACCTGATTACCATATTCTTTTAAGATTTAGACATAAGGAACTGCTATACCATTGTTCATAACCATCTTTTTCTGAAAGAATGCAGTATTTGGAGATACCATCACCAATTGCACATCTCAAGCGAAGCATAAGGATCAGCTCCCATGATTTCAGTGTCAGAAAAGAATACTGGGGAAAATTAGTCCAATATTTAAAATAGTGCCACCAATCCTGCCCAGTGATGAAGTCAAAATAGTACTCTGCATATACATGTATCTGCCTGACCTAATCTCCCTGAGAAATCAAAAAGGGCTCAGCTAATAGATAAATATTATATATTTCTCATACGTTAAATCCTATTTCACCATCTAATGAAAACCAATATGAAATAAATTTGCTTTATACATATTAGTAATAGTTAAATATTTTAGCTAGAGTAAAACACACATATTTTAGGTTGACTTAAAGATATTTAACTGTAGCTAGACTTTATCTTTCTAGATACATCTGCTTATATAAAGATATATGTACTGACTGACACATTGCACTACTATGCCAGAGCTAGAGATTTTTTTGGTTCTAGATGTAGTTATATTGCCAAACAGCATGTTTTTCTCTTACCTTTGTTGCCGTGAGGAAGGGGGAAAAACTTTCCAAGACAACTTTATGTGGGTAAAGTAGAGANACCCTTTCACCCACAGGCTGAGAATTCTGACTCTTACAACATCTGGGCCCAAGTCAGCTCACCTCCCAGCCCACAATAAACCAGGGAGAAACTCCCTTTTGCAGCTGCTTCCCTGCAGCTCAGCTACCCCAGCAGCTCATGCTGGTACCCAGTTCCCATTACCCGTCTCATCTTCCTTCAAGCAGGACTTGAGGTTCTTGAGGTCCGGTCCAGAAGAACAAGGGAGGGGAAACATCCTCTCTCCTCGCCTTAGGGGAGCAAGAGAGGCAAACCCCTCTTTGCAAGCAGAGCTGTTCTGAGCTCTCCCCCACCCCCACCTTTTTGCGGGGGAACACAGGGTACCACACCAGGCGGGGCAGCAGAGAGAGAGAGATGGCGTGAGTGTGTGTGTGTATGTGTGTGTGCGTGTGTATGAAATGTCAACAAGGAGCTTGGAAAAAGCAACTAGATAAAGCACAGTAGCAAAAATAGAATGTGTTGAAAACATAATGGCTGGATCACTTGGATTTCTTGATAGTGTTAAGCATAATATCCATATTAAAAGCAAAGAGTCTCAGCATGGTTAGTGGTGTCTTACAAAAAATACCCAAAGAATTAGAGACTATTAGCCAGGGGCTAAACAGCTCTGCAGTACCTCTACGAGGTCTGGAGCTGGGCTATGTTTACTCTTCTCACTGGATCTCTTTTGGTGTCACTGATGTCCGTCCTAAGAGCTGTCACTGCAGCTTGCAACTTGCTAAGCCATGCAAATTTCAATGCTCCTGGGAGCAGAATAGTAAAGGTTATGCATTGTTAAACATGTTGCTAATTCAACTCCCATTTTCCTCACCACAATTTTATAGTGGATGCCCATTCAGCCTCACAGGGACAAATAAAAGGAGGTGTTTTCAAGAAATATCCGTCTAAAGGATGAAGTGTCATGGTCTCTTGGCAAGTGACTACTTTGATGGCAGAGCAGTTTGACTTGCAACCATTATAAAACAGCTATTTCTGACCTTAGAGTGTAGCAGAGTTAATTACAGTAGTAAGCAGTTTGGAGCAACTAATTTATATTGTGATGCCTTAGTTGGCATAAGAAAGAAGAGATTTGTCAAAATATACTAAGATGGCTCCTCCAAACTCTATTTTATTTTGTAACTCAGTAGTAAAAATCTTGTTTTGTTATGACAGGGACAAAATATAATCAAAGGAAGGTGCATGTTCCTTGTCCTTAAGGCCATATCTTCAGTTCCAAATCGTTAGCTGACAGGCCAAACATGATGTGCAGAGTCTTTCAGTAAAAGAAAACTTTTGGGTTTTTTCTGTTTTCACAAGAACTATAAGTTACAGAATGACAGCCTTTTGGCTAGGTTAGAGCAAACTTTCTAGGCTAACTTTCTAATAAATAAAACACCCTGTCTTCCCCCTGCTGCTTGCTTCATCTCTTGTCATCAGTCAGTAGAAGTACTAGTGACTTAAGATAGCTTTTTTTCATCATTCTCTAGTTGGCAACCCCTTTGAATTGTTAAATAGGAAGGGAATGTCAATGACAAGAATACACAATTAAAGTGTCTATACTCTATAATGGATTATTAGAGAAAATTGAATCTTGAAGGGCAGGTCAGAACTACAAATATTAGGTACTAGTAAAATTTTCTGGGCCTGTTTCTACTTCACAGTCCCCATAGGAGCTGTTACCCACAAATTGAGAAAAGTAACCTGAGCTGTACTGAGACATTATCAGTCTGGATCTGTGTAGTGTTTAATAGGACTTTGTCTGGAGGTTTCCAGTCTGCATCTTCAACTAAAGTCCTTGGAGTCTCTATGGATCATTATTTATTGTCTCTGTCTTCATTTCAGTACCCATCTGACAGATGAACAAAGAAAAAATGTATTCAGGACAGCGAACTAAACATTTGTTTCTGTCAGGGCACACCTATAAGACTAGATAACTGAAAAAGTGAGATGGAAAAAAATTAGCTCGTTCCTATTTACTTTGCTATTTCAATTCTTTTTTTGTTTTCTATATGCTAACTCTCCCTCTCCCCTCTCTTCTGTGCCACAAGTCTAGAGACACTGTTCTACTTTACCTCACCTGCTCCTCACAGTACTATGCTGTGTATGATACTGGTTCTAAGAATCAGGGTGATGTTTTCTGTATATACATTATCTAGAGACATCAAGAAACCATGTGATTTTTGCCAGTGAATAAAGCATCATAAATTTCAGTTTATGAACCAAACTTCTCTCTTGGTCATTTTTGATATCTGCCTAGTGGAGTAAGTTATGGGAGAAAGAAATAACCTTTCTCATTTTCTTGCTTAGTAGCTATCTTGTTTCAGTGACATATCAATAAAAAATACAGATATTTTATCACTGTCATTTACCAAAGCATGGCACTATATGCTTTCCTCAGACTCAATTTTGACACAGTTCATCAGTTCTGTTTCTAAAAATAAGATGAACAATATCACATAATTCATGCAGGAGAACAGAGGATCCCGATTCCAAATTCTTGACCACAGTTAGCAGAACAAAAATGTCATTATTAATAGACAAAAATTAGGGCACAGACTTTGCCTCTGTTTCAGAACACACAGTCTAAGAAATGTATGTACAGATTTAACATAAGTTCAATCATCTTCCTTTTACATCAATGCCAAATGATTAATTGGATCTGTGAAAATGAGGCAAAAGGTCATCCCTCTTGCAGCTGAGCTGTCAAAGTTACTAACTAATTTGATAAATATGGGCTTTGATGACTTCCTAAGGCTGTCTTCAGCCCATTAGATATTCTTATGCCTCTTTAAAAATTTAATTTTACTTCACATATACTTTATTTTTAGTCTTGTCCATTCCTACAAACAGAAGGATGTAAACAGAATGAGAAATACCTTAGAACTGAAGTTTCATAAATTTGTTTCTCAGATTTCTCATCTCAGATTTTTAAATAAGAGAAGTTGAGCATGATTGTATGCAAGAATCTGTGATTTTAGAACATGTGATTTGACTGCCTGTCCTGGTTTTTGCTAGGATAGAGTTAATTTTCTTTTGAGTAGATGTTACAGTGCTATATCTTTGGATTCAATATGAGAATAATATTAACACACTGATCTTTTAGTTGTTGTGAGTAGTGCTTATTCTAAGTCAAGGGCTTTTCCATTGCTAAGGCTCTGACAACAAGCATGAGCACAGGAAGCTGAGAGGGAGCATGGCCAGGACAGTTGACCTGAACTGGGCAAAGGGATTTTCCATACCATAGAATGTCATGCCCAGTATATACACTGGGGGAGTTGCCCAAAAAGTGCTGATTGTTACTCAGGGACAGTCAGTGGATGGTGAGCAACTGTATTTTGCATAATTTTTTTTCTCTGAGGTATTATTCCGCTCTTTCTCTCCTTTCAGTTAAAATTATTATAATCGTAATTTTAGTATTTTATTTTGTTTCAATTATTAAACTGTTCTTATCTCAATGCACAAGACTTCATTTTTTCCAATTCTTCTTCCCACTGGGAAAGAGGGAGGAGGGGACTGAACAGGCTGTGTTGTACTTAGTTGCTGGATAGGATGATACAACAACACGGTCCAAAGGTGAGAAGAGGAAATCCTTTTAGGACTATGGCAGTTTCCCAGACCTACAAAAGTAAAAGACATATACTGGTTAGATATGGAATAAATGCTGGAACACATAGTTAATATAATTACACTTCACGATATCTATGCTGTCAGAGCTATGACATCTGTAAGGATGTGCTTGGCATTCACACTATTGTAATTTATCTCACAAGAACAAAAAGTCTGCTGCTTCATTCTTGGAAATTATTTCCAGTAAAACAGTGATCTTTAGAAACAGAATAATCAGACATACACAATCAGTGTACTGTGAGCAGAACTTCTTAGAGACTGACTAAAGAAATAAAAAACACTTCTGTAAAACCTCCTCAAGGATTAAATCATGACCAGGTAAGTAAACCAATACATAATTATGTCATTATTTACCCTTAGCAAGTTCTGTAAGACTCTCTGGGGCATGGTAAAAAGACTCAGTGCATGTCCTTCTTCTCAGTCTGATGGTAAAAGCTGTTTCCAAGCCACAGGCATGGAAAACTGAGCATTATGTGAGCCTTGGTTACTATCATACTATCCTCCAGAAGGATCCCAAATAACATGGCTCTATGCAATTTCTTTCTGACAGAAGACACTTGAGCAGGGATGACATATAGTCTGTATGGGTTTTAACTTTCAGAAAGAAAAAAAAAATTCTGGTGTACTTACTATAGCCGTCTTACCAAGTTACTCTGAAGCTGTGTAATTTGTGTGTACAAAATAAGACTTTTTTTCTTGCCTGTGGGGGAATAAAGTTGGAATTATTTGTACAAGGTGCACTTGTGTCTTAGCAACTTCTGCTCTCTTCTCTGTGCACATGCTGTGATACCAAAGCATGGCCAATTAATAATGTCTCTGGGAGGGGGAGAGTGGACTTTTTCAACTTAGTGAAATGGAGTATTTTCTGTAAAAAATTAGCAAGTACAGGTCTCCTAAGAGAAAGTCATCTGGAACTTAAAGGCTTGTAGTTACTATCAAAGCAGGCTGTTGCAAATTTCTAAGGGATATGGCATTATTAATTGAGACTGAAGAAGCCAATGACCTATGCACTTCTATGTATGGCATAGCTGTCAAGACCTTTCTTAGAAATTTTCATATATTTTTAGTGAAATTCCCCATAGTAGAACTCTATCTGCCATAGAGATTCTACTTACTGTGAAAAAAAATACGAGGCAAAGTAGAATTCAGGAAACATATCTCTTCCTAAAAAGTTTTCCTTTATAATCCAAAAACACTGGAAAGCTAGTTTCTGCAACAGATGCAATCAAAACTTATTATAATCAAGAATAATCTGAACTCTATCAAACACTAACAAACTATTGTGAGGAATCAATACCTTCCAATGAAAGCAAAGTATTGGCAACATATCTCTGTATCGGTGCAGATTATTGGCCCAATATTTCATACCCACTAGCTGAGACAAGAGTTTCCTATGCCTCTATGCAGCTGTACTGACAAGACAAGTATTACCTCACTATATTAATTTACACAGTTTTGGTCCAGGTAACAACTTCCATTTCCTGTTGTCTTGGGTTTGTCTTCTGTTAGTGCTGGCCACCAGAACTGAGGAAGCCTAAAAAAGTGAATATGTTTGCCTGATAAAATAAATTGGAGAAGGAATAAGAGTCTCTCATACTTCACTCTCTTTCTGCAGTACAGTTGACTTGCAGAGTGTAGGAAACTAAGGTAACTGCAACTTCCCTCACCTGTGTTTTCCAAGATAAGCTGGCGTTGAAAAGTAGTTTGTGACCTTTGTGGATCATAGGTTCTCCTGTAACAGATCCACAAAATTTCTTGGGTAATGCTGAGTAATGCTGTGCCTACAGGTCAGTACTATCTAGTTCTTAGAGCAGTCTATGCCATTCAGTTCAGCTGCATTTTGTATTCTCTGGGTACTCTGGGGAAACATATTAGGATGACAGTCTACCACTGTGCCATTGAAAAATGACACCTGCAAGAGAGGAGGGACTTGATTTCAGTCATGGAGCTTGAAATGACCCTTTTCTCATGTCAAATGAAAATAAAGACAGTAACACAACTTATTGAAAAAGAAGAGACAGTATATTACAAGATTTTATCAGGGTACGAACATCAGAAAAGGATAAAAAGCCATGTTTAACCTTCTTCAAATTGAGATATACGGTGGGCCTTCCTCTTTCTCTGAATCCAGTTGACAAGCTTGAAAAGGCCATCCTCAGGAAATAAGTGTTAGCTGTAGAGCTGCATGGCAGCTCATGAACTTTCACTCTTGTTTGATATCTGTTGGTTCAGTCTTTCAGAATCAGAAATGATGTGGTTATGATACAGCACGTGACATATTTCTTCACCAGAGACTTATAAGAAATCTTCCTCTGCCTTCCCCAATAAGACCCACTAGAAAAGCCTATCATAATTGCAGCATGCTTATCACGTGAATCCACTTTCTGAAGCTTCACTGTTGAGTGCTGCCCAAGTCACTTTCTGACAAATGGGCTTTCTGTACAAAGAAAGCAGCAATCTCTGATAAGAGGCAAACTATTAACGCTTATTTTGTTATTCACTGTCACATCATTAATTACAATAAAAATTCCTTAAACATCATTCATCTTCAGTAACTAATATTTACTCTGATGGGACAGAGCCTGGTGACACTATTAATAACACAATGTGTACTTTTTAAGGTCCCCTCTGAAAACGTATCTCAGACATGAGATGATAGTACATAAGTTAAGAAAAGAGGAAGAGATGATAGTACATAAAATCTTAAGGCAAATGCTCATCAAATTTTCCAAAGTAACCACTCATTTTTATTTGTCCATCATAAAAATCCTCGAGTGAAGTGAACTGCTCAACACACAGAGGTGCCAGAAGTTTTTCTCTTGCAATGTCATCCTAATATGTCAGTTTTCTCATCTATCAAACAGACACAATAAGATGCGAGATGTACTGTGGTCTGTAGGATTGGTGAGCTCTGTATCTGAATGATAGTGGGTTAGTTGCTCCACAGCACTGTTCCATCCTGTTTTGAAAGAAATGACAAAGCAAAGTCTGCCTGAAAGAAATGACAAGCCCATAAGGATAAACAAGTCACCTAGGGCATATTCTGTGTCTTTACATTATTTTTTGTATCTGCATACACGTATACTTAGCAGTTAGGTGCTCTGCTGCCTAAAGAAGGTGAAAGTACATGGTTCTTTTTATATACAGGGCTCCCTGCAATTCCACATTAGTAAAAGAAAAGGATATAACTGCATGATAACGTAGCAGCAGTCATTGCTCAAATTATTTATAAGTCATTCATTCATCTTTATATATAGGGCTGTCAGGCTTTTTCCACTTACATAGAAGGAAAATAAAACCAAGACTTGGTGCTTCCTCTTCCAAAGAGCTGTGCAAATGTTAACTAAAAACAGGTGGAAAATACAGATGGAAGGAAAAGGCCATACAAAAATTAAGATTTAATGTCACTTTAAATATAGCTTGTTCCTAAGAAAGTATAAAAAGATTACAAAGAAAGAAATCTACACCAAGACCCTCAATATGTTATCATTTAGTCTCCTACAAGGTGAGTGTAAATGTGTATGAGCAATACTATTCTAATCTGGTGGCATTATGCTCTCCCTTTGCATTGGTGTAAAGTAGCATGGTATTAGACAATATGGAATCTGGGTTATTAAAGACAGCATTCTGAGATATATGGTGAGTGGAAACATTATTTTTAAGAGAGATAAAACTGAGCTGAATATCCTTCTAGTGCCTAACACTCAGAAAATAGGTTAAATCCACAACAGGAAAGGTATTTTGTACCTTGTTACTCTGTTATTTTCAAACACAAGCTGTAGCAGAAGAACTTGTAAGCAACAATTTTTTTTTTTCAAAAAGGTCCAAGATTCCTGAAAGAACCATGGTAAATTAAGCACCACAAGTCAAGTCTCCTTCTCCAAAGGCAGCTCAGAGAAGCAGAGAAGTATGCAGGCTGCCACAGTTGGCAGAGAGCCCTCTCTCATGTTTTAGGGTGTTTTTAACTTTTTCTGTGAGATTACTTCTGGCACCATGTTGGTCCTGATGGAGTCATTGTCATAACTCCATGTGTTCAATTTCTCTATGATATTTTTTAATTTTGGACAAAAGACAAAATGGAATCAGTCTCTGAAGCATCTGGACCATCACCTCATCAATACAACTATTTCAATAACATGCTATAACTAATGTTCACATTCTTGAATTCTGAAAATCTGGATCTAGCTTCAAGTCCAGTTGGCTGCTAAGGCCATCATCTGTTAAAAAAAATAAAATATCTGGGGACAGAATCTTGCCTATTAGAGCAGCTTTCTCTGTTTTGTGCTTAGCAGTACTGTGAAAAATTTACAGTTTAGCATAACTTCTCAGTTCCTCAGGCTCTCAGGGTATCCCAGGGAAGCTGTTGAGTTTCGTAATATTGTAGCATTGACAAAGATAAATCTCTTTCATTCATTTCTGGTTTTGGCCAATAGCTTAGAACATGATCCTCCAACCCTATGAATCACGCCTTCAATCATATGCCTTTCAAATATACATCCTCCTGACTAAAACAGGAAAGGGAATCTCTGGAGGCAGGCCAGCCAACTTGGTGAGACAGGCATTAAACTCAAGGACTCAGGGTGTGGGGTGCAAAGTAGCAATGCTTACAACATCAAATCCAACTGGGGAACAAGTGAGGCCAAATCAACCAGCAACAAATGTTTCTTGTCTGCCTACCAAGATGAGATTCAGAAGGCAAACAACCTCAAGAGTGTGTATGTCTGTGTTGGTGACTCTTGCACCCTTGCTGGGAAACCTGCACACTTGATTACCTCTCTGAAAAGCACACGGCATGGGGAGTAAATAGAAAGAATTAGCCATTCACGTGTGGTTACAGTGCCATGATCTCATTGCAGTTACAGGGACATGGTGGGATAGCTCACGACTGGAATGCTGTCATGGATGGCTATGTACATTTTAGGGAAGACAAGGCAGTGATGTGAGGCGATGGAGTTGCTCTTTATGCGAGAGAGCAACTGGATGTATTTATTGACCTCTGTTAAGGGGTGGATGAAGAAAAAGTTGAGAATTTATGGGTAAGAATTCAGGGACAGGCTAACATGGGCGACACTGCTGTGGGTGTTTGCTACAGGCCACCCCGCTAGCAAGAGAATGTGGAAGTTCTAGAGACAGCTGGAAGGAGCCTCAAAGTCACAGGCCTTGCTTCTCATGAGGAACTTCATCCACTCTGATATCTGTTGGAAGACAATGCAGCCAGGCACACACTGACCAGGAGGTTCCTGCAGACCATTGATGATAAATTACTTGGATGTAGGACCTGAAGGTATACCAAGTAAGTCTGCCAATGAAAATAAATTGGGACAAGATACTGACTCCCTCAAAGGCAAAGAGATGCTGAAGAGAGACCTTGACAAATTAGAGAGCTGGGCAATCAAGAACCGTATAAAATTTATCAAGGACAAATGCCAGATTCTGCACCTGGAATGGGACAAACCTGGATGTATGTACAGCCTGGGGAATGGGAAGCTGGAGAGCAGTGCTGTGAAAAGGGACTTGGTGTCGGAGAACACTGTCTCAAAGGCTGCCAAAACAACCAGGCAGAAATGGACAATTACCTCAGAACTCACAAATTCATGCTTTAAAGGATGTTTTGTAGCATAGATAGAGATTTATTGTATTAGTTAGATAGTCATTCCCGCTGTATTTGTATGCTGTATTCCGATTGGTGGTGGTTACCCGCTTACTGGTTTCCCATTGGCTGTATATTCCCTATTTCCCATTGGCTGGCTGGTGATGCAATCCTAGCGTCATCATATGAAGCTGGCCATGCCCTGACTGTATTCCCCTCCTTCCCTATAAGCCCTTCCCCTCCTTGCTGCGTTCCGCCCCCAAACTCCTCCCACTTTCCAAGCTCCTCCCTGAACCTATATAAGTCCCGTGTTCCCATGAATAAACCAGTTCTAGCCTTCACCCTACATCGGCTGGGACCGTCTCCTTTCTTTCCTTACGGCACACGGCAACTTGGGACTCCTGGCAGATGGCAAATTGAAGATGAGTCAGCAGGGTCCAGGAAGCGAAAAGGGTCAGCTGTGCCCTGGGATACATCGGGCAAAGCATCACTGGCTGGTCAATGCAGGTTATTGTCCTGCTCTGCTCTGTGCTACTGCAGCCTCACCTTGAATATTGTGTAAAGTTTTGGTCACATGAGGAGAGGCTGAGGTCACTTGGCTTGTTCAGCCTGGAGGAGACTGAAGGGAGATCCCACAGTCATCTACAGCCTCCTAACAGGAGGAAGCAGAAGGGCAGGCACTGATCTCTTTTCTTTGGTGACAAGTGATAGGACCCAAGGGAATGGCACAAGGTTGTGTCAGGGGAGGTTTAGGCTGACTATTAAGGAAAGGGTTTTCACCCAGAGGGTGGCTGGGAATAGGTTTCTCAGGGAAGTGGTCACAACACCAAGACTGCCAGAATTCAAGAAATGTTTAGACAATAATCAGCCACATGGCGTGATTCTTGGGGCTCTCATGTGCAGGGCCAGGAGTTGGATTTTGATGATTCCTTGTGGGTCCTTTCTAACTCAGCATATTCTATGATTCTGCCATGAGTATTTTTTTAAAGCTTAAAGATTTCATTTTATTTTTAATTTTTGAAAGTCAAATAAAGCAGTGCAGAGGATACCACAAAACTGAGAAGTCAGAACTGCTCTTTTCAGAAATTTGCCTAGAGATGCCTATTCTCTGTTCAAAAGAAAACTGTCATTGTTTAATATAACTGTTTAAATAGCCTGTCCTAAATAGAACAGTAGAGTAGAAGAAACAGCAAACTTAGAGTTACACAAGGGCTCAGTGAGGCAAATGCCTGGAACATACTTTTTGTCAAACATGGAAAGATAGAACCATTCTAGTATATTCTGACTGTTCAGATACGTGCTAAAAGGCCCATTGCAAATTACTACTTCCATCTTCATATCATCTCTTATTATCTCTGCTCAGTCACTGTGAGGCAGCCTAATCTATTCCTCACCACACAGACCATTTTATTCTCACCACTAAATAGCATTTCCCTTTTGGATTCTGATATCCCAGCAATAGGCTCATTTGTTTAAAGACAGTTTTGACACACCTTACTAAAAAATGACATTTTGCAGCCAGAGAATTTAAACATTTTTCCAGTCCGGAAGTTTAACCCATTGATTGTATGTGCTTGTGTATGCAGGTAAGTGTTTTTAATGGTATAAATGACAATTACAAAGTATTATAGAGAATGTCTATAATAATGACTTTAAGATTCGTTTTACTAATGAACAACTAGTAAAAATCCTTTTATGAGCGCTAAGTTGCAAAGCACTTAATAGAGCTGCTTAACATCAAGCAGTATGTACTCAGGCGGACTGATCCAGAATTAACCTAGTTTCACATTAGATAGTGGCTAGTTAGTGGTGGTTACCAAATTTTTCCCTCGTATGAGGCTATAAAATAATATGAAAAACTGGAAAATTGTCTGTAAAATAAAAAGTCTAACTATCTGTTGTAGTAAGGAGGTGAATGAGGACAGATACTGTCTTATTTCTTATTACCATACCTATCATACACTGGGGCTTATTGAGAACTCCTTTTGTGCTTGCAAGTGTTAGCTAATTTGTCCTTGTGCATTATCTCTCATTGGCATGCAACTTTGCACCTCATTTTCAAACGTCTGCATCCCATTTGGGTGCTCCTAAATCAACATGTGGTAAACTGTATGGATACACAATAATAAGGTTGTAAGGAGATCATATATAAATGATGACTTCTTCAGGTCACAACAGATATTTGTTATAAATATAGGCAATGTTTTCCATCACAACCATGATGTCATGGAAGATGTAGGCTTCCACAAGATAACATTTCCAGCAAAATTTGCAAACTGATCACTATTAGGAAAAACAAACCACAATATTTGTTTGGGGGGTGATCTACCCTTAGGCTGTTTATTGGCCTAAGTAGTCTCAGTGCCCTTGGGAAATCCCTCTGTTTCTGATTCCATTTCCACACATCCCTGAAGAAGGACTTCCAGTTAGATTAACACAGCTTATTGTTATGGGAAAAGGGATATATTAATATTACCAATTCAAAATATAAATTAGAAGAATTAGAAGAAATCAGTATTTCAGCTTGATTTTTGATTAAAACAAATGTGAAAATATCAAAATTTGCCATAGAGGAGGTATAATTTTAAATTTTATTTCTTAGCTGTCCTCAGTTGACTTAAACATGAACTGAAGGGAACAATTGTAAACATGATTTAAAATTAAGTTCTGCGGTGGCCACAAAATGAATACCTTCTCTAACACTAGGCATGATCAGCCTATATCTCATAAGTCATATAAGTTATATGATGTTACAGGAGGTCGACTAGGTCTACTTACCTGGCCCTCCACCTGCTCTTGAATACCATTTTTCTTGAGATGGCCTTCTGGCAAAAGACTTCAGGCTAGATAAATTATTCTGATGGTGACAGTCTGCTCCTGGCTGCCTTTTCTATCATTCTGAGCTTCATTGTTCATGTGCACACATTTTCAAGTGCTCTGATAAGTCTCCAGGAAAAAATCGTGGCCAAGAACAGACCACTTATCACTGTCAGAACCATGAGCAGCTTCTCTGCCTGACTTCCAAATTGCCTGTGGGCCTGTTTGCTGGAAGTGCAAACTATCCTTGTTGGAGGAAGACACCAACAAGGTGTCTTCCTCCAACAAGGACAGTTATATGGCTATTTGTGTTCCAGTCTTAGGTATAAAACATTCTTAAGCCTAACCTGAATGAAGGTTGTAATGAGGTGAGGGTCAGTCTCTTCTCACAGGCAGTGACAGGAAATGGCCTCAAGTTGTGCTGGGGGATGTTTAAATCAGACATTGGGAAAAAATTCTTCACTCAAAGGGCAGTCAGGCATGGGTACAAGCTACCCAGGCCAGTGGTTGACTGACCATCTCTTGACATGTTCAAAAAACATGTAGATGTGACACTTGGGGACACAGTTTAGTGGTGGACTTAGCAGTGTTAGGTTGATGGTTGAGCTCAATGATCTTTTCCAACCTAAATGATTCTATGATTCTAATATTTTGGTCAAACCTAGTCATTAAGAGATTTACATCAAAAAATTTACTGCACATATTGCAGAGGAGACTGTGCAGCTAAAGCAAGTAGTATAACATGGGAATGCTAAGGCTTCATCAATGGAGATATACAGTATTTTTCAGCAAATGTGTATATTTCCAAGTTGCTGAAGCCTAAAGGAAAACTTTTTATGAGCTTCCAATTCTGTCCATTTATACAAGGAATTAAAAGGACAATTAATTGCGTTACAAACACAGTGTTGGTAAAATATGTGTGTCCTGCATATATCACCTTGCTGTTGGATGCATCCCTGTCCAGGAGTGTAAACCTTTTTAAACAAGAAGTCAGCTAATATAGAAAAGTGATGTCTGATTCTAAATGACTCTAGACATGAGTCTTGCATATTACAGCAGTGGTTTTCTGATGAAACACACCTTTTCCCTTTTCTTTTGCATGACATCTTGCTCAGATGTTATTAAAGGTATGGTCAGTTCATCACCAGAATTTAAATCATTGATTTCAAACTGTTATTTAGTCTTCCCAGCCAGATCTTACATAGAAAACTAGGTTATTAACAACTGGTATGATCTTTCAGTCACATTGTCCATAAATGATTTTATAATAATAATCAATCAAACAGAAGCTCCTTCTTGTTTTTATGATTAAAATTTCTCTGAAGACTTTAGTAGCAGATCACCTGCCCAAGGGTGTATTGTATTGTTTTGATTTCTTTTTGAGTAAAGTGTGAAAGAATTAATGTATTCTCTGAAGAAACAAGACTCTGAGCAAGTATTCTACTTGTGTAGAGAAGCTGATTTGCAAAACACAATGATCCACCCAAAATTCCTCCAGTTTGAAATTACTCTTAAAATATCTATCATCAAAGAAAATGAAGAATTCTTTGCTTTAAACTATATTTCAATCCTTCATTTGTTCTCCAGCTTTACATGATATTGTGCTAGTAATAACTCCCGGATGTGAAAATCTTTCCTTTCTCTGAAAGAACTTCTGACATTTTATGCCTCATTTGTACAGTCAAACACAAAAGAGAAACAGAGTTGATAATAAAAATAAACAATGACAGCATTCAAGAGGATATCTATAGGACAACAGGGTTACCAGGTCTCAGAGATGAAGGGGACAAGTACCTGCCATTGCACAGGTTAGATTGATCAGATTCAGACGTGGTCAGTCTTATTTTCTGAGGCTTTAGTATGCAACCCACAGGTGCATTGGCCTTGACCTTTATTAACAAATGGAATCAAATTCTGGTAAAACATGATGTGGAATTATATAATAAAATAGCAAGTTGCTGTTTCAAAAAACAGGGAAAGGGAAGCCTAATAGGATACAGATGAAATTGTGCATCAGTTTAAGGGGTGAACTGCTGAATTTGTTATATGAAGGAAAAAAGCAGATCTACCTTCTTTTTGCCACAAAATTATCTTCCTGTGAGACAGATGGAGTTATTTTTGAAAGCCACAAAACGTGATAGCTACTTTTTGGAGTGCTGTGGTATATAAGTTCATTGGAATACATGTTCCTGTGAGCTGATTTGGGCTTTTTCAGAGCAGTGAAATGTCATAAGATGCAGCATTGTGACAGGCATCTCATTTTTATTTGGCATGTGCTGTATCATGAATCATAGTATTCATATTCGTTTCCTCAGGGTAGAACATGAGAGTTTCAGACACTGATTCATGCTCTTACCTGAAAGCATTGCAACTACAATTTCATGTCAGCTTGAGTCCCAAGAGGGCTGGAGGTTCAGAAAACCACAGAAACCCCAAACAAAATGCTGCAGAAAGAAATAACAAACAGTTGTAGATGGCAAGCAACACTTCTTCCTGCCAGGGCTTAAAAAGATAGAGTCAAGGACTTTTATGCTACTCAAAACATGTCTTTCATTCTAGTAACAAAAATCCAAGTAATCAAAGGAAAAGTTATCACTGTAAAAATCACGCCATGACACACTTTTTAGAAATAAACTGTTGCATTTCCTTTGGTAAATGCAATGTTCAGAAATAGTTTGAAACAGCTGGTACAAATGTAAATGAATAATTTTGCCTAGGTCACAGTAAATGTTTGTTGCATGCATACATAAAGCAAAGAACAGAGACAAATTTTATAACATAGCAGAACAAATTATATGCCTCATAGACTCATGAATATTTGAATTGAGCATTTGTGAGTGAGAAAGCCATCTGAAATCTCAATCTCTTGTTATTTCCTCCAGTAACTGTGGAGTTTTGATGCTTACCTCCACAAGCAAGTAAATCTGTTAAGAATTTTATCCTTATATGTAAAGTATATATATTTAGTGGGCAAAAGACATGAGGCAGAGTTTGGATTTTATCCTGAGACAGAACCGTGAGACAAGATCTACAAATGTGGAGTGTTCTTGTATCTGATGCGCCATTGAGTTGCTCTTAAATGCCATGAATACTTTAAGCTGCCTACCTGTTCCCATAACAAAAGTGAAAGGAACAAGAGACAAAGAAAGACAGTGGAATGGAAAGTGATCTAGTGTACGGGGCACTTATTTGAATGAACTATGAGTGCTCTGAATTAAATAATTGTTTATTCGTTTCCATGACAAATTGAGAGTTGTAGTCTTAGGCACAATGATTTATAATATATTCTGAGTTAAAAAAGTACTGGATTTTCTCTATTTTTCTCGATAGAGAAAAATAATTGGTAGTTTTTCTGACTAGAGCAATCTGATTCTGAGTGAGAAGCTAATTTTGAGGCTGTGAGGTGCTAGGCTTGTATTTTCTTAAATGAAAATGAGAAGAGGTGGACTACAGAAATACATAAATAAATAGTCTTATAGAGTCCATTTTCCTAAAAGAGCTACTTAGAAAATGTAAAAGAAAATAAGACTAGTCTGATATTTTTCTGTTATCACTGAACTTACAAGGATTAAATTATTACTTTAGTTGAACATAAAATCCTTCTGCATCTTAATCTCGTCCTCTTACTTTTAATCTGTATTTTTCAAAGTATTAACATGGAGGTAATTGCCTGTCACTGCCGAGTAGAGTTACATACAGAAACAAAACACAGGTTCCCCTTTTGGCAGGAAAGTAACATTATTATGGTCAGTTTAACTGTTATGTTCTAGGATTAGAAGATAACACCCTGCTGAAGCATTTATATTTCTCTAGACACTTGGACAGCGAGAAAGAGAGGTTATAACTGGCTTACAAAGATAAATTTTTCTTTTGCAGTCAGCAGCCTGGAGATTTCAATTGTTGCAATCAAACAACCAAAACCAACACTGAATATTAGATTCTGCACCAAAAGAAACCTTCCAAAAACAACCAGTTCCCCAGACAGCCTTACCGTAGCCCAAACAAGGTTGTAATTTTTCAGTATTTGTGTACGTCACTGATTTTTTTAGGGAAATATTAAACATATTCCTTTTCAACAAACTAAAATTTCGTATGACAGAGCTAAAGGCGTTTTAGTACAGATACCCTGATTAAATCCTAACTATGGCACTAACCTAAAGCTGTCTGAATGGGCTGACAATAGTTACCTATGTCACACAGCTCTTGCTTTCACCAGTAGAACAGATTTTTCTAGGGATGGATTAGAAATGGAAAGAGACTTATCTCTCATAAGTAGACCCTTTCTGTTCTGGTGTGTATTCAGCCCATGGAAAGACACTGAATCCTCACTATCCTCCTTATCAGTCTTCCTTTTCCACGGTTTGGGAACAGCATCTTTGTGGTTTTGGATTTATACGATCCAAATAATTCAAGGAAGCACAGTAGCTTTCTCTTAGTGGAAAGGGAACTTCAGCGCAATCTTCTGAAGGGCCTACCTGCACAGGCCACCTGTGACAGACCACTGTCAGCCTCTTTCACAATAACCCTTTCATTTCAAAATAAAATCTTCTGAAAAATTCATATTAGTAGGTGATATCAGTTCTGAGGCAATGTATAGAAACTGCCAGAGCAAAATATAGTATTTGTTGATTATTTATAACTAAATAACACTAATTGATTTGTAGAGCAGATTCATACTAGGCACCATTACATTTGAATAACATAAATGAGCCTGAGTTTACTTAAATTGACAGCAGTCGGGTTTTGCTAATAAAAACTCCTTGTTTTCTCCCAATTTGAAATATATCTCGGAAACTTTATTCTGGTTTTCATTTTCATTTTTCCTTTTTTTTTTTTTTTAGAAAAAAGGTATTTAGTGGGAACTTGCAGCTTGCTCTCAAGACAGCCGGTCAAGCTTCCTCTATTTGTGCATTTCATTTGCATCCATGCTGCCACATGTTAAAACTACAGACAGAAAAAAATAATCAGTATTTTGTTTTAAAGCAGAGCTGCAAGAAGAATTCATTGCCCATTATTCTAACTATAATATCTCTAGTTGTGGTTTTGTTTTGGTTTTTTTTTTTAAGAGAGAATAAACAAAAGATATTGCCACATATTTCAAACTGTAAGCTTTTAAAAAGCATCGTTATCTTTTTTTTTCTATCCAGTTGCAGAAGCAGAACAGCCCACAAGTGCTGTGTAGGGTATTTTGTAACCTCATTTATTTAGAAATTAATCTCACCTGGCAAAGTAAAAACTATTTGCTATTCCCAGCAGTGATGACCTAAAAAGTGAGCATTAAACAGTATTTGTTAGACACTTTATAATGTAATCAGGCCTCTTTATTGATGCTTGCTGCTGAGAAGGGCATAAAGGTTCTCCCAGAGAAAGTAGTGGAAACTTGGTTTCAGCAAATCACTTAAGCAGGTGCTTATTTAAATATGTGTTTCAATTTAAGCAGGTGCTTATATTACATCAAAGTAAACTAGTCTCAAAAATGTACTTCAGTGCTCTGTTCAAGCTGGGCCAGCACCTCGATTAAAACCTAAATTTGCAAACACTTACATTTCTGGCCTTTCTCTAAAAGTCTTTGAGAATTTCAGAGCCCCAAGTGTTATGCATTTGCAGTGGATGAGAACATTTCCTTTCTCCGTCTGAAATCTTGTTGGCTGATGAAGAAAATACAGTTTAGCATTAAAAGTCTTACCTTTCTTGTATTAAAAAATGCTAGGACGAAATGAACTTTTATTCCTCTGGCAAGGTGAATAACTATGCTTGTAAGGAAGACCAGTTGTGTAGAAAGGTAGCACACACAGAGTCATTTGTATTTTTACCACTGAGTCGCAGCTGAACCTGAAAACAGACTCCTCACTTCTTGGAATCTGTAAAGGCCCCGCAGCCTTTTCATAAAAGTCTGAGTCACATACCCTGCCCAGATGTCACATGTCAGTAGCCACATTTGCCCTAATAAAATAGCCAGTTTCTTCAGTAGTTTTAATCTAGAAAAATAGCTTGTTTATACAGTTTCCTAATCTCTGTGCTGGCTCAGAGTTACCACATTTCTATGACAAATGGACAACATCTGTTTACCAAATTCCCAGTTCTAAATGTTGCAGATAAATTGATGGGAGTTATCCCTGATTGGTAGGGGTAGAATTAACACTGGTAGAAAGTATAACAAATATGTATAGTAAGCCATGCCTCTGCTACAAGGAGTTTTGTATATTTTGTGTATTTACATGTGAGCAACTGAGTAAAGGAAAATGACATTCATGAAAAAATGCAGAGGGAGGAACAAAAAGAAATGTTATTACAAAGTACAATTCTTTGAATATTTTTGTGCCATTAAAGAAACGCTTGGGGGTTTGGAGATGTGATTTGCACACTTGGTTTTATTCCTGATGTCTCAATGATTTTTTTCTGTTTGACCTCCAAAAATCAATGTGTGCTTCTAGACAAACACTGCAGGGTCATCAGACACTTAGGTGTTAAAAAAGCCATAGTCTTTCTGTCTCAGACCTCCTTCATCAAGGATTTGCATATATCCAGAAAGATCATATTTCTAATTTGTGAAGTATTTGGGGATTTTTGGAGATGAAAGGCACCATTCAAATGTTAGCTATTACCATTGCAAGCAGCAATCTTTACTATCACAGTAGGGGTAAGTGCTATAATTAGTGCCAGATAGTGTTGCTACTGTTATTCATCTATATTACTGACAGTTCTGAAGTTATCTTGTGAGAAAAAAGCAGAAATTATTTGAGAACTTATTCCTGATTCTGATCCCAAATTAATTGAATGAATAATCCCTTAGAGGGGTATATTTTTTTACCTGAAATATTACAGAAGTTACTGTTAACATGAATGACAACATATTGGTCTTTATATGCAGTGGGACACTGAATATGATATTGTATAATTTTGTACTTTTACTTTCCTTTGAACTTCCCAGTTCAAGCTGTTACTAACTGATTCACAGCTGTGTTTTTGATCTGCTGAGCAAGGTGTGGTTGATTTATGGAGCAGTAATTATTACTGCATCATAATTGAAAGGCTTGAAAATATTTAAGATCATTTCACAAACTCAGTTCAGTTTTTCATCTCTCTTTTTTGAAACACTGGTGTATATGGATTTTATACTTGCATTTTAACTTGACATTGCAGTGGTTTTTTCCCTGCACTTTACAATATACTGTTTATTTTAATACAAGAAATGCTCACCATGCCCAAGGAAAATTTCACTTCACTAAAGAACAGAAAAAAGTTAGCATTACATAGGCAACCAGTAACAGAACTGCAGTAAAAGTAGCATAACTGGCATCTTAAAGATTTGCCATGTTTGTAGAGAGCATTCAACACATTCAGAAAATACATTATGTAAAAAGAAGTATCAGGCTCTTACATTTAATTATTTTTGTTAATACATAAGAATAAAATCCAGTCGATGCCTTCTTATCTCTTGGTCCTATAACAGTAATAGCAATTAAAATTTTTCAGCAGCAGCTCAGCACCAGGTATTTATGATCTGTAAGAAATGTCTGTTTATCATAGAATCATGGAATGGTTTGGGTTAGAAGGGACCTTAAAGATCATCTAGTTTCAACCCCCCCTTGCTGTGGGTATGGACACCTTTCACTAGACCAGGTTGCTCAGAGCTCCATCCAACCTGACCGTAAACACTTGCAGGGATGTGGATTCTACGGCTTCTCTGGGCAACCTGTTCCAGTGCCTCACCATCCCTGCACTGAATTTCTTCCTAATATCTAATTTAAACCTGCCCTCTTTGTGCCTGAAGCCATTCCCCCATGTCCTGCATGTTCTTGTAAAAAGCCTGTCTCCATCTTTTAATGCTCATCTTTTATTTCTATGTTTTAAGACTTAACTAGCTTCCTGATACATGGAATTGCAAGGGACGTAGGTATATGAGCCAAAGTACTTGTGAGGAAATTGTTTATATTTCCTGAGGGTTTCCATACTGACATTTCTGTGCAACATGTGAATCAGTATTTGGCATAGCATGCACTGTACTATAATGACAGCACAGATCCAAGCCAAAGGGAAATATCAAATGAATCTTTCCTATGACATATATGATTATTTCCTGTTGAACTCTTGACAAATCATTTAAACTTCTTTGATACTTGTCATACAGTATTTTAAGAAAAAATTTATTTCAATGTTGTGAAAACTGAAAATGCAAACCTGTGTGTGACTTGCTTCAGTGAAGTTTAAAAAACTCATACTTTATTGTTAATATGTTCAACATACTGCATACTGATAGATACTTGGTAGTGATGGAATGAGTATTGATAATATTTATAAAAGCTGCAGAAGTTCTGTAAGTCCATCTTAATTCACTGAGCTGTTTTTGCAACATGAAGGACTGTTGCTTTCAAACTATTATTTTGTATACTTTGGCTTTCAATATGCCAGATACCCCTTCTCTGTTTTCTCATGAGAGGTATTTTCCCATGTAAAGAAATCTTTACTGGCAAGTTCTTAGACCATATATCCATACAGAACACCCAAGCTAATCATCACTATTAACACCTCTGTGACTAAAACAGAGACTTGCCAGTTCTGGTTTAAAAGCACTAATGGAAATTTACTTATAATTTTTAAACTTCTGTCATAGATAAGACATTCCTGGCTCTCTGAACTTTTAGGGTGATTGCTTGCTTTTGTACTTCTGCAGATTCCCTAGGACAATTTACTTATAACTCTGTATTCAGGTTGTGACTTAATATCCAAATATCATATCTGTTTTTCCAAATCATTTTCTTCAATGTGACTCAGATGATATACACATACTGAAGGTAGGGGTCTTTCAGCACTAAAGACTTCTGGATAGATATGTTCCTGCCATGGTAGATAATACATATGTATGTACACACCAAAACACATCAGAAGTCCATCCATATTTCATTTTTACTGTACAATAATTTTTAAAAGGCTCTTCTATCACACCTTACAATTTCAGGTTCCTCCTTCTGAGGCTTTTCTCTCCAATTGAAGCCACATAATTGCATGCCTTTTATACATATGTTATATTTATGTATGTCTCAGGAATTTCTAAATTTCAGTTAATTATGCAGTGAAAATAGCAAAATTGTAGCCCATACGTTTCCCAGATGATTCTAAATTAAATTTCTCTCCCTTTTCCTGGTCTTTTCAGGTGTCTTAAAATATCCTTTGAGAGGTTTTTTAACTTCACAAATTCATCAGTAGTAGCGAATTTCATTAATGATGTTACCCTTTTGGTTCAAATTATTAATGAGGATACTTAATAAGAACAGGCATAAGATCCTGCACTATCCTGTTTTTAATAACATTAATATATTTAATGCTTGGAAACTACTCTGCTTTTTTATGACATACTATACCTTTGCTATTAGACTGCTGCATTTCTGTTGTGATGCAAGCAATCGAATTTGGTACTGCATATTTTGATTTGTGCTAACACCCCTATACACTAATCTCACTAATATGCCTTATGTTTATTTATGTAATACATCAAGCTGCCATTGCATCCTTACTTTTTGCAACAGATATTCATATGTTATTGCTTCTGTATTATGAGTGGAGATTAATTGAGTTGATTTTTCTGCTGATTTGGCAAAATTATATTTTTTGCAAGGTGCTGTAAACATTTTCCTTCATGATGTATCCATTATAACTAAGGTTAAATCACTTTGCTATGAGGTGTATCTCATTTTTAACTAAATTTTATTACATGCACTGTTCTCTGTAAACCTGTAACACTTTAAAGTATCTAGTAGGTTCTGTAACAGCCAGTATAACACTCATAGCGACAGTCAAAGATGCTCTCCTTTGCATTTAAAGTTGCATCTTCAGTTTACATCAAAGCTCTGTGTGATGCTCAGAACATTTAAATATGCTTGATTTCCATTATTAGCATGAGAAAAAATAGAAGCTCTAAGAGACTGAGAGCAACCCTGCAGAAAGAGATGAGGGTGATTGCCGTGTTCTGTGGGGAAAAAGGGGCGAGCCACTCCGATTAAGGGTGAAGCAGGAATGATTAATTTATTGGGGGGAGCATCAGACTTATATAAGGTAGGGATGGGGGGTTCTAGAACTAGGGAGGAGTTAAGGGCAGGGTTAGGGTGGAGGATGACACATAAAGAAGAAGGAGGTGGCAACTGAGACATACAAGGGATAAAACAGGTGATGGTTGATGAAAAATGCAACACGAGGTGGCTGTATGTGCTCACAGCCCTGCCAGCCAGCCCCATCCTGGGTTTCATCCAAAGGAGTGTGCCCAAGATGTTGAGGGAGGTGATTCTCCCCCTCTACTCAGCTCTTGTGAGACATCACCTGGACTACTGTATACAGTTCTGGTGTCCCCAACATAAGGACATGAAACATCTGGAGCATGTCCAGAGAAGAACCACAAAGTTGATAAAGGGACCTCTCATACAAAGACAGGCTGAAATAGCTGGAGCTGTTCAGCCTGGAAAAAAAAAGAATGTTGTGTAGAGATCTCATAGCAACTTTCCAGTATCTGAAGGGAAGCCAGAGAGGGACTCTTCATCAGTAACTGTAGGGATAGGACAAGGAGTAATGGATACAAATGGAAAGGTGGGAAATTTAGAGTAGATATTAGGAAGAAATTTTTTGTTGTGAGAGTGGTGAGGCACTGGAACAGGTTGCTCAGGGTTGTTGTGGGTGCTCCAACCCTGGTGACGTTCAAAGCCAGGTTAGATAACACCTTGAGCATCCTGGTCTAGTGGGAGATGTCCCTGCCACTGACAGGGGAGATTGGAATTAGGTGATCCTTAAGGTCCATTCAAACCCTTTAACATTCTATGATACTGGGTTATTTGCCAAGACGACTGTAGTGAGCTAGTAGTAACTCTGTTAAAATAACTGAGAAATCCTCCCAGACACACACTGTATCCTCTCATCATAAACTCAAATAGATGCTTAATCTGTACAGCTATTAACTTGATCTAACCAAATGTCTAGTCTGTATATGACACATTTAAGCTTGTTGCAATAATGTACTCTAGTCATTCATTATTATTAGTTTTTTTCATTTTACAAGTATTTCTTTCTGCAGTTATTATAATCACTTGCTCAGTGACAAAAAGTTCTCAGTTCTTACCTGTGGAGGCTATGATTTTCCAGAAAGTACAACAGTAGTTGACATGCTCTGCCTAGCTATGTGATTTGTGCTGTAGTATCGGTATGAGCAAAAAGAAAGAAAGGTCAAAGGAACACATTTACTTTTGTCACTCTCCGTAGCTGGTTTAAGCCACTTCTTGAAAGAAGTTTATTCTCTCTCTCTGTATTAGTGATGCTGAGCACTAGCTATACATGCGGTAATGCTTGCATGATGCAGCAAAGGTCACAGGATTCCTTCTATTCTTGAGTTGCTGGACTCATCATCTCATCCAAAAAGGCTCAGAAACAGGTAAAAATAGTGATTCTGAGTCACAGAGATGTTGAGGAAACGTTTCCAAAAGTTGCTAGCAAACCATGACTTTGCATGCAGTGCGATGACCACTACCTCTCTACCAAGAGATCTGCCAGCTCACCCAAGATGGGGGTCAGGATCAATGGTTGTCTACTGTTAGGGTCTGTCTGAAATTCTCTGCCATTTTAGGTATCGGCAATTGATTTCTGTCTTGCCAGAACTACAGAATCCAATCAGCTATTCAGGCAAAGGGTTTAGTTCTGCTGAATATTTACTTGCAGAGTGCTGAGACATTTGGAGCTGACTGTGAGAGTACATCTCTCCTTTAATGCTCCAAAGAGTGTAACTGTCACACAGTGCAAATTCAGAATACCCATGCAGGCTGCTAGACTACCTTGGCATGAGTATAGGACAGGTTTACTTGTCCATGCTACAGAACAGAGTTAAACATTTTGTTGCTATTTTGTTAACAAAAAAATGTGAAAAACTGTAATGACGACAAAGTGAAAATGTGTTTAAGAAGCACCATTAAACTCATACTTATTACATTTGGCTCAAAATCTATCAATAACTACCTTTCAATAATGCTATAGTGTTATATGATTACAGAGTTCAGTATTAGTTTTACTAAGGAACTAGATGGCATTTTTCTTAATGAGTGTGAAATACCTGAAACATCTCTGCTTATCAGAGATTTAAAAAAATAATAACTCTTAAGGAATCAATACACTACACATCAGAAACCTTCAGCTCACCTGCAACAAAAGCCATATGGAAGTATTTGTTAGGCATAAGATTGATTGTATATTCCCTTGCCTTATTATAGCATTAATGTTAAAAGTTATCAGTTTAACTTCTACGTACTGAATATGCATTAAGCTGTTCTATGTGGCAAATACAGAAATCGGTGTAACAACTGGGTGATGCAGTAGAAATTTCATCTTCAAACTCAAACAAAATCAGAATAACTAAAAAAAGTTGTATTATAGAATAGGATGCTGCACTTGTGAAAAAAGAGGCCTTAGACATTTCTGTATTCCAATAGGAAAGATTTTCTTCCTTATTACTCCTTGTCAACCAATACAAAACTCAGTTAATTTCCCATCATTTCCTCATCATAAAAATGGAAATTATTAAGTACCTTTTCTTCATAATCCTGAATCTTTACCTTTAGAAAATAAAAACAAGAAATAACTTTCAAACTCAAAATCTGTCTGATTTCAAAACATGCTAAGCCTGTTTCTAAAGCAACTCAAAACAGATAAAAAGATCAAAACATGTCACATAACACTTTAAAGATTGTTTGAAAGGGCAACCATTCCTCCCTCTGCCCCTCTGTGTGGGAACCCCTAACACTGTCAAAGTTTTTGTTCTTTTCAAGATCAAGGATTTGCTTTCTCTGAGATTTTCGAATATTTTTGTGACATGATTGCACAGTGAATCTCCCAGGTTCTTCTTCTAGGGTTGTTTTGTTAATGTGTACTGCAAGTTCCCTTTCATGGCTGACTGGGATAAGAGAACACCAGCCTTCTGAAAGGCTTTAGGAACATCTCACAAACTGAGTGGCAGATGGGAAAACAGCTTTTGGCAGCACTGGCTTCCTAATTACTGCAAGAAGAACCCAGCATCATGCTTCCACCCCAAGCAGCTGTACTTTAATTTGAAATGGAAAAAATCCAATCAGATCTGTCTTTTCCCTCACTTCACTTAATCCTTTCTTGTTTTATTTTTTAATGTGATCATGTTATTTATTTGGTTTAATATTTTGAACTAAGTCTCTGTTTTGGTTTTTTTTTTCCTGAGGACTCAATGCCAAGAATTTCCACATGATAGGATTACTTAGCCACTGCCAAGAACTTTCCTTAAGTATGATAGGACTATTTAGGGAACAAACTGTTGTCATGTTCCATCCTCATGAACTGGGATTCCAGGGGCAGACCAAACTGTCCAAGCTGTGAAGTCACAAGTGTTCCAGGGAAGACTTAAAGTGAGGGCAACAAATAAAAAACTGATATTTCAGGTTAGTCAGAATGTAAAAATATCTACTGCCTAGGCAGAAAGCATATGATTCCCTGATAATACATTCTCTGATGTATTATTTCAGATATAAGTTCAGATGTAATGTACGTATAAAAAGAATCAGAAGGCTTGCTGATGATTTCTTTCCCCAGTTCTAGCAACCACCATAGTTCCCACTATCTTAATTTGATTTCTTTTAGAGGTATCATGCAATCAGACAGCAATTATGCTGACAGTGTCCCACACATCCCAGAATAATACCTGGAAAAAAAAATAGTCTTGCCATTTTTATATTAACCATGTGTATTACCCTCTTATCTTGGTTCTGGCCAGGACACTGTTAATTTTTGCAATAGACAGGAGGAGGCATGGCCGGGACACAGAGATTATTCTGTACCACCTTAAATCATTGCCAGTGGTGGAGGGAAGGGAGTTCCTTCTAGCTGAGTAAGCATGGCAGAGGGAGCAACCAGGTGGCCTAAGTTCTGAGCCAGAGGAAGAGCTGGGGGTAACGTGATGAAGGAAGTGGTCTGGTATTGTCTATTGTTGTGTATACACATTTTTTTTTCCCCCAAAGAATCGTGGAACTGCAACACTTTTAAGACAGTACAGAAAGCAGACAGAAACCCCCTACTACTCAATATAAATCTACTGGTTTCCATTCTTTCCTAGCCCTTTCAGGAAACTGATTTCTATTATTATCACGGCTGATGGGGATCGCTCTCCCTTCTCCCCTGTCCCTCTGCACGTGGCCAGGTGGCCGGGCCACAGGGTCCTCCCCAGGTCTCAGTAAGGAAGACACATACACTCCAGGGACAGGAAGCCGAAAGAGAGATTTATTCACCTGGCTAGGTCATTTATAGACCTCATGGCCAGGGTCAAAGGGGAGGGATACAAGGGAACCACTCAGAACACAACTTGATGGGGGCTTGCATACTAATTAGGAAGGTAAGAGGTGGCTTTTCCAGGGACCTGGGGAAAAAGGTAACACAGCAATAAACCTCATGTTATAATACAGTAAAAAACTCAGGTTTAGTCTACTGCCATGTATTAAAATACAATATTTCATCAAAACCAGTTTATCTATACCATTTTTTGACTTAGAAGGAAAGCAACAACTTTCAGTGTTTAAGATATTAATTTACTTAGGACTTGAATAGCTTCTGTTAATGCAATACCCAAGTAGTTCTGAAATAAAGGTTCACCTGTTCTGACGAACCTATTAAATAGACTTATACAAGCACCGATTAGAAGATAGTGAGTATTTCATTTTCATTCTCTAATAAGTAATTTTTATTAGAACAAACTATTTCTTAGGGCTTATATCTTAAAAACAAAGTGAATTTTAAAAAATTTTAGACTAGAGATAGAGATTTTATTTAAACTTGTCATTAGTTTTAGACCAATTCATCCACTGTTATTGACATGTTTTACAAAATGGAAACTGACTTAATGACAGATAAAGCCAGAACACAATTTACATCTACAACAAAGCTGAAATGTGAAGTCCTGAAATACAGACTCAAGTGTAGGCTAAAAGCAGATTTAAATTGTCCAAACAAATCTTGCATGAAGTCACAGTGCATGGGTTAATTTCAAGTCAATACAAACAATAAGAGTGCTTAATTTTCACCACCATCCCTAAATTCATATATGTTCTTCTCTACATGAGATGAATGGTAACAGAAGTGGCTGAGAGGCAGATTTATATTTCTTTTCAGGAGATAAATGTATTTACTAATAGAAACAATCATAAAAATCACAAGGAAATATATTTTAAGTCACTGGAAATTCATACAAATCATATTCTGTCATAACCAGAATTTTACTATATCAGAAACAATTAGAAAATTATTTTGTCTAAAATTAATTCCATTTCATAAAACATTTGATTCATGTCAATAATATTGCCTCTGTTGTTAAAACATAACTAAAAGTAATGTATTTGTAAAGCACATTTTAAGAAAACAGGATAAAAAACTACTGTTATATACTGTACCATTACACCCTTCCAGCTATGAGAAATAAGGACTAATACTTCATTATACTTTATTTTAAGCCTTTGCTTGATGAACTTTCAAACAGTGTCAAAATACATCCCATGGCAATGGTCTGCCTCCATGAGGCAGGAATTTTTCTCTGTTTCCTGCTCAGACTTCGTATTTTGTATTATTTGAAGTGAAATATATATAGTATATAAAGAGTGAAAAAGTTAAATATTAAAGAAAATAAACAGTCTGGTTTACGTTTGGCTCTTATATGGTCTAGACATAAAAATTTACAGAGCCCGAATCTAAGATTCATGAATGATGGAGTAATATTTTCCTGAGAGCATACAAAACAACCTGTTCCATTCTCATGACATTGACCACTCATCACTTGTGAGGAAAAGGCAAAAGTATATTGGTGTATATCTGTTTTATATAGGAATATAAAATATACAGCTTACATCAATTCTGCACAATCTTTCTTGAGGTATCATTCCACCACTTATTCAGGGTATGTCATGTTAGATGCAGCACATAGTGTACCTAAGGTGTTCTAACTGTATAATAGGTGAAAAGCTCATTTACAGACACAATACCATCTCATGAGTCTGACTCAGAGAAGAATCTTATACTGCCCTCCTAGAAAGCTAAAATTAACCAGCATTATACAGGATCAGGTACAACAATGCCTCTAGGAACATACAACATAATAAATGGCAGCATCTGAGGTACCTGAAATTCATATTTGACAAGCATTGATTTACACAGAACTGTGAATCACATAGGTTTCCAACTGGCAATTACTGACTGTTATCTTTCCCTACATGCCATCTATCATGAAGCCTGATAAGACAGTAGGAAGACTAAGGAAAATAGTGATGTTGAATCCATAAATGATACTATGGACCACAGATAGTTATACTAAAAAACTCAGAACAGAGGAATAGTCTAAACCAAGTATTACCCACACTACAGTAATTCTAATTTTGCACAGCAGTAACCATATTTTAAGCTCAAGGGGAAGACTCACTGACCTCTAAAACAGCATGTTTGTGTGAGTGTAATCGAACTTGCCTCAAGACCAGCATGTGATCTCTGTACGAAGTCACCAAGTCAAAGGGCAATTGAAACTGTCACACAGCAAGACATAATATCATAAATATGAAATGCTATATGGAATTTCACAGTTACAGGTCATTTGACACCTTAAGAAAAACAAAAACCAGCCAAACAAAAAAGATAAACCTGAGTACTGGTTGAGATCATTAATCATATCCACATCGCTGGAAAGACATTTTCAGATAAACCTAAGATTGCTCTTTCTTGCAGGCAGTGAGAAAATTATCATAGCCACAATGCAACAAAAGATCCTAAATTAGGAAAAAACTAGCTGAAACAAATTTTGAAGCATCATGTGTAGAAGTATCAATTAAAATATTCATTCTTCCCCCATACCTCCTTGACTAGCACATAGGAATATTCACCATCCAAGACATCTGTGACAATACTGATGCATAAAAAAGGTCAGTTTTAAAAGGAGGACATCCATGCAGTGGAGTATGACATTTTCAATAGACAGAAGTCTCAAAAAATTCTGGATTTTGCCAGTTGGAAAAACAAATAATTTTATTGTTTGGAGGTTTCTCATCTCTTAATTTTTGTTTCCAGTTATCAACTAGAACATAACTCATTGTTTTCTCTGGTTACAACTTTTCAGTAATTAAGTCCATCATTATGAGTAGACTCAGATAAATCAGACAGGTATAAAATGTAGAGGTTTATAAGTTTCAATGTATCTATCTTTTGGTGCGCAAGTCAGCTTAGATTTAGAATACCTTGACAGAAATATGGTATGGATAGATTCTGGAGTTCCATGCATGCCATAGAATTGTATTGGCCATAAAACATAAATGGCCATCAATTGCCTGTGTCACAGCACAGAGATATGGACAGACATTGAATATACGTAAGGAGGATGAGAGAAAAAAACAGTACCTTTTTTATTCTGACAAGAGACCAAGGCCCTCCTGTCCTTTCCTAAGAATGATGAACGTTGATAGAAAGAGACAGGGAGTACAGAATAATATTTTTAAGTGTGTGAGCAGGAAGAAGGAAAAGTTACAAGGAATAACAGAAAGTTTGTAACTCAACATAAAAATACAATATAAGATGCCTTCCAAGGGGATGCTTGAAAAATCATGAAAATGTTATTTATTCAGTAATGTGTTCCTGGTGACTTCAAAGTTTCCATTGGCCTCTTAGTAGGCCACATTAAGTCTTAGATGACCAAAGGTACTGGAATGGGGTCTTTTCTTGAACTCTCTTACATCATTAATCTACTTCAGAAGTTATATATATATTAATTAGAAGTATTTCACAACCTGGGAAGAAAAATGCATTTTTTTTTCCTCTGGGCATTTTTCCATCATTCATTGCCCTGCTCCTTTTCCATTTTATATGAGATACCAATTTGTGAATAAATGCTTTGTAATCTATTTCTTGATCCAAATCTCTGCTTTGCAATGTTGCTCTAGTTAGGAAACATTTGTGGCAAGAAAAGAATAGCTGAGAATAACTTTAGATTGAATTTAAGCCAATGTCAGAAAAATAAATTACAGTCAAGTCAAACTGTAGTAAATCTTTAGGAAATCTAGCAACTACTTTGAAGTTATTACCTGTTAGAAGAGGAAAGTATTTATGATATTAAATGTATATTTAGAAGTGTCTATAATACCAAATAATTTGAATTGCGCACTATATATTAATAGTCAGAATAAGAAAAAAGAAAAAACTCTACAATCAGTCTTACAGAAATATTCTTTACTAAGCACAGCACCCTTAACTTCAAAACTAACTCAGCTAATATTTCCTATGTAATCTTAAATGCAATATCTGTAAATTTATGCACCCATCTATCAGCTTTAATTACCAAATCTCAGACTGTTTTATAGGAATTTGATCTATACCCTGAGCTAACCTTGATGAGTAAGACCCATAGAGAATTCTCCTTTCCACCCTCTTTTTTGGAGCATGAAACTGCTGCTTTTATTACAAATTGTGCAGTAATTAAGGACTTCATGGAAAGCCGAACAAATACCACTGTCATCTTTACAAAATCATTCCTGTGAATCAGTTCTTTGGCTTCAGAATTTGTAGATCCTTTATGTACATGCTGGTGCAAAGTTTATCTCTACAAAGATTATAGGTATCTATATACATAAGCATATAATACATATATGAAAGCTGTATCTTATTAATCGACTTTTAAAAGTAAGATTAGCCTTTAAAATAGTAATATGTATACCTCTGGCTTCGATATTATTGAGACATCATCTTTGTTTCATCTGGTACTGGAAAATATAGGAGCTTTAGTGTACAAAGCTATCACTAGGTGTCAAAAATATGTTACTGTTGAAACACACCTTGTTGTGATTAGGCTAAAAAAAACAGCCAGTAGTAGTGTAACACCTTTTCCTGCTCAATCTCTATGAATATGATTATTTGGCATTTTCAGGATGCTATAACTTTATGTATTTGCTAAAGGAAAGGATGAGTGGTTTTCATAAGAAATATTTGACCAATATTTGCCGAAGCAACTCAGTCTTATTTTGCACAAGTATGAAAAGGTCCTTGGTGAATATTATTTATAGACAAGCAGGAATAAAATAATCTCTTGAAAAGGGAGTTCTTTATTGTCCAAGATTTGTAAATGACAATTTGTTTTAGTGACATCCTAGTGGCTGCTTTGGTGAAGTTTCCCTAGAGGCTGATGTAACATGAGGTTGCTTAATGAATGTAATTTTTTTCCTTTTTGTCATGTAAGAAAATCAATTGTTCCATCTGTAAATTGCAGCACATCTGAGTTGCAGCTGTTTATTAGATCACTATATATTGAAATTTAGTGTCAAATATGATGACAGAAGTAGTTTCAAGTGAAATTAGAGATGAAGAAACACTACTTAGAACTAGCTTTCAAGTTTTGCCATACATACTGGTCTGTACTGTTCATGAAAATGCAGCAAAAGCATTTTTATGATCACAGGACTTAAGCTTCCTGCTGTTCATCAGGTGGTGTTGTTACTGACCACTTGTCATTTATATAGTTAATGTTCACTGACAAAGCAGATCACTGTATTTGCCATGTTGCCTTAAGGAAGGGGGAAAAAATCTTTCCAAGACAACTTTATATGGGTAAAGCAGAGAATAGTTCTTTACTTATAGGGTTTCGGGGTACAGAATATAAAGGAGTATAAAAGAGTATATAAAGTATAAAAAGTATAAAAGGGTACAACACGTGTTGATAAGTAACAGATAGAAAAGACCGGTGCTAGGATGAACTCAAGGCCTCAGGAATACCATGTGAGCTCTTTTCCCAGCACCATGGCTTCAGAACATGCAGAGTAAATCCGAAAGGCGCCCCTTTCATTTAATACCCGGCTGTTTCCAGCCACCCTGAGCCACTCTGCTATGCCTTACCGAAGCAAACAAGGGACAACCCGTCCCTCCCA
>WBMV01005161.1:348984-650199 GCA_013396655.1 Campylorhamphus procurvoides | reverse complement strand
GCTATATGTGAGAAGTATACCTAGAAGTATAAAAATCCACAAATTCATGAAAACCCTACGGCAACAACCAGAATAACCTCCTTGTATTTTCCTGTCAGCTCTTGACTACATTCCATTCTTCAGGTTTATACAACTTTTTCTAATTTGAATACAGTCAAATAGTGCCATGTAAAATGCTAAGGAGACTGTTTAATGATTGATCAAAAGCTTATACTCTTCAAAAATTAGCTCACTTATAATGAAGCAGACTGTGCAATTTGAAACACAAGAATTTCCAAATGTAGTTATGATTAATTTGGGGAGATAATAGGAACTATATCAGTTCTTTATTGTGCTATCCTCTTGCTGTTTTCTTTGTCTCTGATGAATTCCTACAACAATACTTACTCCTACAATATTTATTTTTAGGTGTGACTAAAAACTCTGTCCAAAGTCAAAAAAGATCTGTTTAGAACTAGAAAATATTAGACTGTAGGAAAGAAAGGCTAGATATAATATACTAATATTTGATATAATATACTAATTATAAGTCTGCAGTGCTTTAAGATTTACCTATCTCAACATGAATGGTTCAATAGGTGAAACCCTTCTTTGTTATTGTTGTCTTTAAACACAAAATGTGATCAAGATGATGACTGATATTAACCACATTTGAAGCCTGCCTGATATCTATTTCACAGATGTTTACCTTTAGGGGTGACAGTAGTGGAAAGAAGTTTTCATTACATTTGTCTTTGTAAGAGTCATTAAGCTGACATTGTTTCTGCTTCCTATTTGTTGCTGCTATATCACTGTAAATAATAAATATTAAACCTCATCTCTTTTCTGAGAGGAATAAGTTGCTAAGCAGTCAGAAATCTTTTGCTATTTAGCTTTTAAAATTATACAAATGCATCAAATTTAAGAGGAAAAAACCAATACAGCATTTCAGCACTTCTTAGGCCAAAAAGACGCGCTATGAAAGCCAATGCGTTGCAATATACCATTCTGGAGCGTGAGCACTTAGGAATAGCATTGTTGGAGATGATATGATTCATATCACAATATTAATACTAGTTGACATTTCAGTTTGAATGATCAATTTTATTATAATAGAAAGATACAAATGGAAACCCTCTGGGTTTCAGGGGTTTTTAGTTGTTTGCCATTGTTTTTGATTTCAGTGTACTTAGAACTATTATATTTTAGAAGAAGAAACAGATGCAAGATATCCCACTGGAGGGTTTTTATCACATTGTGTTTCCAGTTCCATTCCCAATCCAAATAGCTGAGTCATGAATACATCTCCAATGGAACAACAAAAACCAGGACTTTATAGTTGTTACCAAGCAAAACATGGAAGACTGCACAAGAACTAGGGAAAATTACGGATATGGGTTCTGCTAACTAATCCGACAGTAGAATCACAAGGCAGAAAACAATTTCACAGATCCTCTAATTCATTCACTGGTGAAATAATCAGTGTGCTTATGTCATTATTCCTAAGTGCTCTTCTAACCTGTTCTTGATACCATTTGATGAGGAAGACTCAATAATTTCTCCAGACCATTTATTGCAGGTATTGTTTTCCTACCAGTCACAAAAACAAAACCTCTACCTTGAAATACTGGCTACATTTTAAGAGCAGATTATTCTTTTCTCTACAACATTACCTGATCACAATATCTTCACTCTTTTTTTCTTCTAGAATATCTTAGAACCTGTACTTTACATGAGATCTTATTTTCTAGATCTTCCCTTATTTTTTATTACAATCTCCTTGACATGAATACAGGTGTATCTGTGTACATTGATTAACTTTTTCTTTCTCACGGTCCCTAATTGATGCAAATCATTTGCATTGTACTCCTTTTCCCAATTTACCTATAGCTCTCCCTAGGAAGAGCTTAAAAGTTCGTTAAGCACCCTATGATAGTGCCATTTATGATATAAGGAAAGACTAGTAAATCTAGAAAAGCCCTCCAAAGAATTCTAATCAATATGTTATTCTATTTTAAAAGTAAATGCTGATAACTACTATCTTAATATTACATATAATAAATGAAAATGTTTCTTTCAGACAAAATCAATATTTAGAGGCTCTAATTGGACTAAATATACTACTAAAAGGTAATTGTTTTGCAAAATGAAGATTAGGAGATAAGAAAGGTGAACAAGATAGTAGAAAAAAAGATGGATTGACGCAAAACGTACAGAGGAAAATAGAATTGTGTGATAACAAACCCGGAACTAGTTCCGCAACAGGGTTTGAGAAGTGCCTTCACCTTCCTCTAAATCTTTGCTAAGAGTCAACTTGATCAGACACCCAAATTTGCTAAATCAATATTTTCTAATTACAACAAGATGATGAGGCTTTCCGATGCTATTTTGCTTGGATGTTAATTTTTGCTTGGCCCCTAGTAGACATGGGATAAAGATAAATCATTACATGCAGAGAAGTTCCCCACTTTTTTCTAAAAAAGAGTTTCTGATTTCAAATAATTCTCTGCCTCACTATATTACATTGTCTTGGTTTAAGACAAATATTGGGACAGGAACTCCAATAAAATAAATTCCTTCCCCTTTAATAGCCACCGATACAGAGAGACAAAAAGCGAGGAGGTACAAGTGAAAAGATACCAGTTTACTGACAAGGAAAGAACAACAACCACAAAGATACAAAGGCAATTATTCAGCTCTAGTATCTCCTAATATTAAAGTAGCACTTATTTTGTATTGGACTTTTTCACAAAAAATATTATAGCTGTGTACTTCAAGCATCTTCAACAAACAGAAAAGGAAAACACTTTTAGACTCTGTGTAGAGGAGTTATTTTTAACATCTCTGATCTAAAATTTGTAGAATTATATTAGTATGTAAAATTCATCAAAGACAAGATCTATTGTCATAACATGAAGCAGATACTGTATAGATATATCTACTACAGTTAGAGATGTCTAACATTTCTCCAAGGCACTGTAAAGAAAGTCACAGGTTATCTTCTCCCCTTCAACTAAATTGAAGAGAAATTCCTGTCTATTTATTTGCCACCCTTGCTCCAGCAGATTTAAGTCCCTAATTTTCTGAACATTTATATCCCATACCTACAACTGCATTGGTAGCAAACTCTAGAATTATACAGGACTATATAAAAATATTGATACATACAGGAAATGGTTTCAGATGAGGTGCTCAGATCTTCTTCTACCTCTGCATGCTTTTTGTAATTACTTTTAAAGTTCCCCCTCAATGTGTAACTATTAAATCAAAAAGTTTGATTCTGACTTGGGGTGGATGTCATTGCAAGAAAAGAAAATTATCACTGCTCACCTCCCTGAAAGTTCTGAGTAAACAGTTATGCATGTCACAACTTGGTTTGTGAATATGAAAATCTTGAAATAAAATATGTATTACCTACAGAAGCTGAGGAAAAGAAACTTTGTGAACTGCGATGTAAGAGTTGTTTTAACATTCAGTTGCATGACTAGAGTATTTAAACCAAAGTTGCTCCAAATAGTATAGTAAGAAATAAGATTTTGAGTCAGTTTCTATAAAATGATGAGTGTTCACAAGTAAATGGTTAATTTTATCTACTTCATTATTTTCTTAACCGTGAGATGTGCAACATCTGTGCAGTTTTGCAAAGAGTTTCCTACAATTGTGTTCTTTGGAAGTTATCTTAGCAGATAGCTAGTAGGTGTTTCAAGCATATGCTAATGCAATTCCTGTGGGTCTGAGAGATTCTTCAGAATTAGGCTGGTGCCTTACTAGAGTTGTTTAGGATTCTAATTACCCACTAGGTAATGAAGGGGCTTAAATTTTATGACACTGTTAATTTTAGATATTTCTTTTCTTTGGAAATAGACACATACTTTTGTCCATATCCTTATGCATGAATACTCAAGAATATGAAAATCTGGAGAGGGGGGAGTTGACTTCAACACTTGGTAGAAGCTAAGTGTGACTGAAACACTGTCTTTGGATGAGAAGAGAAGAGATGAGAAGAGAAAGGACTCCATAGAAACTATTTCAATCTGGTCTGAACTATGCATATGACTTTGGAGAGAAAAAACTTCCAACCAACCCATCAAGAAACCACTAAAAAAACAAGCAAACAATAAAAAACAAAAAACCCTCAAATATAAAAGAACCTTGGGAATAGATTTTGGGACAAAATGCTGACTGACATTTTGGTGCTGTAAGCCAAGGGAACTACTCATGACTTTCTGATTCCTCTTCTGCTAAATAGCGCTTGAATCCAAGTACCCAGCTGTGTACTATTCTCTGAATTTGAAAGGTCAAGAACATCCCATGATAACTGTCTCAGTCTAAGATTAGTTAAAGACTGCTTCATGACAGAGATTCACTGGACTTCATTATAAGCACTCATTCATTAAAGCATGAACAGTAGTTCTGTTATGCAAAGTATAATGAGAAGAAACAAAGAGCAAAAACACATCAGGTGAAGGATCACTCTGGGAGACTACAAACATAGGAGAAATGAAAACAGAGGAAAGGCTCAGTATTAGGAATACTTTGCTACCAGATAGCATGCAATCTGCTGGGGTCAGATAAACATGTCAGCCTAGACTGACAATAGAGACATGGATAGTCAGAACTTGGACTGATGGATGAAGATAATCTAATGCAGTTTAAAATATCTTTTCTGTCCAAGCTAGAATTTTCCATCTGTGCCCATCTTCATTTACTTAAGTGAGACACCAGTGACAGGGGCATTACTGGATGCAGTTGAATACAGCAGTACAGCTTTGATCTAAATAAATGGAAGGAAACTGCAAGTTAGAGGGTCTTTTTGTATCAAAGGTATCAAGGACTGTTTTTTTCTGTAAGCCAATTGATTAAATTTCGGTGCAGATACATATCTGTCAAGCAAAATTGTGTCAGAAACTGTTCAGCTTACTTGCTACAACAGTCATGTAAAATATTTAATGTTCATGATCAACAATTATAAATAAATTTCCACTGAAAACAATTTTTGCAGTGGCCTAATGACTGAATTTAAATAGTAAATTGGTGTCTACTGAAAAGACAAAATTTTATGTTTGAAATACCTGCTTGGTATTTTACTTTATTTGGCTGAAACACACATATTTAACACTATGTGAACACATAGTCAGCTGAATTATATCTGACAAACCACACTGGTTCAACGGATAACTCAATATGAAAGAAGTTGATGGATTGCAGTGCACTTTGGCAGCAATGGTGGCATACAAAATCCATTGGCACTGTTTCTGTGAAATGGCCTTTCAGTGTTTTCATCAGAGAGCACATTCTCAACACTCACAGCATTGTGATGCTGGTAGTTGTTTTCCCTTCTTTTTCTCTCTGACACAAACAAACTGGTATGCCACAGATGCTTGAAATTAGATGATGGGATTACAAAATGAAGAAGAGGAAAATCAGAAGAATGCGTATATACTTTAATTATAGGCACTGATATCTGAGCTCCTAGGTGATAGAAAAAATTGCTACCCAAGACCTTATTTTAGAATAAATCAAATCTCAGCACACTTCTTACATGATATCACTAATGTCCATGGCATGAGTGAAGTAAGGTCACTGATGTTTTTATACTTTCCTTTGTTTTATCAGAAGTATTTTAGTAATGAACACTTTTAATTACAATACTTATGAAAAGCAGAGGTTCCTACATAGATATTAAAACATACACTTAAAGAAATAGCTAACAAAATGCTAACAAATGCCAAAAGATTAACTGAAGCAAGTACCCATGTAGCCTATCAAAAATAAAACACACAATTTCTTAAATAGACATTTTAAATGTAATACAAAACACTGGAGTAGAGGACATAAAACCTTATGTTTACAATGGATCTTGGAGAATGGAAAGTATTGATTTGTGTACTATCTTCTTTCATATTACCAAAGCATCTCAGTATTTCTGCTACAGTGACATACTCTGAGTAGTATAACAGTTTTACTTACTTTGCCATTAGGATTCAGACCTAACCTCTCAATTATATCACAGCAGCCATTCACAAAGTCACCAAGCCCATAAGCTATTTGCACAAGCTCAGGAGGGCAATGAAATAAAATAAAGGATATTTTTTTCAATGGTAAGTCTTCACTTTTTAAATTCCCATGTAGCTAACAAAGTGACTAGTTTCAAAATAAGTGACCAAATGCAACATCATTCTACATGTTACTTTTATTCTGAAAAAATGCATTGATTTGATTTTTCAAGTCATAGTATTTTTAGGAAGAAAGTTCTAACAGACCGGAACATTTGGCTAGATAATTTTGTATACGATTTTTCCACATGCTGACTATTCATTCAGTTCTGGTATGTCTTCTTAAAAACATTATTGTAAAATCAAAAATGACAGAGGATAATAAAAATAACTGGTAGAAAAGAGCTACCATACAAGGAATGACTAAATAAAACCTTTCAATTTGGAAAAGAAACAGCTGAAACAGACTATGTCGTAAATGTCTACAAATCATGAAAAGAATGCAGAAAATTAAGGCAGCAATGCAGGAACTAGAGGGCTGTCAGGGAAGTTGTCAGGAAATAGTACTACTGTCAAGAAAGAGAAGTACTTTCTCATGTGATACATATTAACCTTTGGAACTCACTGCCTAGGTTCCTAGGTTCCAGAAACCTGTGTGAGCTGAAGATGGGATCAGAGGAATTTACTGAGGATGGACACAGTAGGTCTTAAACATAGTGCAGATTCAACTTCTGCTAAAATGCCTCAGAACATTTCCATAAAAATTAACTGCTGTAAACTGTCCAGATAAACAAGGGTAATGATCTTTCCATGTAGATCCTGATATAACACACTTTCGAAGTATTTCCATAGCTAAAGAGTCAGCCTAATCAGCATGGCATTTCTTTGGTTCCCTGGCACATGAAGTGAGAGGATTGTTTGTTTTGTCATGTGAAGGTTATCGCTTGGTAGTAGTTCAGATTTATCCTACAGAGTATCTGGAAATTTAGCAACTTCATAATCTCTTCATGTTTTTCAACTTTATACATTTTTTTCTAGCAATTATATAAATAGAACCTTAATAACTCCAGCTGTATTTCAGTGTATGGTTTTGTTGAGTATTTCTTAGACGGAAATCAAATAACACCTATAAATAGATTTCTAAATGTTAACCAGTGTAAATATCATTAAAAATATATTTCAGATGCAAAATAGGTTAGATTAAATACAGTGTATAAACATCAGAATCTTCTGATCAGAAAATTCACATAATCTTCTGATCAGAAGGGCATTTAAAAATGCTCATTTACAATAAGCCTGTATTTAAAACTAACCCAGCATCATCATCCTGAAAATCTAGTGTGCATACTGGTTTTCTTTAACACATTCTTTTTGATGTGACACTTAAAGTAGGATAGTATCACAGAGGGATTCTGGCTTCACCATAATAAAATCCTTAATGAATTCAGAGGATATCTCAGTTGGTTTAACTCTCATTTTAGTATCTCTTTTTTTGGTCATACTTACATCTTCTGTAACATATTTTTCCCAAATGCATCTATATTCTTGCAGCCCCACTGTAGTACTTCCACTTGTATCATGTAGAAGCAGAAACGTTCCTTGTCAGCTTGTTAACAGCCTTCATATCTGGAGGCTATTGTGAAATACATGTTCCTAAAATACTCAAGAGTTTGTTGCTTAGCTAAGGATAGAAAAATAACTGGTATAAAGCTTCTATTTTCTTCAAATAAAACTGATTTAATTAACAAAGCAAACAGCAGGGATGAAGGGAAAACATGATTTAAATGTGCTGATTCTATTCTTTTCTCATTTCTTGTTAAGACTGTAAAACATACAGGGTTCCTTGGAGCAGGAGCCACATTTCTGTTTATTCTGTAAAATACTTAGCCCAGGAGGAACCTCAAAAAAAATTTACAAGTTACAATTCTTCTCAAGCATTTCCTTATTTGTGTTTATACTGACATTTTAAGAATATTTCATTCTCTCACTCTTGGAGGTTTTCAGTAATTCATATAGTAAAACAGATGCACGTAACTACAGTGAGTGCCTGGGAGGGGGCCTTGAACCCATGTTTAAAAAAAAAAAAGTGACTTGAAGTTTCAGAAACGATATATTTCTAAGTATAGTTACACAACCATACAATATTAATGCAGAAACAACTTTAAATATTAAGCAAATGAAAACACATGCTTAGGATGGCAGAAAAAAAAAATGTAAAATCAGTTCCTATGGAATGTTGACAGGGAGCTGTTGTGTGCAGGAGCCTGCCCTTATGATGGGAGATGGGAGATGGGAATGAAAGCTACATTGTGGACCCTGGGTAAGGTCTGCAAAACTCCATCTCTGCTGAGTCCTTACTTTTGCATGTACTGATGGGATGTGTTGTCCTCTATTTGCATAAGAATCAAATGATGTTAGAGACTTGGACATTCACAGTTTCTCTTGACAACAATCTTGCATAAACTTGTGGAACTCAGGTAATGTGGAAAGTGGCAAATTTTTTTACAATCGCTTTTCTTAGAGAACTGGAATAATTCATCTCCTAATTCTGACATAGCCTTCTCTAACAACCTCAGCTGACTTTTTATGTATCAATATTATTCACACAGACAGTTGTTCTATTGACCTTTTGCAAAACGTGACACCAGTTTTAGAAGTCCAGCAGAGGAAAAAATTTTTGTGTGCACACGTCTGTCTGTGCTTTTTATCCTCTTTCAAAAGTAACAAGTCTCACATTATGGAAATCTTTAAAAATAACTCTCAGATATGTCAGTTCTTTCTATATTTGGCTACAATGCTTGAGGGTACATTTTACATGTTTCATAAACTTGACCTGTCCTGTCAACACTGTTGGTTGTTTCGTGCTTCAGAGCTATACAAGCATGCTATGGAAATAGCTGCATCTGCTTCCTTTAAACCTTGAGGTGGCACACAGCAATTATATCATTCAGGCAGAAGAAATGAAGAATCCAGTAGCATTTGGTGGGGTGTTTTTGTTTTGCTTTTTTTTTTTTTGTTTTGATTTGGTGTGGTTTTTTATTTGGGGTTTTTTAATAATTTTGAAGCAAATAAAAGGAAAAAGTGGTGAAAAAATATTGTTTTACATTTTGTGAAAAACAAAAGAATTCCCTAAGCAATAATATTAATTGAACAGCCTACTTTTATTCCTTGTGTTGTCCACATCTGAAATGGAAAAATGTTAAATGAGTAGAATTTTTGCCCTTAGCAACTAATTTTTGCAATTTTATACTTCAAATGGTTCTTAGAATATAGATGCATAACAATTTATACACAGTCCCTAGGAAAATAAGTCATGTTCTGTTTTATTATCTGTGTTATTGTGAAAGAAGTTTGTTTTGGGCATCTTCTACTTCCTAGTCCCATAAATATCTTCAAATCAGAGAAGTACTTTTAGCTTCAATTCAGTAAGAACTGTAACATAATAACCTTTCCAAGACTCTATTCGGTTTATGTGCCAAGGTTTTGGTAGGAAGGGTCCAGGGGGGCTGCAGGGGTGGCTTCAGTGCTGTCCCTGTGTCAGAGAGAGTTCACCCACTTACGCCACCAAAGCTGAGCCTATCCGTGATGCTGGTGGCACCTCTGTGGTAACGTATTTTAGAAAGGGTGAAAAATGCTGCTTAACAGCTGNGTTATACTGCTGGGTTTTGGTGAGTTGAGAGCAGTTTTTTCTCTTTGTGTCAGTGTATTCATGGTAATATCTTTCATTAAATTGTAACTCTGACTTATAATCTCTCTTGTGGTGGGTCCGTTTCTCCTGCTGATTTACCTCTAAACCAGTACAGAGAGAAAGAGTGAGAAACATATGATAGAAATAATCCTGCAGACCCCAGGTCATTGAAGAAGAAGAAGGAGGAAGTGGTTCTGCTGGAGCAGAGATTCTCCTGCAGCATGTGGAGATCATGGTGAGGCAGGCTGTGCCTCCGTAGCCCATGGAGGTCCACAGTGGACCACAATGGATAAGCACACTGCAGTCCAAGGAGGATGCCACACTGCAGTAGGTAGGCATGACCTGAATGAAGCTGCAGCCCACATCAAAACAGACTTGTGGAATCAACTGCAGCCCATGGAGAGTAGGCTATGCAGATGGAGACTCCCTGGAACTGTGGTCCAGGGAGGATCCATGCTGAAGCAGGCCATTTTTAATAAACAGCACTCCAGGGAAAGACTCATGCTAGAACAGTTCTTGAAGAAATGTCCACATCAGTGCAGTTTATGAAGGACAGTACCCTGTGGGATGAACTCCATGTTGGAGCAGGTGAAGTATGTGAATGAAGGAGCAGCATAGACAGTGTTATTCCCCACCTCACTGTGCCACTTGGGCCATGAGAAAACAGAAGAATCAGGAATAAAGGAGTGAAGTTGAGACTAGGGAGAAAAGTGGTTCTAGTTGGGTCTTTGTTTCTCACTATCCTACCATATTTTTAAATGTCAATACATTAAACTGATTTTCCCCAAGTCAGGTCTGTTTAGCTTGGGATAGTAAGTGGTAACTGATCTCACTGTCCTTATCATGACTGATGAGCTTCTCCTTATTTTCTTCCCCTGTCCTCTTGAGGAAGAGTGAGAGAGTGTCTTGGTGGGTGTCTGGCACCCAACCAAGGTTAAACCACTAAAAAGACAGAAAATTTAACTCTGTTTTCCTAAAGTAGAGTCTGGTGCTGTAAAAACTGGTCCTACTTAAATTTTTATTGTTCATTCCTCCTCTGCCACCCATTTATTACCACTACTTACATTTATTTAGTCTAAATAGATTATGTCCAGACTATGAACTGATTCCATCCATCCCATACCTACTCTGTTGTAGTCTTAGAGAAGACAGAGAACATTTATTAAAGCAGCACTTTATATTGACAGCCAAATAAATACTTGTTATTTTAAAGTGCATAGCCTTTGCCTTGTTGTTCCTTTTGACTAAATCCCCATTTTATCCATAAGTTCCTCATGAAGAGGACATAAAATATTGTGTCTAGACTCAGATACATACAGGATTTAACAGAAGGAACAGTTTATGCTTAACAAGAATCTTCTCTGTCAATAACTTGCTGTTCTCAGTAGGATACTGCAGTAAATAATGGAAATTACTAAACCTCTTTATTTAGGAAATCACCTTTACTTTTAAGCTCAGGAATATGTGGAAAATGATAACACTAAAAATGCCAAGATGAACAGAAGCAATAATAAGCTGCTGCAAAGACCAACACAAGTATTGACAAACCTGTCATTTCTATAAGAAGTCTTTAAGATGGACTTTGTGACAAAGTGATCAAAGAAGTGCCTTAGTTTTCTTTCTGAGATCCAAAGTAATGATCCAGTTTAAAAAAAGAAAGGGAAAAAGGTGATTTTTATTTTTCAAAATAATATACATTGTAAATTGATATTGTAATTTCTTTATATTGTTATAGATAGTACTAGATCTTTGATGAGGAAATGGTGAAAACTTTAGTTATTTGATTTGACAAGATAACTGAAAGAAATTCAGTTTATAAGGAAAAGTAGCTAATAAGCCGAATGCAGTCAATGACACATATTCCAAATATTTTAGGGGGGGAAACCCAACAGTGTTATCTGTGAGGTTCTAACATAAATGGAAAGCTGCCTTCCTGTGGACAAATTTAACTTGGTAGTGTTCCCCCCTATCCCTCCTTGCCCTGTCCCCCACTCCATGCTTCATAATCCATCTAGTCACTTAATAACCCTCTTCTCTCTTCTTTACTTCTGTGTTTTATACAAAACACCCTTAATACCAGCTACTATTGAATGAGCTCTTAGATTTTCCTCAGTATAACATTTGCATTTGGATTGCCTGCAAAATTTATGTTTCAGTTAATCTGTTCTGAGTAGTTATTTTCCTTCTAGTCCCACGTGTTTTATCAATACCGTCTTTGGCAGCTAACTGTAACCACTATCATGTCTATTGACTATGTTACTCCATGTTACTGACTATAAGAAAAGGTGATTGTCAATCACAGAATCAAGCCAGCATGGGGAAAGAGTCCCAGACTCCTAACTGGGACAAAGCATGTGAGAAAGCTGACCTCTCACAATGACAGTATGCAACAATGAAAAAATTCTTTTCTCCAATTATATCTTTCTCTACCCAAAAGAACACTAAATACAATTAGGAAGTGATCAGGATAGCTCAACAAAGGAAGGTCTGAGTCTCTCCTGTCATGTGTGTATATAGTATTTCTGTACAGATAGAGCAGAAGGTTTCCTTTAAATCCTCAGCATTTTTCTACAAGAATCAAGATCAAAGTAAAATTTGAAGAAACTAATTCATTCCAAAAGCTAAATATTTTTTGAAAGCCAAATAAATCCTATGGAAATGGATCAGCATTAAGTATTTAGGAGTTAAATCTTGACTAGTTATCATGAGGAGAACAATTTGATGTTTCTTCCTGGTAAAAATACCAGCAAAGTAATCATTGAAGGGCAAGTAGGTAAAGTTCTTTTGCAGTCTGACAATACTATTCTGAAAAGAAAATAAGTTTATGACACATAATGTGTTTCAACTATTGCTTTTGCAGAGTGACTAGATTAGCAGCAATTCCATAGTACACAATCTAAAGATTATAGTGCTTCAGATGTGGACTATGAGGCAACAATATCATGTTACTACAAAGTCTAATAATCCTACTAGGAAGTTTATACAGAAATACTGTTACATGTATAAAGTAATGATTTGAACCCTCCCTACCCTTGTAAAGTCATGTTTTTCAAGACCCCTGTCTAATTCTGCATTCCAGATTTTAAAAAAGCAGACATGGAGAAAAACAAAGGTAATTGAAAATAATCAGAGGTACAGTAGCTAAATCTGTGATGAGAGAAATGGAATATGAGCCTACTACTGAGTGTGAGGTGATTGTGTGTAAAGAGTAAAACAAGGAAGACTATGTCAGTAATAGATATTCCAATGGTAAGGCTAGTGAGCACTGGTTCAGTTTGCTTGGAAACCATGAGAGGCTTCAAAGAACAAGTAGAAGAATGTCTGTCAGGAGCGATATAGGCCCTGCCTTCTGACAGCAACAAGAGACTATGCCAAGGTGCTTTTTCTATGATTTCTCTATTTTTACCAGAATGAGTTGTTCATTTATTAATGCATTCAAATATTAACTCATTTAGTACATTGGTTTCCTCTGTATTCTAAAGAATATATTGGGTCACTGCAGCACTGCCAATTTTGTTCCCCATGCACACAACTATTTTTCTCTTAGACTTGTAAACTGAGTCTTGAAGAAGAGCTGATCTAGTTCTGCTTCAAGCTCTGTCTCTTGTGAAATCTGTAAGTGATATGTTAACAAGCAACTTTTAATGGAGAATTAGACTTCTTTAGTCTCTACACATCTGCTCTAATACTCCATTTTTCATTTGCACATTTTGACAAATCAGTGCTTAAAATGTTATCATTTCTTTAGCCAGAGTGGCTTCTTATGTCAAACAAGTGTTGGTATATTCTTCTGATAGACGTTAAGCCACGCTCTGCTGAACATCCTAATTGATTTGGTGAAGAAACTGAAGTGCAGCTGTTGACTGAAAAAAACATGTAGTCAGCTTCTAAGAATGCCCAGGCAATGGAAATTCTATTACCAAAAGAATGACTGCAATTAAAATTCTTTGGAGTATCTTTGTACTTTTGACCAAATAGTTTGGTGTTTCGGGAAAATATCAGTAGTACTAAAATTATTTGACACCTCAGCCCAGTTTTCCTCAGTTAACTGATCTGTTCTTTATCAGCAAATCTGTCTGTTAGGGTGAGAGATTAATGTTTTGTCAGCCACTATATTAATAACAAAACTGGTGGAATGAGTCCAAGTAAGGAAAGAAATCCAAACCTGGATTTCCTATGAAGCTGGATAGCTCAAGGTTTTATTATAGAATTTTTACAGAATAAGATTAACAGGCAAAACAAAGTGGATGCAGTCATAGTGGGCATCTACTATAAACCTCCTAATCAGGAAAAAATAAAGAAAATAAAAAGATAAACACTTTTTTACAAGTTCTTCAGCTGAGTATTTGTTTGTGAGTTATCACAATATTGAATGTTTCTCCTGGCAATTCACACTGGAAATACGGTCAGTAGGCCAGTTGGATCAAAACTTAAATTTAGTCAATCTAATTTTTATGCAGTCAGCATGTATATATGAAGAGGAAATCATGCTGAACTGAATGCAATAAGGAAGCACTATATATCAGATTAATTCCTAAATACACAAAATCTCTTCAGTTTGATCAAACCATAATCTATGTGCTTAAAGTCATAGTGTTTTTAAATCTATCAGCAACTTTGCCAGAGCCATCAATGGTGTAGAAAGTTAATGCTCCATAGACTGTTGGCGTATCTCAATATGTCCACTGAGCTTTCACTTTTAAAAACAGAATCTATGTTACATCTTGAAAGTTTAGTTACAGGAAAAGTGTAAATTATCTCTTCTGTCTGTAAATTATCTCAACTGGTCTTTTGAATCTCAGTTGAAGAACTCAAGTTTTGCAACAATTTCACTGAAAAACCTGTGAAAACTATGCAGAGCAATAATTTTACGTAGTGCAGAAGCTTCGATTTCAATTTTCTTTATTTAAATTATACTTATTTCATCAATATAAGATCACATGTTAAAAACTGTCAATAAAAATATTTCTTGAAATAAAAATAGTTTAAAAAGGCTTATTCATATATTATTATTTATATGCTGACAGAATGAGTAAGCAGACGTTCATTCAGTGAGATGAAGCTGGCCACATATGCTATGTCTATTCTGTTTCACTTTCAAACAAGTTTGTAACACTACTAAAATTTGATTCAAAGAGAAGCAGGAAGTTAAAAATCTCCCTAGTTTTGTTTATGGTTCAAGCAAAGTGGGAAGCATTTCAATTTATAATGGATTTTGTGAGCAATGGCCCACATCTTCATTTATTTTTTAACATGAGTCAGAATTTTGGTGGTTACATTTCTTGACAGAGTTCTTTTAAAGATTCATGTACTTTAGGGCACTGAGAATTCTCCAGCTGAATCAGTGTCCTGCCTTGAATACTCAAAAATTAATCAACGGGTCATACATTACAAGAATGTATTGGTAATTTTTAGAGAGCAGCTGCTTCAGTAACCTCTATTTCTATACTATGTGATGTCCTTCTATGTGACATGACTCTGCCTCTGCTAATATATTCAAATCCATACAAGTAGTGAGACATCTTTTAAAAAGATCTGTCAGAGATCTTTTCAGTAGTTTACATGAAATGAACTAGTTCCTCAGGCGTTCTCATAAAAATTGCTATCAAAAGCGACATCCTTATGAACGTGCACCACTACTACCTAGAGCAGATCCCTGGAGGCTGAAAGTTCTCACAAATGGTGCTGCAGTTCAAATGAAGCCTTCAGTAATTCTGCCTGTTCTGTTGTGTTCAGCAAAGGAGTGCTTAGAGCTCAGAATTTTCAAGGTCATCAGTTTGGCACCATTAAGACAGAATCAAAAAACATCATCCTAAACATATAAGAAGCCACAATTGTAATGTCCTGTAGGTATGGCAAATATTCTCAGTACTCTTCAGAATTTTAAAATTTTATATGTTAAAAATTTCAATTGAATTATTTCAAGTAAAGAGAGGATCAATATCACCTGACATGTTCACAATGTTATTTGATAGCATCTCAGAGTATTCAGGTGGATTTGGTTCCCAAGAATATATTCATACATGATCTACTACCATCAACAGATGCATTGTAATGATGCCTAAAGGTTTGGGGTGGATTTTGTAGATTTTAGAGTTTTAGAGGTATAGGTTTCTTGCTCACATATTAAGGGGTGTTTGAAGTTACTAAAGGGATTTTCTCACATATTCTCAGGCTTTCTGAAGGTCATGATGTTTTTCAGAGCCACCTGCAAGATAACTTGAAGTCAAAACAATAGAAGAGCCCAGAAACCATTGGAGGTGGTCCAGGGGGCATGGCCCATTACCCTGATGGGTGGACCACCGGGTAAATTAGAAATGATGATTGGTTATGGATATCTCATATGTTAATTGCTTAGAAGGGTATAAAAATTGTAACCCTACTGAGGGCGGGGTTCTTCAGGGATTTTTGGATGTGGGGATCCTTGTTGAAACCGCGTGCGTTTGGTGGGCCCAGCGGAGGCCCGAGGCCTCCGATCTCCCAATAAAGGTATTGTCTATCTTTCTCCATTAATGTTTTGTCTGAGTGCCTATCTTCCAGGATTTTAGGCATCAGTAATATCCTATTGCTGAAATTGTCATCTTTAGGAATGTCATAGCTGGAGACTTACACTTGTCTCCTATTCTGGCAGAGACTTTGTTTCCTCAGTAAGAGCTTTTTGCAATAATAAAAAATGCTAAGCTGTACAGTCAGTACTTTGAAAACATAATTATTTGATCTAATTTTCAATGTTTTTTTGCAAAAACTGATAAAAATTTAACAAAAGTACCCCAAGATGTTATTTAATTGCCTTCCAGGACATTACTTATTTTATTTACAACTACTCAGAATTTTTTTAGAATTTTACTCAGAATTGCAACGTCTTGACATGTCACAGCCGTCTCTGAGAGAAGGCTTGTCATTCTCTTGACCAATAGTGGATCAAATATAATTTCCAGTAAAAGAAAGGAAGGGATTGACAGCAGTTTGCTGACTAGTTGTAGAGTTGGTGGTTGTAAGAACTTCAGGCTTAGCCTTAGAAAATACCATACCATAGAAATATCCATGTCACAATGAACAGAAGTTATTTCAACATCTTCATTTTAGCATCTTCATTCGGCATAAGAAGGAAGAGTGTGTGTGCACGTATGCAAGGAAGTAAACTAGGAATTACACTTGTGAAGCGAAAAGGAAACTCAACTCTTATAAAGCAAAAGAAGAATAGTGTTGTTTGCTTCCATGCAAAGTTGATGGAGGCATGAGTGAAGGAGGATCTATCATTTAGAGTGATATTTATCTACTCCTTCTTTAAATACTAAACTAATCCTTGTCTCCTTCTTTCAGTACTAAATTAATTATTATGTGGTTGATGCTGGTCTACCTGGGATACAAGTTTATAGTGAAATAATTGCTGACCTACCTAGCCACTCCTGCTTAGTACTAAGATCATCTGCCCTTTTCTTTACTACTTGCATATTTACTAATGCAGGCCATTTAGAAAAAAACAAGGGCAAAGCTAAAGCAAAATTTCTCTGCAGTTTGAATTTTACACAAGTTTCTTTCTGTCTCTATCTGAAATTACAATGCAGTATTTCTGTGCTATTTAAGCCACGAAATAACAGTTACATTATATACTAGAAATGGCTAAATTTTCAGGAGAACTAATATAAGTTATTCACACCATATGGTTTCCTAAGATTATTTTCTGGAGTTTTAAAGATACTATGCAACAAAGATTAGTAGCAATCTAATCCAGTAAGAGTGTTATAATGAAAGTCTTATGATTGTTTATGAACAGTTTATTTCAAAACACTTTTTACTCCTTGATTAACAGTTATTGTCATAAACATTGCAGCAGCATTATTCATATAAATAAATTATCATAAAACATGCCTAATATGTCTAGGATTGCACTTCAGGCTGTTGTATTTCAAATCATCAGCTTTAAAAGTTTAATATAAAATGTTTTGGGTTTGTTTGATTGCTTTGCTGTTTTTTTTTCATTCTAATGACAGTTTAAGTCAGAGCAGAGCAATAATATCTCTAAATTATTTGTGAGACTGGAAATCTTACTGTGTCACATAGTTTTAAAAAATCATAGTAATAACATTACTTTAAAAGTCACCAAAAAATACACCTCTAAGTCTATTGCCAAGCATCATTCCACTCTGTAATTGGCCTCTGCTGACCAAGTTAAACGTAGTTGGCCACAAAGGGCAAATCATAGGGAGACCTGGTGTCATTAATATTCAGAGGTGATGATTAGTGAGAGTCGCAGAGAAGACATTAAGTGCTGAGTGATTAAGGAGAGAGACACACACACTGAAATAGGGGCAATGAAGGAAAGAAAAAAACAAGGAAAGCCCAAGCTATTTTCAGCTGTAACATCTGTACGTGAAGACCATTTTGTGAGCAAAACCCTGCCAGATAACTATGTAAACAGTGTATTGAAATTATTCCCAGTATTTCAAGGGATTTATTCTCACCCCCTCATTATTTTCCAAAATGTTTTCTTTTTCCCTGTTTCATTTACTTACTTCCTTTCTTTTGATTTATGAACTGGAAAGTGTGAGATTGACAAATGCAGTGGTTAAAGTCCATGTTAGCCTTTCCAATAGGCACAAAATAAGCAGTAGCTGAACAAAATTTCTCCTTGCTACTGTCTGGCAGCCTACACCGCCTGTGTTGTGAACAAATCAAACCTCTTAGAAAGTGAAAAAGTTCCCTTTGATGGGCTTAACTAATTCTTTTGACCACCACTAAGCAAGACAGAGTATTTCCTGTAAATATGGTAATAACTAACATTTACTGGATTCAGTTAAAATAAAAACTAAATGCTGCCCCATTCTGTCTTGATTAAAGCATCATCTAAGATTTAGTCACTCATAAATAAAACTTGCTCAAGGGAGTAGTCTTACAAAGAAGAAAGGAAAGAACCCTCACTGGTGGTATATAGAGGCAAAAAAACCCCCACCAACCAACCAAAAAGACCCCAAATGAAACCAAAACAAAAACAAACAAACAAAAAGGTTGCATAGATGAATTTTGGTTCTTGTGGTTCTACTGAGATGAGAGCTCCGGGGACAGAACACTGCTGTGTTCCCAAGAGCATAAGCCTGTGAGTGCAGTAGACAATGATGGCAGAAACATTTCCCAGAACATGCCTGATTCTTGTTTAAAGTGACCTTTGGGTCTTTCCATCAGTATGGTCTGATTCCACAGGCTTCAGAGGGAAAAGGTAGAACTTGAGCTGTGAGCTTCAAATTAGGAAAATATAATAAAAAATATGCATTTTAGTAGCAGATTTCAATTTACAGCAGCTATGTTGCCATTTTTTTAGTAATAGTCCAAATTGTTCATCAGCATTTAAATTAAAACCTAGTCCTAAACGACAAAATATAGCATAGGGCTGGCTATTACCGCTTTCTATTTAATGTAGACTGTCACCAGTGAGGCTGATTTCCCTGCCCTACTCTGTTTTTGCAATGAAGCTTAATAAATATTGACAGCAATTACACAGAAATAAGGATTTAAACAGGCCCAATTTAAAACACAGAATAGAGAAGATGCATAATGAATATGCTACAGCCATTACAGAGAAGGCTGAGTCTGTGAGAGATGTCTCAGTTGAAAGCTAGGATGCTCTAGATACTTTCAGTACTGTGACACAAGAATTTCTTGCCCTTGCCTGTACCCAAATTGAGCCTTTACATTCTGGTTCATGAGAACTACAATATGAGCTGATATGTCCTCTACTGGGAGCTGCAGACTGTTTACACTTCCAGTGGATTCCTCCTTTTCCAGGAAATTCACTATCAGTCTCCTGTCTTTCTAGACACCTTTTACCACCAGGGACACTGATCTCATATAGAATATAAGAAAACTTTCATGGGAAAGAAGGAAGGTACCTCGGTTCACCAGAAGAACTGTCTTCCAGCATTTTTTATATGGCTGCATATCTAAATGATACTGCACACGTTTTTTGAAAAATAGCTACAGTTGTACATGCAAATGAGGTCACTGCATGTGCAGTAATTACATATCTGATGGGCAATTTTCACATACAGTTTTTTGAATTCCTCTTAGCTGTGTCTTAGAGCATTCAAATTAGGTACATAATTGTACACTCATTATCCAAATTATCAAATCTTTCTTTTATATGAAATATTATCAGTAATGTAGAAATAGACATTAATTATTAATCCTTAAAACCATGTGATAGCTATCAGGAAACATACTGAGTCAAGTGGGATGTACTGAAGCATGGGGAACTGTTGCAGGCTCAGTTTCACTAAGCAGTACACATGATGATATAAAGTAATAAACCCAGCTGACCTTCAATTTACTGATAATTCAATCTGACTGGAATTTTCTGGTATGGTTGGCAAGGTAGCTGATTTACTTCAGGGACAAAACCTGAACTTATCATTTAGGGCTGCATTGAAGTTAGGCTTTATATTATTAAACAAAGGGAGCAAGAAGGAGTAAGAACTCAGTTTTATAGATAACTTAGATGGTTGATAGTGCCTAAAACCATGAATTATAGAAGTCATTAAAAAAACCCAGTGGGAGGCTTATTACTTCAATGTCCAAGCAACCCAAGTAACAAAAATGCATAGCAAAGATAAAATAGCAACTAAACAAAGCAACTGCAAGTAATGAGAAGTGTCAAAAAATAGGAGAAATTTTTCACAAGAAAGGTTAAAATAAAGAAATCCTCACATAGGAAAGCAGAAGAGTAGGAAATGATAGCACTAAATCTGAACAAATATTCACAAGTTATTGTCAAACCTGTTGAAGTCCTGTGTCTGTTAGTATATAAATTGCTTTCCTTGTAATTTCAGTGTTTATGTGACTAATTTTGCTAAGCATTTATCAAATGAATTACATTTCATAGCAAGTAGACAAATATCAATGAAAAAAGAAAACACTTCATGTACTGTACATCAGAACAAAAAAGAAAATTCAGCCACAATTTTTCAGTGGAAATATTTGCAAAGAGAATTTATATGTCTGAGGATAATTCTTAGAATAAGTTTAATATTTTTAATCTATATTTTCTGAAAATTATTCTATTTTTAGAATACTTTCCATTTGTAATTAAGTGGGTTTTATACCAGAATTTTTAGATATAAAGAATATATAGAATTTCTGCTGTATGACTACATCTGTTTTTTGGGGTCTAATTTTAATACTCTTGATTTTTATTAAATTATTATGATTATTATTTTATTTTATTAAATAAATGTAACTTCTCATTTTAGTGGTGTTTTTCCATTCTTACAGTTAACAGGGAGGAAAGTAAAGTTCTCTATGCGGCTGAAACTGTCAATGTACATGGATTTCATAAAACTCAAGCATTATCCATGCAAATACTCGCGTATGTGTCTGTATATATATATATATATATATCTACATATCTATCTATATCTCACATAGTTGTGCATTACTATAATATATATTTCACTGTTCTATGCTGTCCCTTTACTGCATAAACAAGAGTTAGGCATATGTATACACCTGGGTTTTCCCAGTGTTGTTTGCCCAGTTCCCAGTCCAAACTGAACAAGTGCTCTGGTATGTATGCTTTGGCACTAGCAGACACCTCACTAGTGTGTGTTTTCGAACAGTCTCTTCCCACAGCCTCTTCTAATGATCTAAAAGCCAAGTAACCAAGGGGATTTGTATATTAGGCTAAACCTTTAATATAAGCCAAATGCTGTGTCAGCACCAATTCTAGTTACTCTCTTTGGTGCTATTAGATACACATGGTGAGACTTCATTCCCATCATGTTTATAGTTTGAGCATCGAGGGGGTTGTGAAAACTAGTCGTGCCTGTCTGATTCTTGTGGCATGACTAAAAGAATTTCCCTGAACTCAGGGCTACCATTAATTCTCTCTCTCTCTTTTTTTTTTTTTATGGCTACATTAAATACCACTTTGGTATTTAAACATAATTTACAATATGTAGATGCTGCAAATGCAAGCACAAATATAAGAATACAAAAATTACCATCCCACACCTTGCTACTCCCAGACCTGTGGAAATTGTCACACTTCAAGAACTGCATAGCTTCTCTCAGAGAGAGTAGCCCCTGAGAAGGTGATGGATTAATTGCTCAGCATGAATGTATTCTTTTCTTTGGGATAGAGAAGAAAGATCAATGAAGGTTTAGGTGGTATAAGACAGGATTTTGTACTTCTCACGTTTTGCAGTGGAACTCTTCTAAAACTGCCATAGATACTATCTAGCATACGGTAATCATAGAAATAACACTGTTTAGTGGCATTTAAACAGTCCAGCCGAACACTTAATTTTTTTTCACATGAGATTGAGCATAATGTTAACAAAATAGCTAAAGCAACAGTCTGATAAGGAGAGCAGATATCTTCTGACTTTGAAAATACCTACTTCAGTTTTTACCAAAGGCTTTGTGGTTGTTTCTAGCACTGATTATATGTCATAATTAGTACATTGTTCTAGTTGTCAAATTACTCTTGAAGTCACTTGTCTTTCCTTCCAGTGGAAACCCACAGCTCCCATGACAGTGGCAATCAGTAGGGTGACCAACTTAACTGATCTAGAGACTGAAACATTCTCAAATCCCCTAGTTCAGGTTTAGTTCAACATTCCAACACCTCGTTTCCCTGTTCCCCTGACTCAAATGTTCGTTCTAAGAATGTACTTGTTAAGGTTGATGAAATAATGAGCAGTGTTCACCCAAACCTGAATAAATGAGCAAGTGTTTAAGACAAATCTTTTCTTGCATAACTCATTCTTGTATTCTTAATATGGTAGTTGCTTTCTTAGGAATGACTTTTCTTTGATTAGTTATGACTGTTTAGCTATCTCTTTACAGTCCTGATCCAGTAAACAACAGAAACACCATCCTTGTTGTAATTATGTATGGAAACACACACTACTTTTTTTTTTTTTTTAACAAAGCACTGAAGCATCACTTGTTCTGCAAAGATATTGAATAAAACGCTATTGGCTTTTGGTGCCGGGCTATGGCAAGAGTCAGCTGCCCTCTGAGGGACCATGAGGCAGGAACCACAGCAGATTGATCCCTGGGGGACAGGAGCCAACCAGCCAGGGTCCAACCCCACCGTGTCTGTGCCTGATTGTGGTCAGGCTCAGCCAGGCACTCAGGTCATCAGGCAAGGTCAGAGTGGCGAGGACAGGCCCAAGCCAGACCAGGACACCAGTCCACACGCTGAGACAGGACCAGACCGGGTGAAGGACACACGTCAGGCACAGCATCAGCATAGGGGTGGGCTGTGCTGTGAAAAGTAAAGAAACCCCTAAAAGCTAGACAAGAGTTTAAAAAAATATAAAGTAGAAGGTTTGGGCTTGTTTTTTTGTTGGTTTTTGTTTGTTTGTTTGTTTGTTTTAACTTAAAACCTGAGAACTATTTTGTCATCTCTTTCTGTTTCATCTGTTTGGAAGACAGTAATTACAGAGATTTTTTTTTATTAATTTGTGCAATATGACAGCAAAAACTGGAGAACACCTTCTTTATGATTATGGCTTTTGAAGTGAGGGAAATCAGGAATACATTAAACATTTTTTTTTTAGTGTAAAACTTTGCTATATGGACATACTTACACAATATCTAATGATTTACAACCTTAACCATGATATTGATAGCTAATTGCTCCCAAAGAGAAGTATTTTGGAGTATTTATTTCACCCCACTGTAGAACTTAAGCACTTTTCACCCAGAGGAGGTCTAAGGTAATTTTTTACTTCAGTTTAACATTTGGGATTTAAAAAAAAAAAAAGAGAGAGAGAAAAAATATTTTGAAACATAACTGAAACAGCTGTCTGGATCTTGAAAATTACAGTAGTCCATTTTCAAAAATCCCATCTTTTCCTTTCTTGACATTATAGATGAAAGAGTTGTGTTAGATCTAGTATCTCATAAGAAAAAAAGGACCATTCTCACTAGGTGTCTATTTCTGTTTTGCATTCTAACAAATCTGTGGCCACCTAGGATTTCACAGCTATCACTCTGCAGTAGTTCAAGGTCACCTGGAATTTCATTAACAGGAACAAGAACCAGACCTTTATTCTCCAAAATCACAAATAATTGTCACTGCATATAAAGAATCATTAGTACCATTAGAAGTATAGGGGCAAAAAAACAGTGACAGATTTGAGTAGTTCTATGTGCGTCTAATCATGGTTAATGAGTGCCCACATTAACTAGTCTATTGAATGAAATAGAACTGTGTATACCAAGGACAATATTGTAACAGACAGAGCTTGAGGTCTTGAAAAGTCTTTAAGAAGAGGATGTGTCTTCCATTTAGTAATCCTGAGGCCTACAAAAAGGATTTGAGTAGATTCTATTAAACACATTTACATCTTTCAGCCTGAAGCTAGACTATTGCATAGCCAGGACAAGTGATTTAAGTCCTGTAACAGAAGGAATCAGCCATGACAAAGAATCTTGATTTACCATTTTTGTGCCTAAGTAGGACACACCCACAAAATGACTGACAGTCAGGAACCTACAAATTGTCAAATATAATTTTGTTTTGCAAATCAATTTTGTAATGCATGGTCAGCCCTCTGGGAAGAAATTATTGATTTAAATTAAATCAGAAAAGTTTACACGCAAACCAAAATTGAATTAGTTGATTGGTCACACATAACTTTCTTCTGTACTAATACAAATGGTGATCAGAGTGTGAGAAAGAAAAAAGAATGAGAAAATTATGTACGACACATTATACTTGTTTGCAAAGTAACTAACACTTTGTTGTGTTTCTTGATATAAATTCTGCCTTTTTTTGTAGTTTACTATGCATTTTCTGTACTAGCTACTTCTATAAAACTCAACAAAACACTCAGAATGAAGAAGTGGTGCCCACTCCAGATGACTCAGTGTATGAAACAGGCACAAAAAGACAAAATTGTTTGCAGAAGAATAGAGGCGGGGACAGATTTTTGATGGATGGATGGATGGATGGATGGATTGATGGATGCCCTAAGTTCATGTGAAAAAATCCTACATATAGCCTTGTTGAGGCTATGAATTTATATTTCATATATGTAGGTGAAAGTGAATAAAACAGGAAGTCCTTTGACTTGTTAGAATTATTCTCCAATTTCTACTCCATTTTTTTAGGGAGTTAAAAAGCCCACCCATTTATTTTCCTTGACCAGTCTTATCTTCTCTCCTCGTATACAGTCCTGCTTATATTCTGTGCAATACACACTGTAAAACCTGACCTAGTCACAGTGTATCTAAGTGCAGAGCCTAAATGAACACTATGACATTCACTAACCCATCTTGTAGATGAGGATTCCATATCTTTCTATTTAAAATCTTTTGTAAGAGTGTCATGGTCCCAAAAGGGAGCATTTCTGCTTCTGCCTAGAGTGAAAATTACAAATTCTTATCATGGTTTCTTGTGCTTCTGAACTGACAGTCCTAAACAATGAATCCTCTGCACACAATCCAGAATCACTACAAGTTTTTTCCTTAAGTAGCTACTTAAGTACCATGGTTTAAAAATAGGAATTCTGCAGTTTATATATATATAGGATTACTTGATTTTATAAGCTATTTCCTTCCCCAGTCTTTTGCCTTACAATGCTGAAGTGGTTGACAATCAGTTTTAGTTACCCTGGTGTGATCTGAAAGTCAAATATATTTTCCTTAGAATCTGGTTTCAAAACTAACAAATCCTACCCTAAAGCAACCATCTGGGGTGCATCTTTCTGATTCTTTCTGATCTGAGCTGATTTAAATTGATGATCAAGCTGAAACCTGCTTCACACTCCTGACTGCATATATAAAGGAACAGGATGAATTTTATTTTATTTAAATTTTTATTTCTGGTGTACATCAACCTTTCACACACACGTGGCAAATTAATATTACATCGAATCACAGCTCCTAAATACATACCTAGTTAACCTAAAATTTTCCACAATTCAATAGAATAAGTTAAAGGAAAATCTGTCTTTTCTATTTTTCTACTGTTTATATCACTAATTGGTAACATAAGTAAGGTTCTCTACCTCTAGAGGTGATATTAAAGAGCAGATAACCAGTTTTATCAAACACAAATTTTATTGTAGCAACTTGAATTGATCTCATATGCTGCTGTATTAATTACATCAATAAGCAGCACACCTCAGAGTCAAGCCTTTTATATAGGAGTTTTACTTTGAGAGACACTATCTTTGGTACATGTTTTGTTCTGTTTCTTTGTTCCAGACAGACTGTATGCTGATATTCAAAGAATCAGCATTAAAAAGGAAAAGTAATTAAAACGTGTTCTAGTTTATGTCTCATTTCTTGAAAGAAAACACACTAAAACCAAGAGAATAGGATGATAAATTGACAACGTTTGAATCTATCCATTTATTGAAAACACTCACATCTAAAACTTCAAATATTTATTCAGAAATTTGCATTATGTTTTGTGTTTTGTCATGTAGTATATTTTTTGCAATATAAATGTCCGAAATTGTTCTATACTGCATATTTTTTAACACGCACATCATTATAGAGCCTTAATTAGATCCTCTTTACTTTTGTTACACCAAAAGGTATTAAATACAAATTCAGATCCCACAGAACTTTATTTTGGCTATAGATTTCAATTTAGCCAAATCATATTTTCTATAAACATGTCAAATCATTGTCCCCTAACACAAAAATAGATAGAAGGATTCCTTAAGAGCTATTCCAAATAAAAGCATTATCCAGACAAGACAAATTGGTGTATTTGCACATATAGACTAGGAGATTCATGAAAGAGCCATAAGACAACATAATTATACCTTTGTCCATAGTAGCTTTGCAAAGGCATTTCATTCCTGGCTGTCATTGTTCCCTTTTTTTTCTGCACCGTGGTTCCCAGAGAGCTGGGTACCCTCTTCAAAGCAGAAAAAAACATTCATACTGACCACTGGAGGACAAAGAATAGTAGTAGGAAAGGTCACAAAATTCATTTCCTTTAATGTCCTAAATATGTATTCAAATATGAAAGAATAATGTATTTGATTTGCTCCTCAGGTATTTTTAGTTGCTTTTTTCTTCCACCAAAAGGGCTAAATAACCACATTTCTAAACCATTTATGTTGACAGGTCTTTAATAAATACATACAGATGAGGGAACAAATGGCAGATAAGAGATTTAGAAAGACCTTTTTTGAAGTAATATTATTTATTTTATAGTCTTTGAAGAGCATCTGACAGCAATTCACAATTCATTGTAAGTCTTACTATTAGCAGTTTAAAGACACCAAAAAGGTCCTTCAAATATGACTGGAACAACTGTAAATTTATGACTGTTAACTTTCGGCCAGTAGTCCTGGCGCTAAAGCATCGCTAGTACACAGGTCTTTAGATGGATCAGGGTAAAAATGGTTTGTTCATTTCTTCACAAAACTATGCAAATATATTTGTAATTCCAAAGATAGGTGAAGAAACCTGAGAGCTTTGATTATCTAGCAATGAAAGAACAAAAAATATCTCTTGAAAGTCATTCATTCACAAAGAAAAATCATATTTCTGCAGGGTTAAAATGTGTGTACCTGTTTCTCCTTATATTTCGTTACAAATCAGATTCCTGTCCCGCAGACTTTTAACATTCTTTTTGTTCTATCAAAGAACTTTTGGGTTGTTTTGGTTTTTGTGATTTTTTTTTGGTTGGTTGGTTGGTTTGTTTCTGTTTGTTTGCTTTTTTTTTTAATACAGAAGCACAACATTCCATGATAATCAGCTTACTGGACAGTAAATCCTCTAGAAATTTGTATAATTATTTATTACCACCACACTGAAGATACTGTGGATTACCAGAGAAATTAAAGAAGGTTAAAAAAATGAACTCTGCTTAGAATACCTAAGAAGAAAAACATAGGCTGGATTCAAAAGCAATCAGTCTTCCTATCGTCACCTTGACCCTTCAGTCAAACGTTTTTACTTAGTCCTGCAAAATGGACTAAGTGACAGACATTCTGCACTGCTATCAGCTATCCACTCCTTAAAAAGAGGCAAGGACATTTAAAAAACCTTCTATTTTAAAAGAAATCAGTAACTGTTTATTCCTGTAACCAGTAATTCACTGGCTTTCAATCTGTGTTTACACACACACAGATGTACCCTGCAGGCAAAGGGCAGGCAGTAGTTGTCTGTTGATGATAGATTGTGATTTGGAAGCATATTGTTTGCCAGCCTTTAAGTCCCTAATAACAACAGCTTTTAATTCCTGGCTTATTATAAGTGGCAGTGTGTTGTGTTGGTCATTGGGTTTAGACCCTCTAGCAATGCTTTGAGATTTGCTGAGTGAGTGGAGGTTTTATTCTGCTTACTAGGTGTCTCTCAAGTCATCAGCCAGATAATTCCTGGCACTGGTCCCTCAATAGGGATAATGAATCATGACAGTTCATCTCAAATTGCCCAGCTCAAACATTTAAATGTCTGCCACAATCTACCAATGAACCCATCTGAGTGCCATTGGGGATCAGTGGGAGAAACTTTATTAATACACATAAGATTTGGCAACATGTCAGGCTTAATCTATCACAACACCTAAGATAATATAGTTGTGCCTTCCTCTCCCCTTTCCTATGGTAAGAGAAGAGAATACCAGCAGTGTGATATCAGCAGGGAGTGCAGTGCTGCCATCCTGCTTTGCAGCATCTCGCTTTGTATTCATCCACTTCTTTGTGTGATATTCTGAAGCATACTTATTTCTTTCAGCAGAGAAGCTTTAAGCTTTGCAAGAAGTGAAATAAACTTTTTAGAAGTATATTTCAGAAGTATTTAGAAAATCTATAGCATTCAGATTAAAACTGTAATACTTGTCTGATTCCCTCTTCTATGCTAGAACCACGATAGAACAACATGACCTCATAACAAGCCTATAGCTCAATTTGCTAAAGTAGGTTGTTTTTGTTATTTTTTTTCCAGACAGAATCTTAAGTACTACTGACATAAAGTGGTTGAATGACAAATAGAAATGTCCTAATGTATAGCTCCAGCTGGCTATGTATTTTCTCCCAAAAGCTTCTAGAAGCATTTGGGGATAAAGACCTTTTCATTTTGGAAAGAGCATTACTGTGTCTTTGATGCTCTCTATGTATAGGTAGATATGCTATACTATGAACTACTACAAATAACTGAGGACACATGGTTTATTTCTAATCCAAACAAAAACAAAACAACAAAACACAACCAACCAAAACCAACCAACCAACCAACCAACCAAAAGAAAAAAACCAAAAAACAAAACAACACAAACCACACACAACCCAAAACCCATCATTTTCTCTGAAGAAGTTTCTATGACCAAGTGAAATTCATATCTTTTCTTTTCCCTTATGGTAGGGAATTATGGTAGGGGTAATACCAAGTAGAAAGAAATTTTTGATAACAGAAATGTCTCTGGAGACACATAATGGGAAAGAAGGCATGTTACAGCTCATTTACTTATAGTAGTTATGTGTTAAATTGTGGGTGAAATAAAATAGAATATAATTCTTTGGAAAAGGCAGCAGTGAAAGGATTTGGAAATCTATCCCAACAGAATTGTTCTTTGAGTTAATATTTTATGACTCAGTATTAAAATAATTATTGCCATTTTTGATCCTGCCTATGTGGCATGGGCATCCCAACAGCAACCAGTAATGTCCTTAGTTTTCTCCAGGAGTTTAAAACTTGGAGTGGATTTGTTTAACATGTTCTGAAGAGGATTTCTTCAATCAGCTTGCAATTCATTTTCTCCTCTGTCAGCAACAGTGCAAAGCTGAAAAAAAAAATTTAAAATGAGAAATTGTGTAAGATTTGTTTGCCATTATAAGCCCCTTCCTTCAGTCATTTCCTCAACAGTCATAACTTTTATATTTAGAGACAGAATAGAAGGTGCTTTAGTGCCGTGATAGTGTGCTTTTGAAGTAAAATCCTCATTTAACACAGTTTGTCTTGTGTTTGTTCTCTTTGCAGAGAAATTCTGATACATGTTAAGTAGATTCTTTTGGGAGGGAGCTAAACCAGCGTCTGGTCTAAGTAGGTACCACATTCTCCAGCCCTTCCCAGAGACAGCAGAGATGCAACCAAAAACTTGCCTTTGGTATAGTTTCAATCCTTTTGCAGGGTGAAGACGACTGATCTAGCAGAAAAGAATAGACCTAAGCCCAGCTAAGATTCCTGTGCTGCCTGTAATGTTGGTATAGGGGCCCCAACATCTTTCTTTTTGCCTACTGATTGACTGCTACTGCACTAAATTACTAGCTGCTATAGATCTTACTACCAAGAGTTACTTTTTTACAACTCATAGCAAAGCAGAGCAAACCTCAGAAGACATCAGAAGAGCACTCATTTTCAGCCACAGTTCCAGCTGCAATTAAGGAAAGTTATCTTTCTCCCAAGGAAGAAGGGTAGCTCTGTTAGAAGAGCAAAGGTAACAATAGTGAAAGCATTCCCAGCCTAGACTTGTGTTTGAAAGCATCTGAAAACTTATTCAAAATATGGGAAACTTCACTACCTTACTGAACTTTAGAATTCATTTCTACCCTTTTCCTTTACATTTTTCTCTTCTCATTTCTCTCAGTTATCTCCAGATTGCATTGTTTTCTCAAACAGCAGGAACCTTCTGTCTGTTTTCCCTTGGGTAAAGCCATCCTTTTTTCTCTTACCCTAAGTATGATCCTATAGAATGTTCATTATAGTTGAATCATTGTATTAACCGAAATATTTACATATTGCCTTGAAGCATCAATGATCCAACAGTTTCTGTCCCTAACCTAATCCAAGAAACTACATTTCTGAATGTGCAATAACATTACTCAGCTTCTTTTCTTGTAATCACTGAAAGTCATTGCAACTGAAAAAGACATTTACTAGATACTGGAGACCAGTTCTTGATAGATGAGTGTCCTGGTTTCCATCAGGAACAGGTTACTTTTCTGCAGTAGTCATAAGGGGGTGGAGCCTGGTGCTGTGTAGGTGTGGCCAGGACCCTAATGCTATTCTATATCATCTCACATCATTAGCAGGTACAGGGGAAAGGGACTTTCGCTCTCCCTTCTGACAAGGGTAGTTTTTTTACCAAAGGAACAAAAGCGTGGTGGGTGAAGGGAAGCTGTCTGCCATTGTCTCATTGTCCTGGGCTTGATGAGCATTTTGCATACAAATCACACTCTCTTTGTACACTTTTGTTAGTAGTATTCTTTCTGTTACTGTTCATTTTCTTATCTCATTGCCGTTTCCAGTAAACTGTTCTTATCTCAACCTCTGATCTTAGATTTTCATGCTTTGATTTGGAGGTGGGAGCAGGAGCAAGTGGCTGCACAATTTCAGTGGGAGCACTAAATTGGGGGACACCATTCCTAAACCAAGTGATTTTTAGTTCAAGTGTAACTAGTTTAGTGTGTTTTAGTCCTGGTGAAAGTATTGGATCAGCACTCTGGTGTAATTAACTATTTCTTCACCAGATAAACTTAGAGTGCAATGATAGAATTACCTGAGCCACTATTCCAATGGGCTCATTTACATTAATAAGACCCTAAAGTAAGCAACCATATCTTGGAATCCCTTTAAAGCCAGCAGAAATAATTTTTAACAAAGAATTGGTGTACTTTCATCGATATGACCCTAATTAAAGGCAACTAAATAATTGCACATTTTTAAAGAAGGCAGGTTTTCTTCTCAATACTGTTAAGAACAATGAAAAGCAATATATGAAAAGTAATTGGTAGCTAAGTTTCCATTAGAGTAGCAGTCAAGCAGAGAAGATATTTGTCTCAGCACAATCAGAACATAAAGAAACAAATCAATAGAGATTACTGTGTGAGACTAAACTAATTAAGTTCTTCGTAAAGAAAGGTGAAAGTACAAGTAACTCCATGTATAAAGGGCAAAGACATGAGAACAGGCAAAGCTGGGATTCTCTTCCACAGAGTAACTGCGAAAGATCAAAATCCAAATATATCAACACTCATGGAGGAAACTGACCAATTCATCTACAAGACAGTCATAATACACTAGGTTTAGGATATAAACTATTAATGAATGAAGTAGCTCACAAGCAGAAAAATCTGAATTACGAAGCATTCAACCCTTACTAATAATATATGTCATGTTCATACATGTGTATGTACACATCTGTATGCATATATGTCCTTCCCAATGGGAGTAATTATTTAGCTTTCAGAATCAGACCCCATGGATTATTTGCTTCTTGCTATTATAAAAAGTCTTCATATTCCCCACTTTTGATTGTACTGTTTCCAAACCTTTCAAGTAGGTGGTAGCTAATTTTTTTCCCATGTCTTGTTAGAAGCTTAGTCATTTCTATAACTCCTTTAAAAATCTGGTGATTTACTTCATGCAAATCAGTTAGCTTGCCTAGGTATTATAATATATAGAGTCATCAATCAAATTTTAATGTCCAATTTCTTCTCTATCTGCAGTTCCTTGCTGTAAAAGCTGTGTCCTTTCTGGATACTGGGCCCAGCATGGATTCTGATTCTTCTTTTGGCTATAGGGCTGCTGTGTTCGTTCTGGGACTGCCCGTCTCTTTTCCAGATCCACAAGTCCTTGTATAGTTTACTGGCCCTATGATTCCAGTATCACATCAGAATAGATGCAGTCTCTTGTGAAAATTATGAGGCATGACTACTCATATGTTCATAACTACAGAACAAATAGAACCATGATTTTCAGAAACCTGAGTGATAAGCGGTTCCTTCAGAAAAACAAAAAGCCAAAAAAAAACCAAACAAAAAAACACATAAAACAACAAAACCCAACAACAACAAGAAACCCACAAGCAAGCAAACAAACAAACAAACCAACTACACAAAAAAAAAACCCTTATGTGGTCCCAGCCTGTTTATGTATCAAGTTATAAAGAGAACAAGCTAATGCTGGTACTCACTGAATTCTAGTATTTGTATACACCGTTCATACTGGCTCATTGCCATTCTGACAAGACACTTTTACCTCTCCAGGAAGGAAGAACTATGTTTCATATCTAAACAATGAAAGCTCAAAAATATTTAATTCAATTCTCCACTGAAGACAGAAAAAAGTTTGAATAATGTATGTGTCTTTAATCCATGGCCCCATTGCTCCTCCAGTTCTGTTTCTATCTTGTTCTTGTTTTCCTGTAGCATTTTGAATCAGAATGGATTATGCACAAGGGACCTTCATGCACTGCAAGCTATTTGGGAATTTAAACAAAGTCCTCTAACTTAATTAGCCTTCTCCTAAGGTGATAAATGCCATTTTTTGATGTTGCAAAGGAGGTTTATGATCATGCTAATAACTGACATTTAACCATATATTTCCTTAGCTGCAGCTGTAAACATATAATTTCCCTGACTTCACTAATGTAAATAAGTGTTAACTCACATTACAGACCCTGCAGGAAAGTTTAAGAGAGGAATGGCAGCCTTGCTGAATTCACATTCTCAGGACCCACAGCTAATGACTGTGAGTATTAAAGCTTGTTACAGCTTTTCAGGGAATTTAAACAGGGAAAATCTTTAACTGATAGGGCATCTAAGAAATTCTTAACAGTGCTACTCTGCTTGGAATGGAAATCTATCATGAGAAGGAAATTTTAAAAGCAAGAGGCAGATGAATAATTCAGTAAAAAATATGCCAGTAACCGAACAGATAGTGTAAAAACGACTGCTTTTTGGTTGTTAGAAAGGAATGAAGAGCGGTCACATCAGCCTTATGCAAAATAATATACAGTTTTACATAAATTAAAATAGAAACCCTTTTCACATAACACCAGAATACAAATACAATACAATTAATAATGACAAAATAATTTTTTGGATGACAGTTATCCTGTCAAGTTTTGGGCTACAAAACTTGTTGAGGTAAAATAGTAACTGGCCTAAAAATATACACATTTGGTTTTTTTAGGATAGCTTTACTATATATAAATACATTAAACTACTCAGACTAAGTTAAGTATTTTTGTGTGTATATGAGTACGTGTGCAGATCTACACAAATATTTCTAGTGGAATGAGGAAAGAAGAGGATGGAATTAATGGAGTATACATTATTTTGACCATTGTGTTATGTTCCTTTATCTCATTTTTCAAATATTCTGTAATCTGAAGAGGGGAGTTGATTTTTTCAGGAACTGTAATTCTTTGAAATGCAGATTACATTTTCTTACAGTGAGGTTTCACAAAAGACTTCTCTTACAGAAGCAATCAGACACTAATATATCCTATGGTTCCTCCCTTGCAGCTTTACTTCTGATTCTGCCTCCTCTGACCTTTTCCAGGTAGTTTGTCCTCCATCTTTGGAGATGTGTCTTTCTAATATTTAGGAGTGAGATGAGCCTGCAGAAAGAAATGTATTACTAATTCTAGAAGTGAAAAGCATTCTGGTTATATTACTGCTGCCAAAATCCTTTAACAAATGTAAGTGTTATTTTTACTTTTCCAGGGAATATTTAATGAGCATCAAATATTCATAAGGAATAGATAATATTTAAATGACATCTTTAAATGATTAAAAATGTGCAATGCTCTCATACTGATTACTACATTAAGACCCAAAATGTATTTTCATTAGGCCCAAACTGTCTCCAAGGTGACAGGAAGAAAAAATATCTCTGAACTTCCTGTGCTATTTGTAAGGAAGTTCATATGCAAGCCTCTGTCTTTAGGATGAAAAATCTGTGTTCAGGTCAGTAGATAAAATCCATGAACTGGTAAGGTAAAGGAAGTAAAGATCCACCCAGCCTGTTCATTTACCCCAGCCTCTGTTCCATTTGGATAGCCTTGATGTCAGCCTTTCCCTCTGTAGTTAAACAGCAGGTACTCTCACTCCTGATTCTATTCTACCAGGCTGAACACCATTTGGAAACAAGACGGCAGATAATGGTACAGCAGGTCTAATGCAAACTGTGCGTTTATATAATGCAGAAGTCTCTAAAAGCCTCCAAAATTCATTTTTGTTTTTCCTATTTTTTTCTTATTAATCCAAAACAGAGGAAGCACTGAGCTTCATAACAGCTAATCCTGATTTTGCCTTGCTTAACCGGGGTTCATTTAAACTATTCACCTCCTCTATCTGGTCTAGGTGTTACTGAAGTAACAATAGAAATCTTTGATACTTGTAAACATTTATTTTGAATGGGACAAGGGAATTTTGGATCTACTCAACTCATTTCATGTGCTTCACTTGAAAGAGGAATTCTAAATGAATTCACACTAGGATATTTAGTTGACAGTTTTATTAATTGTGGAAGCATGAGATAGGGAGACCTCAGTTATCTTGGAAGTGTTCACTTTCGTTTGCTCAGTAAACCAAAATTCATAACAAAATGAGGAGAAAGGATAGTCTCCAAAATGCCCTGCCAAAAAGTTGATTTTGCTATTACTGGAGATGCTGAGAAAACCCCTGATAGGACTGAGCCACAGAAGAAAATTTAGTCAGCCTTTTCGTTTTGGTCTATTTTTGTCTCCAGCTGTCAAGGACACAGAGGGCACAACACGCAGCAAGGCCAGAGCTCTTGACCAAGAATATTCTGTCTTTCTTGTAACATTGTGGAACAGAAGACTGAGAGTCCTGAAAACACCCTGGTAAGTACAAGTGTGAAAGACTGTGAGAGTGGAAACAGAACAGGTGGGGGAAATTCACCAGAGTAGTCTCTAAGTATATACCTCACTAACAAGTTTTATTATATGAAACACAGAAAAGTAATTTTATAACACCTCTTTCACCTACTTCTAGTAACTTATCTGACATGATACAGAGATTGAAATCACTTTGGAGAAGCAACAGTGTTTTTTGCCTCTCCTGGGAATAGAAGTGTGAGAGAGGAGAAGGAAAGGATGAAGTAGCAAAAAGAAAGAGAAAAGCTGATGGTTTCAAGAGACAACAATAAGGATCTTTCTGTTTGGGCACACTGTACAAAATGAAATTGTTTTTTACTTTCTCTACTTGCTTGTGGTCCTTGTTCTGTATTTACAATCTATTCCTAATAGAGTAAAAACTTCAGGAACTAAGGATTATGCTGAGCAATAATGACAGATATTTACCTTAATATTAGGAATGTCAGCTGTAGAATACCAAACATTACAATTTCGCTAGTATATCTGAAACATCCTTCATTTATAGAGCCACTTGGACATGTAGAAGTGAGAAATGACATTTTCCATGCCTGTATATTAAGGATATATTCCTTTTTATTAAAGAGGTTCTTCCATTCCACACCACAAGAAAATCCCAGCAAGAGGAAAACAGATCTATGGTTGTCACATTAAGTCAAATATAGTCAGGGGATCTGCTACTGTGAGGACTTTGATCAGAACAATCAATCAGACACACTATCATACATAAACAAAATAGAGGTTTCTGATCCCTAAATAAAGTCTTTCCTTCATGTACATGTATTTCCCTTCTATAATTCTTAATTCAGGTGCTAACATACAGGATCAGCCTTCTAACAAGCACAAGGTGCTAAATGATGAAGTTTAGTCAATAGGTTGTATGAATGCTGAGATATTCATGCTTCTCCACCCGTGCAAGAGGAAGTTTCCAATTTTAGAGCCCAGCTATTGCCAGATTTAACAACTGTGTGTTTATTTGAGATGCTCTAGGCAAATTATAGAATATACTGACCTTTTTAGCATGCATTGTGAGTCTTGCCCTGTGCTCAGGCTGTTGTGAGACTTTGTTTATGTGGACGTAGAATTTCAACTTCACAAAGACAATAAAATGACCAATTTTGAGTGTTCCTTTAACATTCTTTAAGTGTCTTTCACTCAATAATTTACTTGCCCAATTGCCAGGAGGTTGGTGAATGTCCAAAATGGTCTACCAAGAATAGTAGGATGTTTTATAATGTGAGATTTGTAATGCAAGGAGAGGAAAAAGGTAAGGGCAAATGCATTCTTAGATAGGGAAACTACTGAATGCTTATAGCCAAAAACAGAATACATATAGTCAGGGAAGAAGTATGTTGAATTTCCCTATCGCTCTTCTGCAAACAGCAGCTTATAAAGATAAAAAAGTGTATAAAAAGATACACTAATTAGACTGATCCACGTGGTGGGAGAGAAACCTCTTCATGCCTGGAATAATCATCAAAAGTACTGTCCCCTTTGTGGTAAGAGCAGCATTATTGTTCTGTCATTAACCTCCTATAGAGGTAGCTGGAGAGCTGCCAGTTACAGAGAACATTTTCTCACCACCAGGTGTTAAGTCAGCATTCTGTAGACTACAATTAAAGCAAGAACCATAGATGGCTTGAACAGGCATTCAAAGCCTGAGTTATGCAACTCCCTCATCATATGACTACTTTTCTCATACATTCCTTTGCAGTATACGATGAACTTCAGCAGAATAAAACCACCCTGGTGACTCTCCAGAGAGAGAAGGTCTCCTAGAAAAGAAGAAATGAAAGTACTGGCTGTTCATATGGTCCAGTCCGCATGGGTACTAGAGCCAGCTGGCACAGACAAGAAAATAGAATGAGCCTGCCAAAAAAGCAGTTCTTCTGAAGCTGAAGTGCTAAAAGGCATTTGATGGGACGTGTGGAGTGAGAGGAAGTTTGCTTTTTGCCCTGCTTGTTCAGCATGCCTAATCACGTTGAAAGTGTTACTTCATACTTTCACAGATACTTTCCCTCTTACCTAAACAACAAACCAGTTCAACTAAGAGTTGAAAATCAATACTTTCCTCTGTCAGTTTGCTCTCTTTTTTGGAGACTATCTGTGACAGGGTTGTTATTTTAGCTCAGATGTATTGGAAGAATGTATGTGATTACTCTTGTGTAATGACATTTCTGGCTTAAAAAATTCCAGATTCCACTGAAACAATACTACCTCTAAATTGTGCTATTTAGCTACAGCACTGGAAAAGAGGCAAATTTGATACTGTTACACAGTGTCCAAATGGGGATGAAAAAGGACACTCTCGCTATTTTCCTGGTGTTACAAATGCATTTGACCCATCTTGTTCATTGACATCACCTCATAAATGATTGCAGAGAAAAAATGTTACCTGTAAATGACTGCATAACTTTTGAGTGTAATGGAAATATGGAATGTATTTCTCTAATTCTTCTGGACATACCCAAGGGTCCAATCAAATCACTTGAACAGCTCCCTCAGGTATAATGTGCAGTGGTGTTGTTCTGCATATATGGATCTAGTCTGCTAACTCCACTCATCTACTTTGTATTTCTGTTCGTATTGGTATTACTGGCAAGCTGCTAAAGCCAGAATCATCTCTTATGACAACAGAAAATGTATATGCCTCCGACATGGCCCTCCCTTATAGATTGTTATGATATAATACAGATCCCAGAAGATCTCAACACCTTCAGCAGCATGGTTGAGAGTGAAAACATTAATGTTTATCACTTAGCCTATTACTGTCAAGCTCTGCCTCTAGCTATGCAAGCATCAGGACAGCTCAATAGCATTTACATCAGGCAGTTTTGTGAGGTCTTTGTGTGTGTCTTCAAGCAGTATAGAATACAAAGAAAGGATGACGATGGTAGGGCTATCTGTGCTGAGATATAAGATCATACAATATGAAACAGGTAAGACCAAGTACACACATTGATGTCTTCTCAAATAACAATCCTATTAAAGAAACTTTCTAAAAAAAAGGGATGTATATTAGGTTTTAGTTCAGACTCTAGCTATTGCTGGGTTGCAGGACTAGCTCCAGTACTCATTTTGAATGTCTTAACTCTTCATGTCTTGTTGTTTTCATTGACTAATTTTTGTTAGTGCTGCATAAGCACTGAAAAAAATGTCCTTTACAAAGAGAGCTTACAACTTAAAGACAATACTAGATACCATTACAAAATTATAACCAGTTACTGAGTGGAAGCCTGAATAGGAAGACTCTTCCTTTATTTTCATACATCAATATCTGTCCCTGATTCTTCTACTCTCAGTAAACTAAGTTTCACTGAGAGAAGTACTTATCTTCAGAGATGCAGTAATATTATTTGGCAAGACTCCTAACCTACCTGTTAAATGTCTTTCTCTGCTCCTTACAAAGTACCTTTCAGTGAAAGTAGACAGCCTTTACATGTCATTGCCTTTGGATTTGACAGTGGATGGAAAGCTGAAATCACCACTGTCAGAGGCAAAAAAAAGCTGTTCTGTATAACAGAGGTATTTCTAAACACATGTAGTTACCTGAGAGGGAAGAAACATTCAAATAACCAGTAGGAATTAGTGTACAATTTAAATAATTGGAAAGGTTTGATTTCTCATTCTGCAGAAAAGCCATCTTGTTCATACTCCCATCTGCAGCCTAGGTGCACGATGAGAAAATCAAATTGTTGATGATATAAATACTGTTCATTTATCCTGGTTTCTACTTGTGTATCAAATATTTGATAAAAATGTATCTAGCAGATGCTCTGTTGTTCCAGCTTTGTTCATCTCTTGAGACAGACAGCTACGTAACAGAGAAAATTCTCCTAGTGCTTTGGTGACTGCTGAGATAGAGGATCATACCCCTATATTAATCCTGACGTGAATTTTAACTTGATATTTCACTAAAAATATTAAAAACCCCTCTGCCTTTGACGATATTGTAAAAGCAATTATTTTTCATAGGTCACACTTTTGATCTTGAGTAAAGTATATACTCTGAGTTCATATCTGAGACGTGAAACACACAGACTTGCATTTTGGGAGGTGCAAGGTCACAGGGATGTTTGGTTGATAAATGCTCTGTTTTGATGCCTTGAGTTCTTAACTGTGTTGCTTTGTCTCTAATCCACTTTTGAATCTGGGCTACTGGGGAAAAAGCGCTGCTATTTCTGTACTAGAAAGGTCAGATAAATGGATTAATGTGAGAAAAAATATCTGTAAACTCTTGATTTTTTCCATTTCACAATTTATCATGTAACAGGGGAAATATCACAACTAGTCTTTTAACCTTCTAATGGGACTAAAAAATCAAGTAGCTCAGATGAAATACTTACTCAAAGTGGCTATCACATGCTCCCTCTTTCACCCCCGCCCAGGAAGCATTTAGTGATTACATTTGGTGCAACTTTGCATTCGGTGGATCAAGTCTTGAGCATTTGAACAAGTGCATTAGTTAAGAAATCTTTACAGACAAATTTCTGACACAGTTTTCCACTCTCTCCCTTTTAAAGCATCTTGGTGCTGTAGCTCTTCTGACGCTTCTGTGTGCTGGCAATTACTCTGATTAAAAACCCACTTGAGAGTTCCTAAGGTGACAGTTTAAAGTTTTAATGCTCTCTGTGATTTGTGAGAAGGAATGCACACTGGTCTCAAAACACACAAGCAGTTATTTAACAATGTGGCCAGCCCAAGCATTAAAATCTAAGAATGCTAAAGAAGGAATTTTGTTCTCAATATTTGTGGCAAAAAGAGAATGTTTAATGTCAGTAAAGAAAATTCACTGTTGTCACCTTCACGGTAGCAAAATTATAAGTAGAAACATACTCAGTACATACACAGTAGAAATTATATTCTTTTTATCCCGGCCACATGAATGATTTTAGAACACAGAACAAGAAACATCAGATTATATTTACGTAGTTCAAATTCTTATAGGCCTAGACCTGCAGGAGCCACTTCTGTATATCAGAACAGACCAAAGGTTTCTTATCATTTTATCATAGTCATTTAGAGGCTGTCTAGAACGAAGAATTTTGATAGAGCACATATTATGAAAATATACCCTCCCATCTCTAATTTCTGAGCCCAATCTGTCTTGCCTCTCAGTATGCCTCACTCTGGAGTACTTGAATTCTCCTGCAATAAGAAAATCTCTAACGCCATTATTTGAGTCTTCATTTCCTGGTGGCCTAAAGGTAGCATATGCTGCTAAAATGATAAAAGGAAAATACTACTGATTGCTTGACTACTGAGAACATGCTAAGAATATCCATTTATATGGAATGCTGAAATTGAGTTGGGAAACCAGAAAGACAGACTGACAAGTAAGCAGTTTATCGGAAGTGGCATGAAATGCATCTTGGTAGACATTTTGATTGTGACGTGTTTTCAAATAGATTATGATATTTAAGTAACAGTGTTATACTAATTAGGAAATTACCTGCATGATAAAAAGAGATGCTAAATTAAAGGACCATAGGAGTACTGGAAAGCTAGGAAAGATGACAACCTGTTAACCAGATTTTATTCCTTACCTTTCTTTCACTTTCCCCCCCGCCCCAGAAACTGAAATGGATCAAGATATCTATTCAAATAGAGTACCCTGATCACCTTGGAGAAGACTCTTTTTAATTACATATCAAAGCTTAATTTGCAGACAGTAGAGACCAATCAATGAGGTATAAATAAATATTATTTTTCTACAGATAGGCTGGCACAGATTCTTGTTTTACTGTAATTCTTCTTATCTCTGTCTCATTTGGAGAAAGCAGAACAAATGGCATCTTTAAATTTCACAGCCTATTTTGTCCTTAGAGACTTGATATTTACTGGGGTTTGCCCTGTTGTTTCCTTTTCATTATTTTTCTTTGATCTGCTGCCATGATAAACTCTTTTGTGACATAAAATTAAGGGCTTCATTAATTGCAAAAGAGTAATCCAAAACATTCTACTTATTGGATGTATGTTTTTCTATTTTTTTTTTAATCAGGACTATCCAAGAACTCTTCTTATTGTTGATCAAACTCTACTTAAAATAAGCTTTAAAAGTTAAAAGCTGCTGACACTATCTCTTTCCTAGTCATGAAGAGGACTGCTTTGGCTCTTGGAGATGAGCTGCATAAATTCATTCTCTTCACATTCCAACAGGAAAAATAAATAAATGGATAGATAAGAGAGTGGGGTAGAAAGGAATGGCAATTTACCAAGCCAATGACTAATAACAAACATGGTAGTAGCATTTTAAAAGAGTGATGTATTTTCTAAATAAAATTCTAAAAATGAATTTGTCAGAAAGCTATACTTCAGGAAAAGAAACGCTTCTTTTGCTTTGTATATAGGGAACATGTTACCTTTCCAGTATTTCTATCATGTAAGTCAGTCCTCAACATTATAAACTTCTGCCACTTGTACTACTTGCAGTCTATAGAAATTAATTGCTGGCTAAAGTACCGAAGACTTATTATATGTACAATACAAGTTTGTGTTAGCTTAAAATGTTATCATATCAAACTATACTGATACAGAAAATTGTGTGCAAAAATAAGTTGTACCTTCATAAATGTTTTCCAAATGCTGTAGAGCAAAAGGAGAGAGAATTTTCCCTGTCAGTTCTGCTGCAGCAATGTACAATGTAATGTTCAACAAAAAAAATCCATAGAAGATCACATTCAACAAAAATGATAAATGAACTATGGAAACTTGAAGTCAAGTTTGGACAAATCTTATTTCTGACCTTGCAAAAATATTTTTCATGGCAAAATGTAGAAGAAAATTTCACTCTTAGTTGCTGGTAAGAGAAAAAGGATATTGCATTTTTAATTTTGGATGCAGTTACATGCAAATAAATATAATTTCAGTCACAATCTCTATATTTACCAAATCTCAGATTCTCTCTCTCTCAAGAATTCAAACAGATAGATGAAGCTGCTAAACAATCTCCAGAAAAACCACAAACACAAATGAAGACAGGAATAACAGGGTAAAAGAAAGAAAGAAGAAAAGGAAGGGAAGGAAGGGAAGGAAGGGAAGGGAAGGAAGGGAAGGAAGGAAAGGAAAGGAAGGGAAGGAAGGGAAGGAAGGGAGGAAGGGAAGGAAAGGAGGAAGGGAGGGAGGAAGCAAGGGAGGAAGGAAGGAAGGAAGCAAGGAAGCAAGGAAGGAAGCTATAATCCAGATATATGTACAATTAATCACATGACTTTACAGAGTTTAGGTCACTTCTTCAAGGATGCTACTAAGCCCAAACATATTTCTGTCTTTATGCACTAGACTTTGTGTCCCTCAAAACCCTAACTATAAATGCTGACATTAAAAATAGCCCAAAAGGCCAGATGGGTTTGAAAAGATTCCTCTGAGCAGTAACTGAGAGTTACTGGGTCAGGCACAGCCAATGGACACTGGGTTAGTGTTAGACAACGGTTGGGAGGGAGGCAAAGGCTGGTACTGCAGTTGCAGCAGCGTGGCAAGAAGGCTTTCAAGGGAAAGCATATGTTGAAAATGAAATCACAGATGAGAATTTGCTTCTCTGGGTCGTGGGCTTGTCATTGTCCTGATAATTACCATAAAGCTAGGGCCTGGCTTTGTCTGAACCTGTCCCAAACACCCACAGCCATGGGAAAAGGTCTCAGAGGACAATTTCTTGGCAAGCTATGAATTCTCATTGAAGCCAATGTATAACCCTAACTTTCTAAACTAAATGCAAATCAGAAATCTCAGAGGATGCAAGGTCCTCAGAGTATTTACTCTGATAAAACAAAAAAACATCAAACAACAGACGGACCTTCAAATGCAGTTGTCAAATTCAATTTCATCCATCTTAAAGTCCTTACCCTCCTTAAATATGTTGTTTTTTAGTATAATTACATAATTTCCTTGAGGGGTACTGGAAAAGTAGTCTGATCAGAGAGTTTCCCTCATGTCTTCTTTCCTCAGGCACAACTGTTGACTCTCTTCATGATCAGAATGAGGTTATTATTTGTAGCACATGTTACCTCCTGTCAGTGGGTGACAAAGAGTTACACAACCAAATTAATGGAAGTATTTGAAGTTGAGAAGCATACATTTATATGTACATACACAATCAGGCAAAAAACATTGAAGTGGAAGGCAATATAAAGCTTTGGTCAAGCCTGAAGTATGCAGCCAGTGTCAGATGCAGGTCTACAGCAAATTATGCTGAAATAAGCTTTATTCAGGCTACAAGCACTCAATAAACAAGCCTTTTTCTATTGTACGGACCACTCCCATTTTTACAAACAACTTAGTAGACATCCAAAACCAGATGAGTTTTGTTACTTTTAATCTTTCTCCATATTGTTTGTACCTAAATCAACATTGTTGTAGTAGCATGCGAGATTTTTGCCACATTGATTTCTTATAGCACTGAAATGTCATATTAACTAAAGGTGAAGAAGCTAATGAATGAAAATAATGAAAGAATTATGAACCCAATTGCACATCAGAGATTGAAATTTTATTTTTGGGTTCTTGTGTTATTATAAACAGTGAGATCAAAATATAAATGGTTATTAAGATAAAAGGCATTGTATCAAATTATGCACTTATTGGCAAAAACATCCTAAAACATGTTAGCGTATGAAACAAGTGGAGGAATAAACCAAACTATTGTTTACTATCAGCTGAATCTCCTAATGCTCTGCATAGTATTTTTCTTCCAGTGTTGTTATTCTTTCCTCTTAGAGTGGGTGGTTGGGATAGAGAAGGAGTGTGTCCTAATATTTCACAGGGAAGAATATCCTTAATCAGACCATATGGCTATGACCTGCCTTTGACAGTGCTTAAAATGAAAGATCAAAACTCCTATTATTAACAATAGAGTGTTTTTTTGGGATATAACTCCAGGTTTGTATTTATGTTTTGAAGCACAAGTTCATCAATGTAAAAGCAATCTTGTAACTTATAAAGAATGTGGCTTTGTTATCATGTTAACTCACTGTCAAGCTTGCAGAGAAGTCTTTATTATCTAGCTATTTGCATTTCAATATTAGCTTGAAGACTGGCTTAAAGTTAGAAGAGCCTGGACACTGGTAAAGAACTGTCAAAATGGAACCTCACAGAACATACTAGGCAAACTCTAGCCAGCAACCTCCATCTTGACTGGTGTAATGGTGGCCATGTGCTGACCTTTCCTATCACAAGGGCAACATTTTGCAGAGGTGAATATTCTGTGAGGCACTGGATTATTAGATTAATTATTGGCTCAGCCCAACTCAAGTATTGGGGTGAAGGGGGGGGATGGTGCAGAAGGGATAGGTCAAATTTAATGAAGATGAGGTGGTGCCCTGGTCCATGCCCCAGCCCCTTCAAGTCTCCTTGAGCACCTCCAGAACAGCTGTCAGTCAAAAGCATCCCAGGAGCACTCCCCCATACTGCTCCCCATGGAGCCCCTAACCTAGCCCCTGAATGCCTGGCACATGGAGAGCACTGCCCCTCACCCTACCCCAGAGCCCCAAAATGGCCCATGGTCCAGAAGTCATGCCTGGGGTATTGGTCACAGGGGGCCAGAGCAGATAAAATCAAAGACATGTTGTCTCTCTGTGCTCAGACCCTACCATCTAGACACACGAAAACTGGAATCGGGTGGGACTCCNAAGCAAGGAAGCAAGGAAGGAAGCTATAATCCAGATATATGTACAATTAATCACATGACTTTACAGAGTTTAGGTCACTTCTTCAAGGATGCTACTAAGCCCAAACATATTTCTGTCTTTATGCACTAGACTTTGTGTCCCTCAAAACCCTAACTATAAATGCTGACATTAAAAATAGCCCAAAAGGCCAGATGGGTTTGAAAAGATTCCTCTGAGCAGTAACTGAGAGTTACTGGGTCAGGCACAGCCAATGGACACTGGGTTAGTGTTAGACAACGGTTGGGAGGGAGGCAAAGGCTGGTACTGCAGTTGCAGCAGCGTGGCAAGAAGGCTTTCAAGGGAAAGCATATGTTGAAAATGAAATCACAGATGAGAATTTGCTTCTCTGGGTCGTGGGCTTGTCATTGTCCTGATAATTACCATAAAGCTAGGGCCTGGCTTTGTCTGAACCTGTCCCAAACACCCACAGCCATGGGAAAAGGTCTCAGAGGACAATTTCTTGGCAAGCTATGAATTCTCATTGAAGCCAATGTATAACCCTAACTTTCTAAACTAAATGCAAATCAGAAATCTCAGAGGATGCAAGGTCCTCAGAGTATTTACTCTGATAAAACAAAAAAACATCAAACAACAGACGGACCTTCAAATGCAGTTGTCAAATTCAATTTCATCCATCTTAAAGTCCTTACCCTCCTTAAATATGTTGTTTTTTAGTATAATTACATAATTTCCTTGAGGGGTACTGGAAAAGTAGTCTGATCAGAGAGTTTCCCTCATGTCTTCTTTCCTCAGGCACAACTGTTGACTCTCTTCATGATCAGAATGAGGTTATTATTTGTAGCACATGTTACCTCCTGTCAGTGGGTGACAAAGAGTTACACAACCAAATTAATGGAAGTATTTGAAGTTGAGAAGCATACATTTATATGTACATACACAATCAGGCAAAAAACATTGAAGTGGAAGGCAATATAAAGCTTTGGTCAAGCCTGAAGTATGCAGCCAGTGTCAGATGCAGGTCTACAGCAAATTATGCTGAAATAAGCTTTATTCAGGCTACAAGCACTCAATAAACAAGCCTTTTTCTATTGTACGGACCACTCCCATTTTTACAAACAACTTAGTAGACATCCAAAACCAGATGAGTTTTGTTACTTTTAATCTTTCTCCATATTGTTTGTACCTAAATCAACATTGTTGTAGTAGCATGCGAGATTTTTGCCACATTGATTTCTTATAGCACTGAAATGTCATATTAACTAAAGGTGAAGAAGCTAATGAATGAAAATAATGAAAGAATTATGAACCCAATTGCACATCAGAGATTGAAATTTTATTTTTGGGTTCTTGTGTTATTATAAACAGTGAGATCAAAATATAAATGGTTATTAAGATAAAAGGCATTGTATCAAATTATGCACTTATTGGCAAAAACATCCTAAAACATGTTAGCGTATGAAACAAGTGGAGGAATAAACCAAACTATTGTTTACTATCAGCTGAATCTCCTAATGCTCTGCATAGTATTTTTCTTCCAGTGTTGTTATTCTTTCCTCTTAGAGTGGGTGGTTGGGATAGAGAAGGAGTGTGTCCTAATATTTCACAGGGAAGAATATCCTTAATCAGACCATATGGCTATGACCTGCCTTTGACAGTGCTTAAAATGAAAGATCAAAACTCCTATTATTAACAATAGAGTGTTTTTTTGGGATATAACTCCAGGTTTGTATTTATGTTTTGAAGCACAAGTTCATCAATGTAAAAGCAATCTTGTAACTTATAAAGAATGTGGCTTTGTTATCATGTTAACTCACTGTCAAGCTTGCAGAGAAGTCTTTATTATCTAGCTATTTGCATTTCAATATTAGCTTGAAGACTGGCTTAAAGTTAGAAGAGCCTGGACACTGGTAAAGAACTGTCAAAATGGAACCTCACAGAACATACTAGGCAAACTCTAGCCAGCAACCTCTATCTTGACTGGTGTAATGGTGGCCATGTGCTGACCTTTCCTATCACAAGGGCAACATTTTGCAGAGGTGAATATTCTGTGAGGCACTGGATTATTAGATTAATTATTGGCTCAGCCCAACTCAAGTATTGGGGTGAAGGGGGGGGATGGTGCAGAAGGGATAGGTCAAATTTAATGAAGATGAGGTGGTGCCCTGGTCCATGCCCCAGCCCCTTCAAGTCTCCTTGAGCACCTCCAGAACAGCTGTCAGTCAAAAGCATCCCAGGAGCACTCCCCCATACTGCTCCCCATGGAGCCCCTAACCTAGCCCCTGAATGCCTGGCACATGGAGAGCACTGCCCCTCACCCTACCCCAGAGCCCCAAAATGGCCCATGGTCCAGAAGTCATGCCTGGGGTATTGGTCACAGGGGGCCAGAGCAGATAAAATCAAAGACATGTTGTCTCTCTGTGCTCAGACCCTACCATCTAGACACACGAAAACTGGAATCGGGTGGGACTCCAGGTGGTAGCTATAATTCTCTCTTTTCATCTCTTTCTTTACTTCTTCTCTTAATCTCCTTTCTTGATATTTTAGGTAACTTGAAGCTGGATGGGTTGGATTTTGCCAAGTTGTGGGGGTTGGCACATGCTAAGTCAATGCTTTGTAGAATGCTTTATTTTTATGGAATGTTGCCCTTTAAACTTGTGCCATGTTCCCTTATTTTCTGAAGTTTTCCAGTAAAAGTGTGTTGTTTACTTCCTGAGGAAACACGTCTTCTCCCTTGCACCCTCTCAAGGTATGAAAGAACTGAAGGTCCTTTTAATAAATTTAGCAGGTAAAATGTTGGAGCCTTTACTTTTTAAAGTAAAACCCTTCAATGAGCTCAGAGCCTGAGGTCTTACATGTTCTAACATAAAAATTTTTCAACAATTGTGTCAATGTGGACAGTCACAAGGATCAGTCAGAGAGTTAATACACCTAAACTTATCTGTTCAAAAATCAAAGAGAGAGCAATTGCATTATAATGTGTGTGTGCCTAGTTTGTACATATAGGACTGATGAACTTAAGGTCAAAGTAACATTAATTAGACTGCGTACACAGGGCCAAAATTTCTATTGACTATTTATAAATGATGTTCAGTATTTCTTGATTGAATCAATAAGTACTATGAAGACTTTTGCCTATGCTTTTCTTGGTTGCTCATTGAAAATAATTTCAATAACTCTGTATGTGAATTAATCTAAATATCCAAAGATTACATCATAAATATGGGGAAGTACTAGATGTATCATCTAATTATGTGTCCTGTCCTCCATGATTATATAAGAACAAGTCAATCAGAGTTTTATTTCCTATATTATACATGCAGTATCCAAGAAGTTGTTATGCTATATTTTGTTATCCATTTCTTTCCTAATAATTTCTAACATTTTATTGCTTTTTCGTAATTTCTAGATACTAAATTTATGCTTTTGTGGAGCTCTGAGTCATAATCCCATGATCTCAGTTCTGACTGGTAATGGCCAGCTCTGAAACTCATTTTACACATGAAAATAAGTCTTTTTTTTTTCTGCTGATATTTGATATCTATTTATACTAAACTTACTTTTCATTTTATTACCCACTGTGTTTTATAAAGTCTGTCATTTGGTGGTGATGGTCCTCATCTATACTATTCTGAAAGTGTCATGAGCAAATTCAATCACTTTAAGATTCATTCTCCTTTTCAGGTAATTTACAGGAAAATAGTCAGGCACAATTTAAATCAGCATTCTTTGAACAAAACAACCTACAGTTTTTTTGTAAGAGTATAAAATTAAAACAGTAAGAGAAGGAATGCTCTAATATTCTTCTGGAATCCAGCAGTTTACAATTTGAGGACTGTTGCAACTACAGGTGATTTTATATTTAGAAGTTCAAGATGGATTTTTCTTCCATTAATTTGTTTGCTTTCCAAATCCATGTACATTTTCACCACCCACAGACTTTCTTAAAAAGCCCAGAGTACAATCACTTTTCCACATTTGAGGAAAGAGTTTCAAAAAAATTTAAAATTGCTCAAATTTTACCTTCCTGTCTGTGAGTGAGAAAAATATGGTTTTGCTTTTGGCCTTGCCACTTCAAATGATGCACTGATATAATAAATTACTTGTAGTTTTCCCTGGTGCTAATTCAAAGTGGGTTTTGGAGAGTTAAATTAAATCACAGTCTGCGCTATCCTGTTCCCCTGGAAAGCTTTTGTTTCAATGCTTTGTGTTTTGATAGTGTCTCTATATGCTTCAGGATAATGATCTGAGTCCTTGTAATAGTGTAATTTGACATCATATTGATATTCACTTATTGTAAGAAACTTAGACGGTCAGTATTAAACTTTGGTACATGGTTTAGGTGATAGGAAAGAACATGACACAGAGACATACATGTAGGAACTACTGTGTTAAGGAATTTCGTTCCAATAACCCACAGAAATTCAGAAAAAGCATAGTAAACCCAGAATTCTTCTCTCAGCTCCTAGCATCTTCAAGACTGATGAAAACAGCATGCAAATGGATGTAAATACTAGGGTAAATAGAAGATAAAATTAATTGTACTTGACAATATAAACTAAAGAAAAGGTAAACAACCCACAGTTGATAGGATTTAACACTACAGCTTAATTCTACTTTGTAATTCTATGATCAAGTGATTCTGTCATGCTTTTTGTAATTCTTATTTATTGCTACTGTGTAAAAAAAAAAGTACTGAACACTGATAAATTTGTAAACTTTGTTGGTTGATATATTAATATAAATAATAGCTTCCAAAGTAAAACAATTGGGAGTGATTATCCTGCAATTGTCTACTGTAGACAGTATAGACAAAATAGGGCCTTGATACATGCTCTGTTCTTAGGCATCCTGGAGTATTCCCTTAGTAAGAGGGAGATAGACGAGAAATAGAACCTAAATGGCCTCAATTGACCATGGCAACAGGCACTAATGGCTCTGAGAGTGGAGAGCAGGGAGGGCTATTTAATCCTCAGTGTCAGAAAGCAATTAAATCTGCTAACTACAAAATTATGTGTGCAAACGCTCAAAGGCAAGCAAAAACAGTAATGATGAATCATTTTGAAAAGGAATTCTTCCCTTTCTCTCCAGCTATTCATGGGTATTCCCACAGGAGCAACTTCAGCTAACTTAGTGTCACACTAAATGACAACGATAGCCTTTGCTTTCTCCTTGGAGATGGTACATTTATGATCCCCAAGTGTCAGACTGTGAGACTGGACACTGTGTTTAACACAGACATAACCGTTATGGTAATGAAATGTAGATAAGTGAATTTATCTTAGGAGTTACCACCAGGGAATGGAGAGGTAGAGCAAATTCTAGTCTTGTTTTTCAAAGGTGTAGAGTGACATTGCAATAGCATGGCACCATATAGCGTCCGACTAAATGTTCCACCTTCAAAGAGAAGACAATTTTTGCCAGAAAGTTTTTGTCATATTCTATACAACAATAATTAAAGAAGAACTAAAATACTCCCTAGGAATCTTTTGTGACATCTTTCCCTAAGCTTTAAAACTCAAACTGCTGAATCGAGCATATGAAGAGGTTACTGTCCTCTTCAGTCCAGTGTACAAGAAATAAACCTGGATTATTTATATGGAAGTTAATCTGTTAAGTGTCAATAAATGGTCAATGCAACATCACCAGAACAAACTTAGCTGCATTCTTTCCAAATAATGCTGTTCCCTAGCATATTTATTACCCTCCAATACATCACAAAGCATGCTGCTGGAATAACGAAGTGGAAGGTCTGCCCTAGAAACATTTGATGATGTTTTAATTAACTGCTACTTAGCTGTGGAGCACCAATGTAGTCAGAGACATAACATAAAGGAAAAGCACAGAGGAACACAACTGAGGAATAGCCTCTGCACGTGTATCAGCCTGCCACTTGGCTTGCAGATTCTTTTGAAGCCTATGCTTTGTAGGTTAAAATGAAGTAATATAAAATATCCTGATTTTTACAATTTTTGTTTTGTTGTTTGGTTGGCTGGGTTTTTTTGCAACTAGAAGAATAATAGGCTCTTCAGTAGAGCCAGTAAACCAGTTGAAATAATTTTGCAAGTAAAGAATGTTAAACTACTGTGGTTTGACTACTGCATTGAAATTCATGTCCTGTATTCCTTGTGTCTGGTAGTCCAACAAGTGTTGACAGTTCAGAGTCTACAGGACTTTGTATGCAGATGAGTTCATCTGTGGCTTTACAACTTTTCTGTAATGAAGTTCAGATTTTTGCATCTTTCATATATTTGTTCTCATATATATGACAATGCCTCCTTTTCAACCCTTGCTGAACCATTTCTAGAATTTCTGACCTAGTTTCCCCATTTTTCAAAACGTAATTTAAAATGTCTCTAGGTTTCACAGGCGATAGCAGAATTATCTAGTATTTGAAAAGTATATAGATACAAAATTCTTGGGTACAATGTTGGGCTGTCTTGTTTCTTCAATAAAACAGAGAGCTGCAATGACACAGTTCTCTCTGGCATTTCTAAGAATTCAAAATACAGAGAGCAAAATTACTTTTCCATAAAACTCCAACCCTCTAGCTCCTGTGACTCTAGTCTCCCTTACAATGTTCCTGCAAAAAGTGTTATGCTCAGTGGATTGAAAACTTGTAAAATTGGCTGGAAATATCCTATAATTCTATTCCAAGTTTAATGGAAAATGGGAGCACTAGAGGGATTGTCCAGACTGAATTCAATGAAGGTCTTTCACAGCTAGAGAGGAGATCCTTAGCAACATACTGCATTTCTCAAAGAGAGAGAGAGAGAAAGAAAATGGATTCCCTTCCTCTGAATGCTTAGATGATAGAGAAATTCTCTATACATGAAATGAGTTCCTAAATGTATTTTGCCCTGTGAGCCAGTAGAACTCCACAGAAGTTTTTGTTGCTACACAGTGACGTGCCATAACAATGTATATTGTCTTTCAGTGTAGTATGTGTTCTATTCCTCAATGTGAAATATTATGAGACAGCAGTTGTCTCATTTTAGCTGGGCTACCTTGCAGTTGCCTTCTGATTCTCATTTTATTGGCTATGCAGAGAAGATGTCATTTAAAACTTTAATTGCCAGAGAGGGTTGTGAAATATTCAATGAGATTTACTGCTTTCTCTTTGTGATGTACCTTCACAGCAAAGTGACCCTGGTGGGTAGGAAGCATATTGTATAAATGGCAATTTAATGAGGGCTTGGAGACTATGAAGTCTCCAAAGAACACTTCATTTTGAAATTTTCTTGTTATGGAGTATTTTATGAAGAAATCCTGCCAGGAATTCCAATGAAGATAACCTGGATCTTTAGCCAGAGACATTGTCAAAAATACAACAAAATTCTTAATTAATACTCTAAACTAAAGATCCATCAAGTGCAACCTTGCTGTTTAACTGAACTGATGAATAGAGGCACTGAAAGGAAAAAAAGATCTCCATTTTTAATGTGTAAACAGCCTGCATATATTTTGAGTTGTTGGCAAGACATCTAATCACAGTATTCATGATTCACAGTAAGAATAATCATTCAGAAAATAGCAAGTATATTGATAGGTTTTCTGTTTTTAAGGACTGCATAATGCATAATAGATGTACTACATACTTTAATACATAGGTCTTTTTAATTCAAATTTGGCTGCTAATCTACTGCAGTCTTTGCAAGAGAATTAAACTGTTTCATTCGTTTTATTGTTTGTTAATGCTGAAACATAAAAATGACCATTTATATGTTTATATTAAGTATTTCACTACTGATCAGTTTCAGGAAGAACTTGCTTTCCAATCCTATATTGATTCTACAGTTTACTGAGATGTTAAACTCCTGTGCTCCTTTTAAAATAACTTCGTTGTGAGTTGAGCTCAGGAGGCAGCTAAGCTCCACACAGCTGCTTGCTCCCTCCCTACAGTAGGAAGAGAAGAGAATCAGAAGGGTAAAAGTAAGAAAGCTTGTGTGTTGAAACAAGGACAGAGTAATAGGTGAAGCAAAAGCTGCACAAAAATGCAAAGCAAAATAAGGGATTCATTCATTACTTGCTATCAGCAAGCAGAGGTTTAACCACTTCCAAGAAAGCAGGGCTTCATCAATGTGTAACTGTTACTTGAGAAGACAGAAGCAGTAACTCTAAGTCTCTTCCTTCCTCTTTCTTTTCTCCAGATTTTACTGTCAACAATGACATCATATGGTATGGAATAACCCTTTGATCAGTTGAGGTCATCTGTCCTGGCTGTATGTCCTCCCAGATTCCTGTGCACCCCCAGCCTACTCCCTGGCAAACTTTTATAAACTAAACCAATTGTATTTACTAGTATAGAAAAAAAATCTACTTTTGAAATGAGAGCTACATGAGGTTTTTCAAAGTGAGGGAATGATATTATAGGAAGTGAATATATATGCAGACACATCCTGAATATAGTAAAGCTTGTAATAGCACTGTCACTCATGGGATTTGAAAATAAAAACTCAGTGAAAGAATAAAATGCAGAGCGTCATTTGTATGGTTAAATGACAAAGTTGTATCTGAAATGGAATATACTGTATATGAAAAGCATATGTATATGCTTGTTGTTTCAAGAAGGTTTTTAGTCTTTGACACTGTTAGTAACCAAGACCTGAGAGAACAGGTGTCCCTTTCAGCTGTTGACAAATCCTCTGACTAAATCAGGTCACTTCAATAGTTCTTTCACTTTGTTCTTGAGATGATGGTGATTGAAGATTCTAGCAAGCATCACCAGAGGTGAGAACCTAATTGGGCCCAGAGGATTGGAATTCTGCCAGAAAAATGAAAGTGTGCAATGTCAGAAAAATGCCAAATCAAATAGCTTCTGTTCCTGCCTCTGTAAGACACTAAACATCAAACACCAGTAAGACCAGTGTGTACATAGACATTTCTGTTTAAAAATTAAATCTTTTACTGGACTGGATGTGTAAAATTTAAAGTGGCCCAATCCAACAGCAGATTAATCACCATTTCATAAGGGCAGCTACAAATGAAGTAAATAAATGGCTTGTCCAAATATCATTGCAAGAAATGACAGAAAAGTCTTCATTCACTCCATTCTCTCAGAATCCACAAGCACATGCACCAGGAAAAAAGGTGCTGCTGCTCTTGCACATCCTTTAGTAAATCAGCAATTGTACATCCCCTCTAAAGAAACCTTCCCAAGTATTTCCTGTTTTTTACCTTTGTAGTTCCCTTGTTCTGGCATCTCTGTGATTTTACAGAGCATCACAAAAATCTTCTTTCTCCAGAAAACATGGGAAGACGTCACTCATAGTGGCTCTTCCCAGCAGCCTACAGGCTGCCCAGTCATGACTGGAGGGATCCAGCTGCCCACAGTGGTACCCCACAAAAAGGGGACTGTGAGTTCCTGCCCCCACTGGGGACATGGATCAGACAGAAGCCAGCTATGCTCGTACACTAAGCTGGGCCAAGGATCCAGGCGGGAAAAGCCGTGAGCCTTGTTCAACACAACTGTTCCACAGAAACATTGTTTCCTCAGCACATCAGGAGCTCCTGCCTGTCACAGAAGCAGTATGACAGGCTCACAAGGCAGCTGAAAGCAATGTAGATGCGCATCCCACAACCTGCTCATATCCGACAGGCACACAAGGGGCAGGAACTGGTAGCGGCAGTCCCTCACAAGCCCACCTGTAGCAGCCTGCCTTTTCCAGCCCTTTCTCACCTCAGCCTCCACCGGCTATGAGACTGGCTCCCATGGGATTTGCATATCCAGTGTTGAGGTCCGCGCTCCTCAGTGTTGCTGGAAGCTCCCTCGTAAGGCTCCTCCATGCTGCTCCCAGGCTACTCAGGAACTTGTCAGGCAGGGTGGGGAGGAAAGGCAGGGGTGGCTTTCAGCAGGGAGATGGTAGGCCTGGAAGTAGAGAGCTTCCTCCTGGATGCTACTGGAAGTTTATGAGGCAGCTATATCTGGGTGGGAAACACAGTGCATGAGGGAGGCAGGTGGTGTGGCAGTTAGTGAGAAATAACCCTGCACAACCGTGCTTTCTGGAAATATCTGTTGGAAACAGATCCAAAGAAAAGGACCTAAGTGTCCCAGTAGAGAGCAAACTGTATGTGAGCTAGTAGCCCACCCTGGCAGCAAAGAAAACCAAGTCCAGGGAAGTGATCCTTCCACTCCACAATTGAGAAGACCATACCTGAAATTCTGTGTCCAAGTCTGGGCTCCTTGAGCCACAGTGCAACATCATGTGTGTCCATACATAACCCACAACTGCATTCTTCATTTCTGCTTCAAAGAAATTTTTTGTTCATTGATATTCTATCCTAAGACTGATCTTCATTATAGGAGGACAAGGCTGACCCAGTGGCAGACCTGAGAAGATGGTAATACTTATCACACTGGGGATGAAGCAGTGCCAGCAGTCTGTTTTCTCCAGGACCTCTGAGCAGAGATTGTATTTGTATGGCTGGTTTTGAAACTTGATGGTTCCATGCAAATGGCACATGAGGGCAGGCAGATGGTTAGTGTGGCACGCTGAAGGGTGCCTGTATTAAGTAGGCATAGCAGATTATGGAATATGTTCTCAGCTGGCGATGCAGCAAGTGCAATGCATGTAGGTATAGCAAACTGGCTTTCGAAGGGGCTAGCCATGAATGGGGATGGTGCACACCACTCCATACTAATTGGAGCAATAATTCAGCAATTATTCCCTGAAGCAGGTCACAAGAACAGTATAGATGTAGCCTAAAGGATGAAAAACTGTTTCATTTAGTTATGTGCTAGGCTGAGACTGATTGTTTCTTAATTTGTGCCATGTCTTCTAAAATATCTTCAGAGAGTTTTCTAAAGATGTCTCTAGACTTTTTAGAAGAGCATACTTTAATCCAAACTCCAGATTGGATCTAAACATTTTTCATCCCTTTTTGCATTTTGGATAAAAATATATTAGAGTCAATGTCAAAAAAGTCAGCCTGACTTGAATATCTTCTTTCACAGTCTATCAATAGTTGCTGTCAAAATGATGATCAAGTCTTTTAATAACCTCACATTGGATTTCAATGATATATTTAATCCAGATTGAAATTAAAATTAATTTTGTGTTATATACTATCATTTTCAGAAATAAACAAATTTCATTTGAGAGCTGTATTTCATGTCCCTGAATATCACATGGATAAGCAAAAAACGTGATCTCTATAAACCGTGATTTCATTCATTGGGACCAATTAGCATATTTTACACTCATCTCAATATTTAGTAAGGACACTAAAGAGAACACCAATGCCAAGAAGGGAAGGAAAAGGAAAGGAAGAATTGGAGGTTTGTCCTGGCCAATGACAATATCTTGAGATTATTCTCTTAATAACATATCATTAAAACAGTCATAAATGACCAGCTCAAATTTAACTAAAGGAGCCCTGAATTATTTTTTTTTCCAATATGTTGAGTAATTGCTTATGTTTATTTAAATTTCTTTTTGGTCCTGGGAAAATCCCTTCAAGAGAGACAGACTCTAACTGAACAGGTTTTTTACTGAAAAATTTTGTCCTAATTGCCTGAGCTTTAAAGATCAATTCAGCAACTCCTGGGTCGGTAGCTGTAGTTAAAGAAGAAAGATATTGAGTATGAATGCCATTGTTCTATTTTCCTTGGAATTATTTTAATCAATTCAGTATATCTGGTAAGTGTGGGGTAGGAGACCTGGAGAATATCCTGTCCTTATTTTGACTAACAAATTTCTACTAAAGAATTTGTTTCAATAGTAGAATCTAGTTTTTTAACTGATATAAAATTACCTGCTTTTGTAAAATAAATATTGAGAGGTTTTAATGTTTATTTTTAATATAAAAACATCAAAAAAATCAGAAAATCTTCAAGGGAATAAATATTTTTAATTTTCAATTACAGAACTGAAAACTGAGACCATTCTTGGGGTTTGGATTGGGAAGTACTTGATTCTATTTTCAAGAATTTTAAAGGATCATTTCACCATTAACCACACAAAGAAGGCTATGATTTATGATCAGATTTCTGGCCTCCGTTAGTCTATTGTAGATCTTAAAATTGTCCTTTGGTCTACGTCAGACATACTACATCCAGTTGATTGAGAAGTAATGTTCTGGCATGGCCTCTGAAACATGACTATATCAGCAGACAATAATAACTCTTGTAACAGGTTGAGCTTTAGGATGTTTTGCCTGTGTACTTCAAAAACAAAGATCTTGCTTATTGTAAGTCTTTATTGTTAAGCAAGTTTCTTAATATAGAGCCTTTGAATTATATAGATAGCACTTTTATGGCTTGTTTTGTTAAGATTATTTGCAAGTTCTAACTTAGAAATTAAAATAATAACGTTTCTTGCATGCAAAAACTTTCTCTTTTTTCTTTCATTTTTATCTTCCAGGCTGTGAATGAGAGTGCAGGTATCAGAGATTTTTCTGACCTTAGAATATCTTGAGCTCTCTCCATGTCTGTCAAATGCGATAGGATATCACACAGAAAAGCTGATATAAACTGTTACTGTAGCTCCTCTTGAGTCCATGTCTGAGCGTACATCATTTTTCACCTCCATATGACTTAGGATATCTGTGAAAACTCTTGTGATTTAGAAACTACCATATAGATTTCCATTCCATTTCAAAAACTGCATCTGTGTAGAATTGTATGGAGATCATACATATGTGTATATATGCACACATACATGGATATTTTCTGGTGAATTAATCCACTAAGACTTTAATGACACTTAGTTCAATCCTAGTTTCCTTCATTCTCTCTGGAGAGGGAATAAAAGCATAGCTATATGTTCTCAGTTTTGTAAGAGGGTTGAAATTCTATTTCCTTTTTACTAACGTATAAGTGTATGTATCTCTTGTACGACCGGTATTACTTAGAAAAATATAGAGACCACTCTTCTGAAATTTTTGTGATCTGGAAATACACAATGGAGGTAACTTACATAAGAAGAGGAAAAGAAAGGGAACAAAACTGGAATGGTTTTATTAATTTCATATGTAAAGAATAGATAGGAAAGCAAGTTAACCAATAAGGAGTCCATGTAGCTGACAGACAAACTGGAATCATTCCCCAGCCTAACTCTCAAAAGAGAGTAGTTTTTACTAACTGCTTTCGCAGTATGAAAGATGAAAGAAAGTCTAGGGAAAGATGGGAACTCTGTAGATGACATTGCATGAAAGAAATTGAATAAAAAACAATAAATGATATAGTGTCTTCCATTTTTAGTGAAGTGCAAAGATATGAGAAGACTGAATTGGAGAAGAATGCATGGTAAACATAGGACACTGAATCTTGATATTGCTGCTAATGGAGTGTCCATGGAGGTGTTTGTCCAGAAAAGACACGTTGTTGCAAGTGATGGGAGGAAAATCAGTGAAAAGGGATTTTGAACTTTGTACTTTTGCTGTACTTTCACTACAGTAAGTCCTATAAGGCTTTCAGAAAAAAATACGTCTATGGTTCTCATAGCTTAACTACAGATACAAATAAAAGACTTTAAAGTGTTTTTTTAAAAACACCTACACAATATTTTCCTTCTATGTTATAGGTTTCTTAAGGTCTCCCCAGTTTTAAAAATCGTTTTGTTATATTTTACAAACTTTTACTACAGTTCTTTAGTGTATTTATCAAAACCTCATTTTCAAGATGCAAATGTACTTCACAATAAGCAAACAATTTCAACACAAACATTTTTGGTGACATTTGTTCCCCAAAGTTTTACTCTATTGCCACTCAGCATGAAACATGTATTGATTCTGGCCTCAGGAGCTGCATTCCATTCTTCCTCCATTTTAGCAGGTGATAAATCAAAGGTGACACAACAGAAGTGAAAAAGAAGTGGGACTCTAGAGAACTGGCTGGGAAAAAAACAGCCTCCAAACAACAAAATTTTAGACTTGAGAAAGTTATTCACTGTTCAGGAGAAGATTACAAGGTTGATGCTTTCCAATTGTCATATTTTCTCAAGGAAAGAGTTTCTTTATGAAAAGTTTGAATGCTTTTTTTCTCTCTGATTCACTTACTTTAGTTTGATAGTGTTTCCACTGGCTCTTTGAAGAGCTTCTTTTCAATATTTGCAGTATTTTTATCATAACGTATTAATAAAGACATGAAAATGACTTCTTAACTTAGTCTAACCTTTTCCTGTGCCTCCTACTGGACTTCTAAGGAGTTGTTCATTAGAGGACTGTCTGAAGTTGCCTGTTTTTACTCCTGGGCAAACAGAAGAGATAAATACGCAGCATATATTTTCTGACTTTGCATGCAACTGAAATTGTTCCACATAATCCCTCCTACCAAAGTTCCTTCTTCACATTTATTCTCTTAAATCTTTGGCTTTCAATGCAGTAATTTTTTACTACTTTCTCACCAGTCTGTTTCTGGGAATGTGCTGCTTCTGATGTAATTCTCACAGTACTATTTTACTCACCTATGTAGCTCAAGAGTTTGTGGCCTACGTTTCCCTTTTACCTTCTAATTCCCAAGCCAGATTTCCCTTTTTTTTCCTATTAGCTTCCATTTTCAGGGAACTCTGTATACCTCATGACACCTTTGGTTATATTTTCGAGTTTACCACTCTTTGATTCTGTCTGTGCTTAATCCTGCATATCCACCTAACTAATTAGCCCTCGTGGGCTTTCTGCCATTACCAGTTGTCTAGTGTATAATAGACTAGTTTATTTTTCATTTAAGCATTATAACAAGGCCTGCTGGAAGTCCATAACATGAAGAGGCTAAATACCCTGGCTGCAAGTTGCCGTCAGTGATCTGCTTTGTGATTTGTATAGATTAGTAAAAAAAGTTTGATTTTCAGATTGAGGAGTTTCTTTTGTCTCTGAAAATCAGGAGATTCTTCCTGCTCTGACTTTGACTGTGAATAAAAGAGACTCCATTACACATTCTTTTCCTTCAAGATCCTAGATTACTAAGGCATTAAACTTCTTTCAAATAAATTTCACTGTCAAAAGCACAAAGTATTTAATACAAAATTATTAACTGCCTTTCCATGTTTCAACCATCATTGACTCTGTGCTCATAGAGAAGGAAGATTCAGGATTTGGCAAAGTTCTATTTTTCTTAAATATTTTATCTTGACAAGTATTTATACATATACTTCTGCTATTGAACAGCATCTTTTATAATATACTTTTATAATGAACACTACTAAGCATAGCATCACCCTTGGACTCAAGAGAGAAAACTTACCTTCTTCGATACTTTTGTCATTCCTGAAAAATTTGGAAATTCATGTCACAAGCCTGTGCCTCTCTTTCCTCAAGAGAAAACAGGACAGCTCTTTTGGAAAATAGTTTGAATTCTACTGATTATGAGTACTTGGTGTTACTTGTATTTTATTTAAATAAATATATTAGTTATTATTTATACAATGCAAAATAAAATTTTATTTTTAACTAGGAAGGAGTTGCTAATAAAGTGCAGGATGAAACTGCAACTGTACATAGCAACTTCATGAATACTTGGTAGTCTATTCAAGCTGAGGAGAAAGACTTCTCTAAGCGACGAACCATACAGAGTTTACAGATAATAAGAGAATGGATGGGCCAGATTTTCTGCAGAACCTCTCGACACTTTTGTACTGCTACTTCTTAGACCTTGCACATTACAGTGGGGCTCATATCCAACTGTAAGCTTCAAGATCTGAATTCTCTGCCATGGGAGAAATTCTTTCAGCTTTTCTGTTTTGCCTTTTGACATGAAATAGTAGAAGGAATTAATATGGAATTAATACAATTTTTATCTCCTAACATTTAATTTAGCTAGGGGTCAGTAGATAACTCTTTTAGTACTACTATCCATCTGGAATTTCTAGATGCGTACACTCTTTCTGCTTTGAATTTTTGTGAAAGGAAGAAGAGGAAATTCTCTGAGATGTCTTCATACCAAGCAGTTAAACCAAGGCAGAGCTTGGACTGAGCTACCTGCCCTTCATAAATCAAAGTACAGATCTAATGTGCACGCACTGAATCAACAGCCACCACACTGTGATCTGGGCTGAAGGTCCTCATATGCAAATAGTACACATGGTGTCCACATATCTGTCTGTTTTGAAATTTTAGGACAGAAACGTAAGCCTGTAATCTTCTAAACTCTGGCAAGGTGTTAAAAATGTTTTCAGAAAGGGTTTTTTTTTTCTGTTGCCTATAGAAGATTATTTGTTTTTACTAGGTAAATCAGGTTGCAAGAGCAGATCCCTGAATCTTAAAGTATGAGGTCTTATTTTTATTTTTCTTCAACTGCAATGCAATTATAAAATGGATAATTTGTTTCATACCAGTAATTGAAGCTAATTTGTGTAAAAGAAAGGTTAACTGCAGAAGTGAATTCTTCATCATAGTCTCATGAGTTTCAGACCCAGTACCTGGCAGTGTCATTATTCTGAACTAACATATTTTGCTACTTGTACTGACACCACACTCCTGTAGTCATATGGTTAATTACCTGGTTTACAATTTTTAACACCACTGTAATTGTAGAGTAATTACACTGTGTTCAGTAGACTAATAATAAATTCTGCAGGTAACAAAAATAAAAGTTTATTATAATGGTAGTCTCATAGAATTGTTCTAAAGAAGCAACTGCCATCTTAGAATAGCAGTTTAGGCCTTGGGATGGAGTATATTTCAAATTCAGCCCAGTCCCGTATTTCTGCTTAAAGACCTGAATTCCGGCATACATTTAACCTTCTCGTATCATATTTAGAGCTCCTTTTTCAAGATCAGGTTGACTTTTTTTTTTGTGTCTGTTGTAAGTAACATGGAAAGAATACTGACCTGCCTTTTTCTAATAACTATTGCCAGGGGAGCCTTGTTCACTTCAAACCAAACAAGATTAGTATACAGACTGAAATACAGATAGCACAATTTTTTCCTTGACAGAAGTAAGGCAAAGCTGACCTAGAAATGTTCCTGACTTAGGAGTTGTATCCAGCTCTTCTTACATAGAGGGAGACAGATGTAATATAAAGAACTTTCTCTAAGGAAGAGAAAATACTGAAAAAATAATTGAAATGTAAGGGAGACATTAGTATCCCTCATAAAACCATCACACCCTATCAGCTATTATTTTCTTTTTAAAAATAACAGAAATAGCATCTGTTAAAGAGATTCCCAAACCCCCAGACTCTCGTATTATGCTATTGATCTGCAGTTTCTCAAATGAATTCCCAATACTTCACTATCGCTGACCTGTGTATTTATTTGTTCTCTGTGTGTTTGTGAATATTTGGCAGCTGTTAAATGAGTTTGACACTTTTACCCATAAGCAAGAGAGGAAAGTTGAACCCTTGGTTAATTGACATAGTTACAGTTGTAAGTGTGCAGTTTTTGTGAAGGAAACAGATAGTTTGATTTAAGTCCAATTAAAGCCCTGAGTAAGCTGGAGCCCACCCTCCATTATTTTCATTATTTAGATAATATGTTGTCAATGATTATTGTCTTCAGCAGAATAAGGAAAAAGAGAAAAGAAACCATCTGTGCAAAAAAAAAGCAAGTTTTTTTTAATGGAGCTTGAGGAAGTAGTAGAGCAACATGGATAATAGAATCACTAGTGATTATTGAAACAAATGGTGTCAATTAAAGTGGCATGCTAGCTTTCATTAATTCCAATGCATTATCAGTATGCTAACTACCAAATACTTTATCCTGTGGAATGACCCTGATGGATCATAAAGCTTTTGTCTTCCTGTCATTATGTTTCTATGCAAAGCCTTCCAGCTAAAGAGAGGCACATTCTCATAGATGGGTAAAGCACACATTAACAGAGAGAGAGATTTCATCCCTCACTGAGTGAATCAACTTTCCAAAGGTAGTTGCAACTGTTTGGTTCTTTATTTACTGTTCATAAGAGCAAACTTCTACAGGTTTTGTTGCTCTTTTCTGAAACAACATACTTTCAGGAGAATCAGGAAGAATTTCAATAGTTATTTCACACTGAGAAAACGGATTAATTCATTTTATCTAATTCTGAAAGTACTTGAACGTAGTGGATGTGGTAGCTTGATTTCAAACTGTAAAGCTTGTGTTCCATCTAGTAGAATTAGGTGATGGGATGGGAACCGAACACAGTGGAGAAAATAGAAAGGTAAAAACCAAGAATCTGAAAAAATAAAAGGCGGAAAAATAATTCCAAGTAGGAGACAATACAGAAAAGAAATCTAAATAATAAATAGAGTGAAATGCATAAAACAGGCTATACTTTTAGGTGTAATACAACAATATCAAAGACAGGACAAAACTGGTTATGTCAGTTTAATATATAGTCAACCTATTCAAGGTCTACCTTCTCTGTGTGAGTTAAACATGTCCTGACAGTCCTTTCACCAAGCGAATGCAGTGACAGAAGGAGCCTTGAAGGAGCACTTTTTGAAAATGAAAACAATCCAGCTGGCAAAGAAAAAAAGAAAACCACTTCTTAGTATAAATTATTTTCTGTGTTTGCCACTACTTCATTTGTACAGGTTCAAATATTATAAGAATCACTTGATAAAATCCGGTTTTTACATTTAGAAGTCACATCAAAATAAACACCCTCCAGCTTGACAGGCTCTCCCCCTCTTCCCCCACCCTGTCTTATGCTGTTCTGCCATTCCTGTACTGCAACTCATCTGTGAGGGGGAAAAACAAACAACCAAAAAAACCCCCCAAAACAAACAAACAAAAAAAAAAAACAAAACTAAAACAAACTCCCCAACTTTTTTCTTTTGTAATTTTTCTCTTACTTATGTTAGAGACACCATGATTTTTTTCAAAATATATTTATAAGAAATTATAGTGCTTCACTAAGTAAACATAAATATAAATACAGCAAATGTACTTTACACCTGTGTCTCAAGCACTATTTTAGTTTTAGAATTGAAAAACAGAAAACAGTAACCACTGCAGTTTCCTTCCTGTGATTATTTCACAGTGACTACATTGGAACTGAATCTTCATTTTTGAGCCATCTTTACCACTGCTGTGAGGACAGTCAGAACTAGATTTTCAGCTCCTTTGCCTTTCTACATTCCTACAATTCGGTTTTATTTTCCTAATATATTTTAATATACATTGAGATCACACTATGTTTTTAGCAATGCTGGTTGCAGACTCAGGTGATATATTTCTTTCTTTTGATAGAAACAGAATTAACTGATTTAGAGCTTCTTACATAATATTTAGTGGGACAGAAAGAAGGTCAACCCTGTTAAACAAAAGCTTTGTTGTTCAGGTATTCAGTCACAACAGTGAGACCTGTTAAAGTCTCAGTTTGCAAATCTTGCACTCACCTTCCTTCTCATGTTTATGACTCAGAGTAGTGAGTCAGTTTCACGCCCGAGTAAGTGCTAAATTATTTAGCACCACTGAAATACCCCCAACAAGACAGAGTGAGAAAAATAAAACATTTGTCTCCTTAAACCTGAGCCAGATGCACAGTGCTTGGGTTTCAAAGTCCTCTTTTGGATTCCTTTAACAGAATTCCTAGTTCTGTAGCCCCTGGGCTCTTGGTAACTAGTCTTACCATGTTTTTCTGCTTTCTTTTGTATATGGATGAGGCTGGTTTTGTGCATTAGAATTACACAGGTAAACAGATTTCAAATTTCCAACTTTTTTTCACCAAACAAAATTCTCCTGATCTGGCCAGGCCTGGCTTTAGAAACCTGTTGGGAACGTGCAGCAGGAACAAACTATAAACTATAACATAAATTATACATTTATCAACCCTTCCCAAAATGTGACTAACTTGTCACTTGAAGTGGCTGAATATGTCCTGGTCATACACATCCTTGAAGAAACCAAACAACTATCAGAATGTCATGCCCAAAAGTTTCCTCTAGCAATTTTGTACAGTAGTGGTTAGGGGTCTGTGAGAGATGGAAATGTTAATGACTAATGACTCAAAACAACGGGCCATTTGGAAAGGTGGCAGAGTGCTTGGCTGAGGCCAGTTTTGCTCTTAGCTCACAGCTGAAGGGGAGGAAGGAGGGGTTTTGGATGCAAAGTGGCAAGAAACCTCTGATTCAAATAAGACAGAAGGGATGACCACCCACCACCTGAGGCTACAAGACCAGCCTCCCCAGAGGAAGTGTTTGGGCATTCCCATGTAAATGTAAATGTTTATTAACCCATTGAACTCTACGTTTCATGGGCTTCCCCTACCTGCAATGGATCAGGACTGCAACCAGCACTTCGACTTAGTTTTTTTTTTTTTCAGAGCCTGTTAATGTACTGTTACTAAGCACAACCAAGAGGAAGTTCTGTAAAAGTTGGTAGGATACATTAGGCAAGTTATGGGCTTCACGCCTTCTCTGAACCAGTTTACCACTCCCCCTAGTGGGTGGCAAATACGTGCCATAGTCTACCAGTGTACCTCTTTATCACTGAGAAGGGTAATTCTCCAGACACACTTTACATTCAGAGATGAATGCTTGCTTGGTTGTTATATGGCTCAGGTGTCTCCTTTTACTGGATCTTACATAAGAAGGACAATTTCATGTCTCATATTCTGCTCAGATAACAATTTGTTCTTCATTGAACATTGGTTCCCCTTGAAAGTAACAACTTTGAATATTCATTGCCCAAACTGACTTTGAATTCTGATCTATACTTGACCCTGTAACCCTATGAACATCTCTCTAAGCCAGTCAGTTCACATCACTGCACTAAGGCTGATACACATGCCCATTCCAAGACATCTGTGATGATACCTTCATATTACTTTCAGTGATATCCTTTTACTCTGTGGACCACAGAAAATGAGCCACCACTAAAAGCTGATTTTAAAAACCCTAGCATTCCCTCAATTCAAAACCTTAAAGGCTCCCAACAGCAGGGCTGTAGTTTTCCTAAAATCCTAACTACCGTGAATTAAATTACTAAAATGCTACTAATTACTTTTTAATTTCAAGAGAGATGTTTACAAAGCGCAGTATAATGAGTAATACAGTACTTCAAATGATTACTAATGTTGCCATTTTGTCTGACTTAATCTCAATTAGTATAAATCACAATGTCATCATTGCTAATTGCTATTCCTTTTGAGCAAAATGCTAATTTCCCTTTACAATCTTACAATTGCTGTTTGTTTTTCCCTTAAATTATTCCATTTAAGAGGCCCTGATAAAAAGAGTGTTCAGAATTTTTATTTTCTAGAGCTCAAGAAGAGGAAGACATGAACTGAGGCTTGTAGTGTTTTTCAGTAGTTTTATCTTTTAAGTTATTTTTTTCCCTATAATAAAGAAAGCTTTCATCTCTCAAATGAATCATCAAGCAAGATGTTAATTCCTATCAAACTGCACTTTCAAAGGGTTTTGTGTGTTTTACTGTCATAAACTGACTTTATTATTCATCTCTGAAAGGAAGGTTTGATTTTTTTTTCATGAATAAAATCCTGTACACCCAACTGTAGCTGTGTTCTTACAAGGTTCTCACTGTACCTGTGAAAGCTAACTATCAACAGAGAAAGTGAAAATGATTTGTCCAAGGTCAGAGAATATAAAAAGGGAGTGGCAGAGCTGAAATCACCATGGAGCTCATTATCCTTCTTGTGGGCTAAATAGTAATCTACGCTTCTGCCCTCTAAAAATCTCACAGAATTGGATGTCAAATGGTTGAGTCCTTTGAGCAGGCTGTGCATTACAATGCCAGTGGATTTCTATTCCGGTATTGTATAAATGAACAGGGAGAGGACATGTGACTTTGGTCCTGCTATTTTCATCATTGTTAAGTAAGATCAACTCCCAACCTTTAGCCATCAGAAATTATTAAAGGACCATTTGAATGTTGTGTCAGCTCACTTAAGATACTGGTCTGTCTTCAAAATCACTGGTGGGATCAGACTCGATCATGTCATGGCAGTTCTTCATTTTTCTCTCTTTGTATCATTATGGGAATAATTTTATCATCAAGACCTATTAAACTGAATAGAGCTGCAAAGAGGCACTGGAGAGTACCAGAGTATGATATTGTCTACTCTTAAGACATCTTCATGCTTTTAAAGCAAAATAATTGCTCCAAAATCTAGTCTACTTTGCTACACTTGCTACTAGAAAAATGTACAAAAGATAGTGAGAAAAACTCATCTCTCTGTGCTGAGAGTTGATGGAGCAGAACAGATCTAATGCTCATACACATTTCAACAGCCTCTCATTGAGAGCTCCATGAAATGAGTCCTGTGGACTATGCCTTTTCACACCTGGTGTAAACTCAAGCAGTCCTCTGAAAAGCTGGGTATTGTACAGAGCCTAGTATTTCTCTTTTATTAAGTTCTTTTTCTTTCCCTCCTGCAGTCATGGTGTTTCTACTGCTTGCAATGGATGCTTAAAGGTAAGCAATTGTCATGATTTTTAAGGCACAGTACAGATCACAACTCCTTTAACTCTGTCTGCCACTAATGAGCAAAGGATTCATTTCTCATTTCCTCCATACTTATGTTTTAGGTAGAAAACATACCAGTGAAGGGGCAAGTAGTACATTTTTTCCAGTGGAAACCAAGTTACATTCTATTAATTCAGCAGTTGCATTTTAAGTATCTCCTAGCAGTTTGCTTCTAGACTGCTTTCATAGGTATTGTTAATACTGAAATTTCTGTCTTGAGAGGAGTGACAGATCTGGAAAACAGATTGTCCTTAAGGCATTTTTAAGAATTCATTTCCCAGTTAGCCTAAAGATGAAATGAAAGAGATGAAAAGCACTTCAGTTCTCTCTCTGTTTACCAACTGCTGAATAAAGTTCTAAATCACCAGTTTTTGTAGGATTTCCAAGGCAATTGATGAAAATTTTAGTATGGTTTCCAGATAGGAGTGTATTTGTTTGACTTATTATTCTGGATACAACTTTGCTAGCTGCTGTAAAAGAAATAGTTATACAGGAGTCCTGCTTTGCAAAAAAGCCCTGATCTTTAGCATCAAACCCCACTATAGGTAGCTGATCCTTAGGTGTGAAGGAAAAACAGAATTCCAGATAAAGTCAACATAAGTACCTGTAAAAATCAAAATGGGTAAAATTTAAGAAGGCAGTTCCCAGTATTTTAAGTAATTACTTCAGAGAAATTCCAATCCCAGATACAGAATTTACACATTTCCTTCATGTTCCCGATGGCAGTTACTACACAGCTTCACACAAGTACAGTGTCAGCAGTTTTTTATGTCTGTGTGAGCTCATGCTGAAACACCATGAAGTTGAATAGAGTTTTGTCACTCTTTTTAGTTTGAGTAGGATGGGAAGCAATGGGAGCTGTAGCTGATACACCTGGTAATATTCTGTGCATTAAGCAGCATTTGTTCCCTCATGTAGAACTATTTTGTAAACTTTGTGAGTCACTGTGAAGGTAAAAAGCTTTACTTTTTTCCCAGAGCTTGTTACAATGCAGTCAAACTGCCCTTCAAGATTTTTTTCCATGCTGGTGGCTGAACTTAAACTTTTACACTAACATAGGCAATACCAGAGGACGATGACACTGTTGATGTAAAGAATGGGATTTTTAAAAAATTACTGTGTCTAATTATTTTGCATTTTTCAAGTTTGTAAGATAAATAGACTAATCAATGTTCTGAGAAAACATGCATGGAAAAGAAGTGTTTTACAGAATAAACAACACAGGTTTATTAGCCTTGTATTATCCTTTCTAATCAAGGTAGCAAGTATCTGAAGGACACAACAGAGGTGACTAATCACTCTCTTGAGATTCTTTTTACACATTTTTGAAGTTTTGGGGGGTAAGTGCACATCAAGAGAGAAAATAGCATATAATTTTCATTTTATTTTGCAAAAATTCTTTGCTCTCATCTTGTTTTAAGCTTAAACCAAGTATGTAAACCTGATATTCCTATGACAAACATGGCTGTGTAATTTTTAGCAAAATAATCTGTTTTGTCTTTCTGTTTTCCCATTCTATCTGTCACTGGAAAACCTAAGTGTCACAAAAAACTCAATCTTTATGTTGAATCTTTATTTTCACTTAAATAAGGAACTGGAATTGTTGAATTTCTGTGTGGTAAATATCATATACTATTCAGTCCCTGAAGTAAAAATTCCAGTTACATTTTTGTACAGATGAACTTTTTACATTGACCTGCTCTGTAGCACTAATTCACTTAAGTCACTAGATTTTCATGTAAAATGAGATATCACAACACTGAACCTCAGATGAAAAATATAGAACTGAAATTATCTCAAAGTAAATGATATTCAGCACAGGAGCTCTGTTGCTGTTGAATACTAAACCAAAAAAGTAATTTGTGGAGGTTAAGTCAGGACTAAGATCCGTATTCTCATAAACTGTGAGATTTTTTTGAATCTGGATATAGTGTTCATCTTGAGCTCTAGCATAAGATGTTTACTTATGAGATTTTGCTTTTAGAAATGCCTGGAGATGTTGGATGAATGAATGGCTTTGCAACATACTGAAACATCTTCAGAAAGCAAAGAAGGAACAAGTACTCACTGTATATCTGCAAAAGGAATCTGTTTCCCTGAAACAACCTGGGAAAACCTTAGTGAAACCAGAATCACAATGAATGACCAAATGTACTTATCCAAAAATGTAATTTAATTGAAATGCTTTCTATCTATGTGGGAACAAAAAGCAAATCTATCAGATTTAGAAAGCCGGCAGAATCTTAAGAACAGGGTATTACTTTCTGTGAACAGGGTATTAGTTTTTGTGAACTGTGCTCCCATGTCAATGATCCTGAGAGCCTCAATATTGCACCTATGAGAATTTCAGCATACACAGTGTCTAACAAACAAAAGGCCAGCAAATCTGTCAAATATAGTCATTAAATCGTTGCCTATTATTATAAGAATTAGAAATAACAAGCAAATAAGTTTTTTTTCTTATGTTCCTAAGAAGCAGATACTCCTTGTACCATTTTGAGGATTCCCTGAAGGCTGGCCTGGTCTTGTGCCCTCGTTTCAACCGAGAAAGAGTTCATTTTCTTCCCAGTACCTGGTACAGTGCTGTGGTTTTGATTTAGTGTAAGAATAATATTGATAACACACTAAAGTTTTTAGTTGTCACTAAGTAGGCTTATCCTCAGTCAAGGACTTTTCAGCTAGCTTCTCATGCCCTGCCAGTGAGAAGTCTGGAGGGGCACAAGCAGTTGGGGGACTACACACCCAGGACAGCTGCCAACTGTGGCTCAGGGCCTGGCTCCAATCAGTGGATGGTGAGCAGTTGTATGGTGCACATATATACATGTATGTATATATGTATGTATGAATTCATTTTTTCCCTTTGTTTTTGTTTCTCTCTCTCTTTTTGTTGACTCCCTTTTCTTTACTATTATTATATTATGCTTATTATGATGATTGTGTTCTGTCTGATCTCAATTATTAGACCATTTTTAACTCAAACCATAAAGTTTGCCTTCTCTCTGATTTACCTCCACCTTGAGGAAGGGGTTGAAAGTGAGAAGCATGATCAAACGGCTCAACGATTTTTAGTTGCTGGCTCAGGTTAAACCATGACTTTTAGGCATAAAACGTGGGGCACAATGGGTTGAGACAGTAACAAATCTGGCTAGAATGTATTAGAACAGATTTGTTATAAGCATTTGTTATATTAGTATGGTAGTCGCTGGTCACAATGTTGATTTGTTTGCTCTCAAAGTTGGTTTGTCGCATCATATAAAACCTTATTTGCAATATATGCCCTTTGTTGTTCTGTTTATCACCCGTGAGAACAGGGCTAAGGTTATCATGTTGTTTTACTTTGTAACACTGGCTTATGATATGATAGAAATTCTGGTTCTGAAACTAGTCTGGCATTTGTACTCAGCATTGCTGTTATCTCCATGCTTTGGGACCAATCTATCAGAGGCTATTAATAATTGCACTTTTAACCTTTTCTACTCAGAGACCCAACCTATGGAGGAGACATCTTACTACATCTTTCCCACCAGTCCAATTATGGAAGCATTTGAGAATTTTGAAAATTTTGAATATCCTTGGGATGTTGAAACCAACATGGTCCTGTTGCTAGGAATTAGCATGTTGCTGAATGGTTTCCAGATCTTGTCTAAGGTTAAACAACTATATAAGAATACCATCCAGAGATCTGCATTAGATTGGATAGCTATGAGTGGGAGTGGTAGTGATACTACAGGCAAATGCCTAGGACTGGATGCCTTCAATTTTTTGGAACTTCACCACGGAACAAGTGCAGAATCTGAAGAAACAAGTAAAATATTTGGAAAAAATATGCTGTCACTCTGGCAATTCCAGAGAGACACAAATGACTGCAATGTGCTGGGACTTGACCCATGCCCACTGAGCCCTGTTCAATACTATTCATTATCTTTAAGGGGAAAAGAATGCCTGGATCTGACAACAAGCTGACAGACACTGAAGCTACTCTAACTCCTGTGAGAGACACTGACGCTACTCCAGCCTTGGTGACTGGCACTGCACTGAACCAGAAAATGAACCCATGCCAGTACCAGTCACTCCGATACACAAGAAAAAATGGCCAGGAATGTCATCTTGTTTAGTAAAGGAGGATGAAGCAGGACCATCACTAGAAAAGGAGGTTGAGGCAGAACAAGAGGTAACAGCTTGATCTCTATCTCCAAGTGAGCTGTAAAAAGATTTCAGACATCATCCAGGTGAGTATATTATTACTATTTTATTCCCATTATTAAACTGTTCTTAGCAAAAGTCACAGGTTTTATCTGCTTTCTCATTATTCTCTCCTTCCCATCAGGGTGTGTATGCATGAGTCTATCACTGAGTGAGTGGCTATGTGGTACATAGCTGCCATCTGAAGTTGAACCACAATGCCTTACAAAGTTCCATGACTAGTCTGAGATCAAGAAAGTCTCATTAGAATTCTATTTTTTGCTGATTTTATAGTAATGAACACGAAGAAGGAAAATACACTTTCATAATTATAGTTATGTAAATTAAAGACTTGCAGAAATTTGATTTAAAAGTGACATATGAGAGGTTATAGAGGCCAGCTACTCATGTAAAGCACTAAATCAGGTTTAGCAATTACTTTGTCCAGCAGCTTCTTGGAAATCTGAAGGATGGAAATTCTACAACCTCTCTGGCTAATTTCTCCCAGTGCAGTCCAGCTTCCTGGTGACTTTTTTCCCCCCAGTGTCCATTTTGATCACACATACACAACTGGTGGCTTTTGCACTTTTTTATACTGGCTTTAGCTAGAAGACTAGGGCTTCATTGTCTTTTGAACTAACCTTTCTGATGACTCCACATCCCTCCTGAACTGCAGAGCCAAAACGAGCAACAGTATTTCAGGTGTAGCGTCACCAATGCTGAGTGGAAAAGGCTAATACTTTCCCCTGGTCTGTCTGCCATGCTGTCCCTATGTATTATGGGCATATATTCCATAATAACTCCAAACAATCCCTTAAAGTCCCCTAATCGCATAGTCCCCTCACAATGTAGTATGTGATTTGTTTTACTCACAGTGAGATTGATGTTCTGATTTATATTTAACCCTCTGTTCACCATCAGCCCTAGGTTCTTTTACGGCAGGGCTAATAGTCAGTCAGTTGGTTCTCAGCCCACAGTGATGGTAGAGAGTTACCCTGAATACAGAACTTTGCACTTTTCCTCATTGAGCTTCAAGAAATTTCTATTGGTGTAATCCACATTTTACTAGGAATTATGAATTGATTCTCTGCTTGTTATGCCATCTACTTCCCCTAGGAGCTGGTAGCTCATTACTATTGGTATTCCCCACGGGTCAGTACTGGAACTGATAGTGTTTATCATCTTGGTGATGGGATGGATGTACCTTCAATATGTGAATAAATTGTAGGCAGATGTTAATACACTGGAGTGAGTAGTAGCTATTTGGACACCTCAATAGACTGCAGTCATGGACTGACAGAAGTCATACAAAGTCCATAAAAGGCCAATGCAGAAACCTGTACATGATTTGTAAGCAACAGACTATGTGATAAGTTGTTATAAAGCAGCTGTGCAGAAGTGGGCAGGGGGTTGCTCATGAAGAACAATCTGAGTGTGAGTTAGGAGTGACTTAGACAAAAAAGGCCAGCCACAAACCAAGAAGTGATAGCAAGACTGAAGTTTGAGGGAAAGGATTATTCCATTATTCCCTTCTACTCAGCACATAGAAGACCACTTACATTACTAAGTCCAGTTTTTCACTATTTTTAATGGATGTCATGTGCACATAGATTTTCCACATCACATGAAACTGTTCCAGTCTGTTGAAGCAGTGGGAGAATTAACAAGTCAGAACATTCAGATCAGCCTGATAAACACTTTTACACCCACTTTAACCCTGACTCTCTCTCTGGTGCTGTTTTCCCAAAACACCAGAAAGGTCCCTCCAGAGCCAAGGGCATGTTTTAGACAGTGAATAACATGTTGTCAAGATGAATCTATTACTGTTACTGGAAACTGCTCCTCAGTCAATATTGGGAGACATTAGTGTCATATCTCATCAGATAGTGCCGTTTCAGAAGCAGAGGGAGACTCAGATGTTACCTTTTAAATCTTTATTTTAGTTTTGTCCCTCAGCAGGTTCAACTGTTGATATCTAAAAAGGCACAAATATTTTGTGTTCTGCTTTCTAACCTAGATAACAGTTGAACCTTGAAGAATATTTTGTGATCCATTCTGACAAAACAAGACAGATGACCATATAAGTTCCTGTCTCTTGTGGGATCTCTTAATTGGGTGAACATAACAACAGTATCATTATTTCAATTACGAGAATTGAAAATTCACCCATAGGAAACAGGAAAAGTGATCACCCTCTTTAGCACTATGATTCTTCTGCTCTGCAGTGCTTCAGCCTTTTCTACTGCAGCTTTGATTTTCATTCCAAAAGTAGTTGCTATTCCAGCAAATAGCAGCTGTATTTTAACACAGCTGGTAGAACTGGAAGGAGTAACACAATCACAAATATGACATACTTACAGAGTGACTCATTATTTCATGGTTCTTTTTGGGATTTTTGCTTGTTTGTTTCTTTGCTTGCTGAGATAAAGGGATAGCATAAATGAAATGAAATGTTATGCAGGTACAACTTAATGGATAACAAAGGTTCTTGATTTGCTTCTTCATTTTCCTAGTCCCTAGAACATAACACTGACCAAGCTTAACATGTTATGAAAATATCTAAGTTCTTTAATAAACTCTCAGAATATATAATTTCTTGTAACTTATATCACTGAACTATCAAGTCCTAAGTTTCTTTCATTGACCCTAACAATAGTTACTATCTTATTTTCCAATGTAAGGTCATTTTTCTTTGACTAATCACTCTTCACCTCTAAATGAACACTGACACATAAGACTTTATTACCCTGCTTTAGGAGTTCTGGTTATAAATGATAGAATTATTAACACCTGTAAAAACTGTGAGTAGCCTTTAAAATATAACTACACCAGAAGAATTAAAAGATATCTGGATTTTTTGATTTGAAGCATGGTTGTTTTACTCAGGTCTCTTATCCCCTGGGTGATTCCAACACTGGTGCCATAAATTACAGCTGTCCAAATATCTGTGAGACAACCTGCTCACTGTGAAGATCTTGTTCTAAACTGATTAATGGGAGACTTCCTTGCTGCTATGGTTTCTGGGAATAGAATCATAAAATTGTTTAGGTTGAAAAAGACCTTTAAGATATAATCAAATTCAACCCTCAACCCAGCACTTAGAAATTCACCACTAAACCACGTCTTGAAGTGCCACATCTACAAGTCTTTTAAATACCTTTAGGGATAGTGACTCAATCACTTCCTTGGGTAGCCTGTTCCACTGTTTGGTATCCCTTTCAGGAAAGAAATTTTTCCTAATATCTAATCTGAACCTCCCATGGTGCAATTTGAAGGCATTTCCTCTTGTCTTATTGCTTGTTGCTTGAAGAAAGCAACTGACCCCCACCTCACTATGACCTCTTTCAGGTAGTTGTAGAGAGGGATAGCGTCTCCCCTGAGACTTTTTTCTCCAGCCTCAGCTACCTCAGCTAGTCTCCATAATACTTGTGTGCCATACCTTTCACCAGCTTTGTTGCTCTTCTCTGGACATGCTCCAGCACCTCAACGCCTTTCTTGTAGTGAGGGGCCCAAAACTGGACCCAGCACTCAAGGTGTGGCCTCACCAGTGCTGAGCACAGGGGGAAAATCACTGCCCTAGTCCTGCTGGCCGCACTATTTGTGTTACAGGCCAGGATGCCATTGGCCTTCTTGGCCACCTGAGCACACTGCTGGATCATGTTCAGCCAACTGTCAGCCAACACCCACAGACACCCTTAAAACCATGAAGATTTTTTATTTCCAAAAATCTTTCTTAGTAACATAGTTAGGTATATCATATAGATGTCCCAAGCAGCAGTAAAACTGTGTGCTGCTCTTACATGTAGCATTAATACTTCTAAAGGTCTGTATAGTAATTGAATGGGGAAAAAACCTCAAAACACCTTTGTTATCTAAAGGTAAGTACTACAGGGTGTGAGATATACTTTATCCGGAGTAGGGGATTTTCGACATATTTCTCTGTGCTAGATTTTTATGGCTGTCTCAAAAATGTCAACCATTGACCCAGTGGTTATATTATCTGAGATTCAATTGCAGTGGATCAATGTCAGCTTTTTAACAGTAACCTTTGTAACATGCTGGACAGAACTGGAAATATATCTTACTCCACACACCTAGTACCAATTGAAAACAGCGGTACTGCTAACATACGGGAAAAGAAAATAAAAACATTAAAGAATCAACTTCCAGATGGTTAAGAAACTTTAAGCACTAAACTCTGTCCCAGAGAACTAAAGGAGAAAAAGTAGAGCTTGAAAAATTCTCAAACATTTTCCCAAATATTTTCCTTTCCACACAGATATTCAATTGCTCACATAAAGAACCTGATTTTTAAATGGAAAATAAACTCTGTTAATTCAGACAGACCTTGATGTTATACTGAAATATGTTCTTTAGCAATTTCTTCAGAAGAAGTTTGATTACTCCAACACAATTAAGTATTTTCATGCCTTTAGTTGCACATTTATTTCTTGCTTTGTCTATCTGGAAAAATGAATCACAACACTAAGACTCAGGTTCAGTTTCTGTTGGAAGGTCAATGACTGATGACAGATAAATTAATAATTTTCTTTGAAGGAGGAATAGTAATAGGTTTTTACACCAGTCAGTTATGTCAAACTGTGATTTTGGGCAGAGACTGCATGTTGCTAATGGCTAGTACTGGGAAAACAGTCCTTATTTCAAGTCCCAGGCATTTAAGTACAATTGTGATGCAGAAAGGAAATTGAAAATTCTCACAATTTTAAAGGGAACTTCACACAGGTTTAAAACCAGAGAATATTTTTCCCTGATTTCTATTTTTTCACAGAACATTTATGGGTCTATTAATTTTGTTGTTTAAATTTATACGTGAAAGTTTTCTGCAGTACATAAATAGGGTGGGAGAATGTACTATTCTTTCCTATTATCATCTCCAGCTGCACTCATCCTTGAATAGCTAAAGAAAACAGTAAATGGGAAAATTAGAAGAAAGAGAAGTATTTATAATGAGAACTTCCCATACATTTTTGATTGTTTGATTTTGGAATTAAAAGGTGTGAGTGTGTGCTGATTTAATGGTAAACTGGTGGGAGAAATAAACCCATCTCAGGAGATTACAAGTCAGAGTTACAATTTACTAAAAAGATCATGATAAATACAATGATACAGAGAAAAAGATTGGTTTCAACCTACAAAAAAACAGATGCATAACCCAGCACTTGGGGCACAAACAGAATGCTGTTCATTTGCCCCTGTGATGAGTGCCACGTGGTCCCCCTGAGTACAAAGTCAAAGGAAAGGAAAACCTGTTGGTGAGGATGATGGTCACAGTCTTGTTGAGAGTGGCAGTCACGGTCCTGTTGAGGTTCTGGTCCTCCTCTGTATCTGATGAGTGATAACTGAAGTCCCAAAATCAAAAGATTATATATGCTCAGGTTCTGGTGGGAATGACTAACCCTAACCCTAACCCTTATCACAGCTGAGTCACAGGTGTGAAGACAGGAACACTTCCCTAACTCACAGGATTCTTTAACACCCATCCTGTAACCTGAAAGGTCTGGTGTACCCTGGGCAGCTGCTGCAAAGAATCTATTATTAACAGTTCATCAGAAATGACACAGAGGTTAGAGAATACACAGTTTTTGTTACACCCACAAGCTGATCCTGTTACATCACATAAGGTGGTCCTGGCTGAGGTAACTAGGACAGTGTCTTATTTAATTTGCATGTATATATTTGCATATACCATTCAAAAACATTCAAGGCAAGACTGCAACTGTTCAATACTCAGAGCCTTCTCCCCTACTAATTATTACTCTTTGTGATTAATACTGACATAATGTTGTTATAGAAATAACAATGCACTCTCCAGTCCCTTTTTACAATAATTTTTAGATCCCTCAGAATGAGATGATTAAAAGCTTTCCAAACCTTTTGTAATCAAAGATTACTCTTCCTTTTTATCCCCTCATATGGTTGTTAAAATAAAAGCCATCAAAGCTATGCTGTTCTATTTGTCTTAAATGACTCAAAAATAAAAAAATAGCAGTTCAGTATATCTCTCACACTGTGTAGCTATACCCAAGCACCCCTATAATACCTCAGATATATTAAAGATAATGCAAAATGAAGGCTAGGTTAATATTGATGGGCAGGTATCATAAGGAACAAAAACAATAGGATTTATAGAGAGTATGTCAGTCCTTGTGCATAGGCAAAAATGTCTACACACCTTTCCCACAGGTCCTTCTGTCATTCATCATCAGAATAAGATACTACCCTCTGACTCTAAACCTCTCCATAAATCAGGCCAGAGTGGTCAGTAAGTGTTTGCATATCCTTGCCTATACACAAAGTTTAACAGAGCTGCAGAGTGACAGCTCCTCACAGGTATTTTCTGCTACTGCAGGTGACATGTTTGTTCAGGCTCAGGTTAAGGCTTTATTTACATAGAATAGCTGTGTTAGTGTCTCCCTTGCAAACAAGTCTATGTCTCACTGAAATGTGCAATAGATAAGAAAACTAAAGTGAATAATCTATTGAATACCAGGATTATCAGGAAGAGTATTTTATGTAAATTTAGTTGTAGACTAAAGAAAATTGGGGTAAATTAACCTTAGTGTGTCATTCATTAGGCTTTCATTTCCAGAGAAGGTGTGAGAGGCTTGTGTTCTTATGCCTGTGCAATATCTAGCCTTTCTGTGTCTACTCATCAGTATAGCTTTAAAATTGTCTTATTTGCCAAAGGAGGATCCAAGGACTGCAAATCAAGGATAAATTTGTATTTTCTCATTTCATCTGATTAATAAAGATGGCACAGAGAGTTTTCAAAGGCTTTTTTGTGACCACAGTTTGGATAGCAAGATGCTTTCATGTCCCCAGCCACGGAAGACAACAACTGAAAGGTCATGCAAGCCTGGGCTGCAGAGCCCAGGACTGTTATAGCTGGTAATCCTGCAGAGCAGGAAGCTTGGGCCTCTTCCTTCAGTCTTCAGAGAACTCCATCTCTTCTTTCCTCACACCAGCTTTGGATTGGAAAATACAAAGGAGTTAAATGACTATATCTGAGCCTCTGAATCTGATGGAGAGAATCTCCTAGGTATCGTTGCCTTAAATGATGCAGGGCACTCTTTCTCAAGAAGAGACAAAAATTAACCTCTTCTCTCATTCAAGCACTGTAGAGAAGAGAAAACATTTAATCTGGTGGCAAATCAACACAATAACAGTGATGTGTTTGAGAATGTCATCACAGTCTTGATGGAAGTAAATACTAAATAACTAAAGTATACACAGAGATAGTTCTCTGGCTAGACTTAGACAGCTGAAATTTCACAAACAGACTTTACTGGTATAAATTGAGCCCAACATCTCTCCTCTAAGAAGTTCATCATACGAGATAGGAATTTAACAATAAAGACCAGGATAATCAGGACTCGCATTTTAACATTAATCTGCCATTTATGTCTATCCAGATACCTTTTTTTTTTTTTTTTCCCCTGTATGAGTGAATGGGAAGGTTATATCTCTAAATGTCTGGTCTGAGACACATGGTCTCAGCCAAAGTGACATTTAATTCAAGCATCATGCATCACTGACACTGTTCACAGAACGCAGTGGTACTCAGTTGATGAAAAAGAACAAGTCTTCCCCTATTAGCTAATTCCCTAAACTGAACTCATCTTGAAAAAAAAAAAGAGAAGAGCTGTGCCCTGGAGATTCCCTTAACCTTTAACAAACACACTAAAGATAAGTAAATAACTTCAAAGTAGTCACACTTAAGGCAGTTGTTTGCTTCCAGGTTCTAGCTATCTGTAAGTATCTTAATCTAATTAATGATTTGATTTCCCCTCTTCCCTTCTGTCTCTTCCCCCAACCTCACCACCCCCGGGAAAGTATACGTTAAGGAGAAGAATCATCCTAAATTGTTCATTTCTGGGTAAAATTTACATTTGTGCTACATGTAGATGGAGTACTCTCTTGTGCTTCCAGAAGCCAAACTTGACACAGAAAAGTTAGCTTGCTGCCAGAGAGCTCTCAGACTAACTTGGTCAAATTACTAAGATTTTTTTGTAGAGGACATTGAGACAGAGACATCTTCATTATTTGAAATTTAAGCTCATCTTACTAGGTGTTCATTTCAAAATTTCATATGACCAAAAGGATCTCAGTGCCTGCTGTGCTGCAAATGTATACCAGCAGTACATCTACTTACTTTTTACTTGTAAGTCTATCCAAATTACTTAGTTGTTGGCCTGTGGAATGTTTTTTTGCTTAATCATTAATTGATTAGGTGGAGAAAGATCCCAGTTAAAAATATTGCCATAAAAGAAAGGTGCTGTAAACACTTAGTGGGTGTTTCTACATCAATTTTGCGGAAAAGCACTAGACTACAAAGAATGTTAAGAGGACCAGAAACACATGTACCCACATATAACGCTACTAGGTACTGTTCTGACAAGATATATTTAGAACAGATTTCTCTGGTGTCTAAGACACCACTTTCAATTTCACCATGGAAGGACAATTATGCTTTCTCCAGGTTCAGTGGAAAAGGGTGATGTCATTTGCAAGAGGCAGCATAAATCCAACAGTAATTACTCATCTTTCTGCTCTGATTCAGTCTTCCCAAAAGTATTTTGTTTTAAAACAGACACAAACAATGCTATATATATATGTTTTAAATCAGGACTTCTTTATCCAAAGCAGACAAAGTGTAAACTTCCTATGGCCATTGGTAGGAAATCTTGCGGATTTTCAAAAGCAGCTAAAAGAAAAGGAAATGTATGCATGCATAATTTTATTCACAGTACTTAATCAAGAACTTTATTAACTGGGATACACATTTTTTGTAGCTCTCTTGGGTACAGTGTATGCATCTGGGGATACTAATAAGGGCCAGACTGTATCTTCTTTATCATATAAATTATGTTCTCCTGCTTAGTTAAAACTCTGCATTCTTTATTATAGGAACACAAAGAGAATTTAAACTTACTATGCCAAATAACAAGGTCCTAATTTTTTCCTTGGAAAGAGCCCTTAGGAGATCTGAACTTTGTCCACTGCCCCACACATACTAGCCGTAACTTCAGTGACAGGCAATTTCACTCAAAAAACTCATTACTTGCAAATGAGCATCAAAATATTTGTATTTAAATTTCAAGACATGTTTCTGCCATTAAATGAGATATTTTTAATGACTGATTTAATGGAAATGAACCAGTCAGACACATTCAGGATAATAGGAGCACTGCAATTACAAAGGCTATGCAGAAATGTGGGAATTTTCAACTTAATCTGGACATTCCTTCCTCAGCATGTAGTTCCAATTATAACACGTTGTCAATATATGATATGCTTTCAAGCTTTATTTCAGTTAATTTTTGCCAGTGAAGCTTAGCAGCTAGGAGAATTGCAAATTTTGCTATTTTTACCAACATTTTCTACAATTTTTAGTGGAAGTTTGATTTTTACAACCTACAAGCACAGACGGCTATTTTGAGGTGTCCACTTTTATAAGGCTTAAGAAAGGCCTGAAGATTGGGAAGAAATGTGACCTTGTCATTATAAGGAGAAGGTCTGATGTTTAGCAGCCAAGATTTCACACCATTTATTTAGTAGAACTGGATGTACAAAAATGAGAAGATATTTGCAAAAAGTCACTTGATAATTATTTTTCCAGTAGGTTTGAAATGTTGACACATTTTTAATGTGGAAAAAACATCAGCCAGTGGTATTGCACTGGTTGGTTGTCAGCCACTGTTCACCTCTACATGTGATTTGACATACATTGTACTTAAACACATCAATGACATTTACCTCAGAAACACACAGTGGAATAGTTTTATACACAATTCAATCCCTTTTATTTGCATCTTACAAATTAAGAAAAAAATCTGTTCATTTATTTATTCCTGAATGTGTCTTGTTCTTGTTTCAGTAAATAGCCTTTCTTTAATCTTAGAAATTTGCAAGTATTTTTGCAGTCATTTTTGCTTTTCTTTGCTTTGATATGAGACTTTGTATCAGACTTTTCAGGCTGCAACCACTTTTTAGAATGCAAGGTTGAAAACTAGGATTTGAGGACATTTTTGCTCAAGCAGTAAAATGAAGTCCTGATCTCCCAGAAACTGCAAAATTTCAGGTAAACTTCTGTAAATATTTTCAGTTCAAGTAGATTTGGAAAATGTGTTTAAAATGTCAAAGTATTAATTTCTTTTTTGGATTACTAAAATACTTTGATGGTCATTTGACAATAAACTTTTTCAACAATTATTTCCTGGCAAAAAAACATTTAAAAATTATTTAAAATGTAAACACACAAGCTATTTCTTATCGGATAAAGAAAATGTCAGAAACTTGTCCTGAAGAGAATTGTCTCTTTCACTTTGTGGACTTTTTCCCATAAATATTTCCATTATCTACATTTTCCTTTGGATTCAACATGAAATGAGAATTTTCCTGAGTTTTTCAATTTGTCTCTTGCACCAAGTGCCATTATTGGCTGGCCACTACAGTATTCTCCTCTTGTATTTGGAAGAACCCTGTAAGAACACAGCCAAACTTGAGGCTTCAAGGACAAACACAGTACTGTTTCACCCAGAGGTATTTTTTAACATATCTGAGACAAAGCTCACAGCACTTGGATTTCAGTTTCAGTTGCCCTTGGATTCTGCTCTCAAACTTTTTCGCACAATCACAAAAATTTTTCAGAGTGTTGCACTGTGTTTTAGTACAGAACAGACAGTTATGGGTTTCTGTGTTATGAACTACATAAATTATAACGTGATAAAAAGTCCTACATACCTGAATACAACACACACACACACACGCACACACACGCACACACACACGAAGAATTGCTCTTAATTCTTTTAATACTAAGAAACACTTGCTGAATATTTTCCAAACTGTTTGGCTTTTACTGCTCTCTCTTCACTGGTGTTTCCTCTTACATTTCTAGCATGGTGATACACTTTCAGATACCTCTGTATTATCACAGACGTGTTTGTTATGCTAGCCTAAAAGTTGGCTTGTTAGTTTTGCTGCTTTCAGCAATTCTTAAAAATCTAAAATTTCCCTCACTTTGGCATGAAAAAAAAAAAAGTCTGGCTTATTACAACTAATGTTAATATTAATAATAATCTTAAAATATAATCTTTAAAATGGGTAATCAACCCCTTATTAGGAGAGTTGATGTGGAACAATTTCCTCTTCTTTCAGAAAAGATGATCTGAAACTATTTCCTCCTATGTATCCTGAAAGCCTTTTTGCTAACTTTTTTCCTGCAAAATACAATAGTCAAACTAATTTTCAGTTGAAAATTGATGTAAACCAGATATAGTTTAGACAATAAACCATCAGTTTCTGGAGTTGTTACATGTTTGGTTTGGTTTTTTAATTTATTTTTTAAAAATTAAAAGCTGAGTTGGGCATCAGTCAATAATATGATCTTTAATGTAAAAGTTTTACCAGCAAGTCTTTAATCAAGAGCAACTTTACTGGTTACTTAGTTGACAAACTGTATTTTCAAGAGTAAAACATGAATATGTTCTTTCAAAAAAAGGTCAGAAGGCTTCAGGCAAACCCTGAAGGTGAATTTCTTTCATTGCATCTTTTTGTTGTACTAGAGCACTAATAACCAGTAATAAATTTCCTGAAGAATTCCCCATGCATTTTAGGGGAATCATGTGAAATGGAAAGAAGCTAAATTTGTGTCTCACCTCTGAAACTCTTAAAGTGCCTTTAATCAGGAATTTCATGACTTATTTTTACCTCAGCATCATCCACAAACCTGAAGCGCAACACCAATAAACACTAGGAGCTCCTGAAAGAGAAACTTTCTATCTTTACATATATCAAAAAGGGAAACACTGGATATAATTAAGACAGGTCAGCAAGAGAGAAAACAAAGAACATATAACTCTAATGCATAGCTTCTCAAGGGCACACAGGGACTATTCACTTCACCTGCAGAAATCTACAGATTTTGTATCTGAGCTGTAAAATATAATAATACCAGCTCAAATGTCTATTTCATGTTCCTCTCTGCTCATGTTTGCAACATATTGGCTTTATTTTCTTGGATTATAGTGCATTATAATACTATATATTTCATTATGATTCTTTCCTCTTTCAATGAAGATTCTCAACATGGGGGAATGTGATTTTGATGTCCTAATATAACCATTTCTGTTCTTCTAAGAGTAAAATCCTAAGAGCCAATATAGAACTTCAGAGAGGAAAACTACTTGTCTGAACAACTTTGCCTTTGAGTGAAACTTTTCATTTCTCTCATATGTTAGATGTTGTTCCAAGTCCCTCTCCCTGCAGGATACAAGAGTGAGAAGGATTACTCAATCATGAAAACCCTACTGGCTCAGCTTATGACACAGAATCCTCTAAACTCACTGAGAAAGCAGACGCTTCTGGGGTGCTTCAGGCCCATTTTTTGTCTCTCTTGATATTCCATTTGGCAAAAATGCTGTCACTGTTGAGTTTCACAACCAAAGACGCAGCAGAAATAAGAAATGTTGCCAGAAACTGATTTGCCCAGAAGTCAGAAGTTTTAGTTAGGCTAATTTCACAATGAAATATAAACTCCATAGATTTCCTTCTCACATGGGAGACTCTGTACCACTGAGTTTTTCACATTCAAGCAAAAGAATTATGGGCTTTTTGCATAAAAAGAAACTATGTCCTATGATATGAGTGAAAGTCAAGATTTTTGTTTCTCCATTTTTAAAACCAGAGATAATCATACTTACTAATCAAATAGGAGTCTATTGACCACTAATGTTTTCTAATTGATGCTTTTCAAAATAGGAAAAAAGTATAATTATTTTTAAAACTGCTGATTTCACAGACATTAATTTCTTTTCTATTGCAGTTTCTGATAATTTCAACTTCTGTCTCTGTTCCTGGAGGAAATGCTGAATGTATAAAAGAATTAGCATTGTTTTTAAAGAAAGTCTCCTCATTCTCTATATTATTTAGTGGGAAAATACATTACCATTGGTATTATGCAATACTTTCTGGTACAGTTCTTATGATTACTTATATCAGGCCAAAAAATTGCCCCTTTTTTATATTAAACAACATTACTGGAAGTTTATAGCCGCATTATGATTTGAATCACTCAACACTAACATTGGGACTTCAAGGTACACGTACAAGAACATGTACAGATCAGGGACAAACAAAGTCTGCTCTAGTATATTTAAGTACTGATCAGAAGGAAGTAGACTTTGGAAAAAAAAAACATATCTCATTCAGTGGATGCAAGTTAGGAACAGAAATCATATAATTTACTCATGAAGTTTGGGATCAAGCCAGAAATTACACTTGAACTCTACTCCCTTATTACATCTGTTCTCACATTTAACGTCACACCTGTCAATAAGTTTTGTGAACTTTTCCTCAAAAGAGCAACCACTGCATTTTTCAGAGCAAGAGCTCTGACAGTTTTCTCATCCTGTACTTTGTGTCTAGTCAGACATTTGAACCTAAAAAGCACACTATTGGTAACTGATCTATGATGACAGACTTATTAAATGCTATTGACACCACATGTTTACTTTTTTTTGCCTGGAATACAGTCCCCACCTCTTGCATATATGCAAATGAATGTTACATGAAACGTAATTGACCAGTCATATCTGAAACTGAATAGCAGAGCTGTAGTCTGTGTTCTGGCCATGAAGGCATCCACCATTATGACAATCATTTTCCAGGCTACACTGATCCCACAGCACTTAATGTTTTGTTTTTTCTTAAGGTAAAGATTCATATTTCTGCCCTGTGTGAAAATGGCTGGTCTTGTACTACCATTTATTACACTTTTATCTCTGAATATATGATTTTTGTTGGGAAAGAATCAAGTCATCTCTCCCAAGAGTAAATAACTTTCAAGAACTGGCAGACCTCAAAAATTAATGGATTTAGCTATGTAACTTATGCCTCTTTCTTTGTTTTCTATTTCACATCCTTACAACTATAGAATCTGCCCTTTGCAGAAATGTCCTGTCGTAATGTGTGTTTTAACAGGCAGAGACCCAAACATAGTGACTTGTCTGGAACACTGATGGTAGAGTGTGTCCTGAAGAAAGGTGTTTCATATTAGCAGTGTTTCTTTATACCCTGTGAAATTATATTGGAGAGGGGTAGGGTGCAGTGTGTGCCTCTGAAGAACTTCAGTGGTGAGCAGGTGGCAAGGTACCTGGGTGCTTTACAAAGTAGCAAAGAACCTGTAGGGTATACCAAGTCTTCCATTAGTACTCTATAGCCAAGTGAGATATATGACTGCAGCATAGGATTGATTGTAGACCTGATGCCCTGATCCAATGCTAGCATAAAGACATTTGGATAATTATTTCATGGTTCACCAGAATAGCTGAATTTAACTTTTGGCTGTCAATAGTTACCATCATTTATCACCCAATAACAGCTAATAGCATTCGGCTTTCCTTTGGATTTGTTGAATCAAATGTTAAATTAAGCAACAGAAAGTGGAATGTAAGACTCGGTATCTAGACACACAATAGAAAGCGGCAATTTTATGATGTAATCAACTGATTACACTATAAGAGGAATGTAAAGGCCTCTTTCTTGTTCAATGGTGGTTTCAGGCTTCTTTTATCTTTCTGCAGTAATTGTTGTCCAATCACTGTAACCTCTAATCATACCATAATTAATGGATGGAAATGAAGAAAGAAAATGTTCAGTAGTTATAAGGTTGGTGTTGGCTATGTTTCCCTACAATATCTGTGAATTTTGTAAAAGCACCACACAGTGCCAGTGCCTCACTTAGATTCCCTTTAGCATCTTCAAACAAGATTTGATTGCTTAAGTCTTGTTTTGATGCTCCATGTATGGCTGAATTTTGTCCTAGTACAGGACTGTTGCTGACAAAACAATCTCCTCTGCTTTGTCCAATTTGGCTGTAAATGACTAAATCAATGTGACCTTCTGAAAAATCTCCTAGATGATTATTCTGTAGCCTTGACTGCCAATATGAAGCACTTCCCATTTACCAGAACTCTTTACAGAAAGCAATTCACTAATTGAACAGGTGGCTATTTATTTCAGTGCTGGGGAAACTGAGACAGTTCCTGGTGCAAGATAACACAAAAAGTAACTTCTGGAATATTGCTAAGAAATTTAATATACTGTTACAGACATACTCAGGCTGCCAGGTCCTGCCAGAACCTATACTGTGCAAGATCCCATTTTTCTCCTTGGCTGCTATGCCATTCTGCAGCTTTATATCCATTTTATCATTCTTAGCCTCTAATTCAGTTATGGCAGAAAGGTTTCTAAAGCTCTGAACTCTCAAAGACCTCAGGCCCAGCCTACAAACATACCTTTTTGATTATTTTTTAATGACTATCCCCACTGCAAGTATAGACAATCGGCATGTTTAACATCACATTTAAAATAAAACTATTGAGATAAAAATAGATTAATATCTTCTAGTTATAAATTTCAAGCTGCACTCCTTGGGACATAAGCCTATCTTTAGCTAGCCCTGGATTAGAAAAGAAAATTTTACACTATAGACATGTACTATAGCGTACAGTGCTTGAACAAATATTCTTCATTAAGAAGGTGGTGAAACACTGGAATAGGTTCCCCAGAGAAGCTGATGATGCCCTACCCCTCGAAGTGTCCGAGGCCAGGTTAGATTGGGCTCAGAGCAACCTGATCTAGTGGAAGGTGTCCCTGCACATGGCAGAGGATTTGGAACTAGATGATCTTTAAGGACCCTTGCAGCCCAAACCATTCTATAATCCTGTGTCTGTCAGATATATCTCTTACTGATCACTGCTGAAAAGGAGACAGGAAAATTGGAATCTGAGATAGAAACCAGCATTGCAGCTCATATGATGCTACTGTCTTCAGTGACAAAGGATATTTTGGGTTTTACTGTCTAAATCTAAATGACTGTTCTGGCAATAAAGAAAGACAAAAGTAGATTCAAAGAGACCTACCACCCTTCAGGACTTAGATGGTCAGGCTTTTTAGGGCAATGTGAAAAAAAAAAAATTCTTAGTTTTTTCTAAAGAACTCTCAGATGTTTCATTTCGGATTCTGGATGCTTCTTACATTTTCTTTGGTGCATCAGTAAGTATAATTTCTAAAGGCAGATCAGACACCAGAAGACCCTTACCAATTGAATTCTTTTTTTGAATATTTTTCATTTCTTTCCTCTGCTTCTTTTCCTTCCTAGCACACTAGCCAAAAGCCACTAACTTCTATACAGAGACACAGCATTTTGGTCACTCTTTTTCAATATAATTTTCCCAACAAGCTGGCTGACTCCACAGTGCTCTTCTTTCCCTCTTTTTTTTCCCCTTTTCCCAAACATTTTCTGTCATTCCTTTGTCAAGACATGTTGGTACCTTTTCATTCTGGCATTTAGAGCTAAGCAAATAATTTTCAATAACTAACACACTCAGACAAAGCTTTTTTCCTTCTTGGATATTACCTGAAAGAAGATCTTGAGCTGAATTTCTTAGATACTAGTGCACTTTTGGTATCTTTTAAATTCTGTTAATCTCTGCTTGTTCAAAAATATTTATGCTGCCTAATTTGTGACAGATTGAAAAAAGTCATGTAGCACTGATTGTTTCACATGAGTTTCTTGGCAAAACTGAAGGTCTCAGGTGTGGAAAAAGTGCGCTAAAGTATGAGCGAAAACACTAATTTGTAAACCTTGACATAAATTTCTCTCAGTCACTCTAATTCTTCACAGTCATCTTCATTGGAACTTTAGCCTATGGTAGCTTTCAGCACAGTGCTTTCCTGTGATACCATAAGTCTGTCTCCAGTCACACATTTGAATCCTTCTACCAGTCATCCTTGTTCAATCTGGTTTGAGTTGATTTGGAGAGCAATAACATTGCAGAAGCCCAGACAACATTTTTCACAGGCTACATATCAAAGCAATTTTAAAATGGACAGTTACAATGTGCTGTTATATCCTCTGTTCTCAAGGGGTGAGACTAGTGTACAAAGACAAGAAAGAAATAACAATGGTAGCCAAATTACCACTGCACAATTATTACATTCTTGATAAACCAAAAAATATTTAGCCACTCTCTTTTTTTAAAAAAAACTATGGCATTTTGTCAGCTTTCCAAAATACTTAGGGCCTAAAGTCTTAGAAGTTTTGGTATGACTGTTCTGTTTCAAGAATCATCTTTCTCCACATTACACTAATGAAACTCTTTCATCTACAGCATTGTTATTTGAAAGTGAAACAAATACTTGTAAGTGAAAGTATCTGAAAAGCCAGAATACAAAGAAACCATTGAGGTCTACACATAAACGTCCTTATAAAGGAAGAAATTTTGATGAGGGAAGTGCAATCTTCCCCTGTGGGAAATGCAGTTGATCTGCATTACTCAGTGACTGTCCTTATCACTGGGACTTGAGCCTGCACTCTGCCTGCAGCTTTTAAGAATTAATTGTACCTGAAAATCAGTTTTTTCTAGTGCAGCCTGGTGACTAAATTGGGATAAAGAAAATGAGAAGAAACAAAACGGAGAGGTAAGGATCCTGTGTCCTAGTCCCGCTTCTGCTACTGAGCAGGTGGATGACCTTGGACAAGACATTTCACATCCATGACTTATTGCTTCAACTGCCAAATTAGACAAGGCTGACCTGCCTTTGAGGGGGTTGTGAGTTTCAATTTTTAACAGCTTGGTACAGAACCACTCAAAACTGCAAAATAGAGGCTTTCATTGTAACTAAGATATTGAGACTTCAGCTTAGTAGAGTTAAAAATCAGCACTTCTTGTAACCCTGGGGATGATGATGTAGATCCACTTGAGTAAGCACAGGAAGGCCCTTAAGGATGGGCAGACTAACAAATCACAGAATAAATGAATGAACAGAAACATCCAGCACAAGTTTTCCTACCTGTCCTCACCTCTATTGCATTGATTAATAGGGAACAATGAAGTAAACAGTGCTGGAGGACAAACCAAGCAGCAAAGAATTGTAACTGACAATTTGCTGCTAAAATACATAGTCCCTTGTAAAACCTATTGATTAATGAAGTCTCTCTACCAGCATAAAAAATACACACACAACAGAGGGAAGCAAATTTGAGTAAATACTCTCATTTAGAAAACTCAGCATCATGCAGCACTTAATTTGTCTGCTATTCAATAACAGCAGCACACACAAGTAACTTTTCCCTTTTGTTATTACTCACCTGGAGCTATTAGTCATCAGACTACAAACAAAAGACCAAAAGGAGACAGGAGAAGTGATGAGACTATTTTTCCCTTGAGGCAGCTATTGAGGAGGGCAATGAACTCAGGAAGGGGTTCCCAGCAGCCTCCCAGCCCTGATGGAACGGGAATCACAGCGGGGGTGTGCACTGAGCATGGAAGAGGTGCAGTCTTCTCTCGGCAGGGACACAGGGTGCCATCAGCAGGACCCTAAAGTCACCCTCCCTTGCCAAAGTTTTTAGTACAACACTGCCATCTATTGGCTAAAGTTCCAGATTTAAATGAGGCTGGATATTGCAGCCTCAATGGTGTCTTGTGAGATGGTCCCAGATCTGAAACCATATGCGGCACCTCACGAGTCAAACATTGCAGAAGTTACAACCTAGACATATCCTCTGACCTTCCAGCCCGAGCAAATTATCATAACAGGTTGCCAGGTCAGGGTTGTATAATGAAAGAGAACCTGAGCAGGCTGGATATTTGCAGATAAGGCAACACAAAAAAGGAGAGGTGCTCTAACTATTCTGTTCTGACTAAACCCTCCTGAATTAACCTGCATTAACCTCTTGAATACCACACTGCACTAGAGATTTATCCAGAAGATGTACAATGGAACAAGAAGAGCTGATTTCAAATGGTTATCATGTTAGAGCAATATTAAATAATCCAAAGGTCAAAGGAGGAAGAGGACTTCTTGTACAAGTTACAAGTCTGATTAATAGAATATTAAATCATGCTAAAGCAATACTTTATCTGAGTGTAAATTCAGGAAAGTGCTTTTCCCTCTTTTAAAATAGATGGCAAGGTTCATTCACTGTTTTCTGTTCAGGCTGGAATGCATATTTCTTAATTCATTATCACACACCATTATGCAGCTAGAAAAACATTAATATGTAGAAATAAAACTCAGATTTGAGACCACAATTTTTGGATATATAACTGCCACTGCTCCCAGTGAGAGAAAAAGATTCTGGGGTTTGTCGAGAAACATGGACCCAGACGTAGTTGGATGCATCCTTCAAGTTTCAGTTTTGAGAAAGAATAAGTTGTGCACTTCATTCTCCTGGGGAAACAAATTCAATTAGGCCCATATAAGAGAGAGAATAAAGAAAATGAGACTTTAGTATTGGCAAGGAGTAGACCAGAACACAAAAATCTGTAACATTAATGATATTAAATCTTTTATCCACAGGAAGACCAATTCTAGAAAGTGTAAAAAATTCAGTTGAAATCTCCCCATTTTCCTCCTTTCTCAAACTTCAGGCATTGCCATCCTATGTATGTGATTAAAAGTACTACATTAGATTTTACCACTTTATATGCGTTTGTGTTGTGAAATGGGCTTTTCAAAATCTGTCTTCTGACTGCACTAGCTATCCACATGAGCTCAGTCCTATGAGAAAACATATGAACTCTGGGGCAAAGGTCCTAGAGTTACACAACTGATAGGGAGGATGTTCTATGCCACATGAAGTCATATTTAATCTCTCTGGGAATTCTGGAGATGCACTAGAGAATTATCAGTAGGATAATTTTCAAAAATGTCACCCAAATAATTATATGGTGGAGTAGCTCAAAAAGGCTCTCCCAGCTCACCTACCTCTTGATCATTCTGTCACGTTTCACAGCTGTCAAGCTGTCATGTTTGAATGCAAAGTCAATAACTTGGTGTGATTTCAAAAAAGAAAAAAAGAAAACATTTGAATTTTCCTCTACATATTTGTATGTGAGAATTTTTTTACAATTCATCTTTCTCCTCAAAAAATAATTTTCTTTCCTTGATTTTAATTCTGTTATAATTTATGTTACATGCCTACAATTTTTATGTTTTTTCATTTTATTATTTCATAAAAAGAAAAAAGGAGGAAAGGTGTAAAGGACCAATGAAAGGGAAAAAAAATCCACAATGAAAAAGAGGAATGGGAAGAGGCATTCAGTAGGGGCATAAATAATTTAAAAAACCCTCAGGTTATATTGATGGAATATTGAAACCACTGCAATTCTGTAGACTGATTCACTGCAAAATTAGATGGGCCTAATTCATAATATCATCTTTGACTGGTAAAACTGCATGATCATCTGGCTGAAAGATCTAATCTTGATTCTTTCATCTCTGAAAAAATCAAATTCAGGTTTATTTTTATCAAGTAGGTGCAAGAAAAAGTAATCAGAGCATTGATGTTCAGGTTTTCAGTATTAAATATTGAATTTTAAATTTTAAAAGATATTTTTAATTCAAATTTTTTCTAGCGCAAAAGAGCTTTTTTTTAATTTATTTTCCCTAATGCCTTGGAAGCTCAAAACCAACTATACTTAAATATTTCAACTTTCCATGTAATTCAGGAAAATATGCTTAGCATTTTGATCAGAGGTATAATCTCCTAATTTTTAACAACTATAGTGAATAGTTTAGTTACAGAGATTCAGCTATTTGCAACACTTTGTGTCAGCTTATGCAAATTCAGAAGTTGTCCAAAAGCTGCCCACATCTTCAGGTACTTATCATTAGGTGCAGTAAGCACTGAAATGAAGATGGATTCTCCTACCCTCCAACGTTGTGATGCTAGACAATATTGGTTTCCCAGAGAGTGAAACCTAAGCTTTTCAGCCCAAGTGACAATAATATCCCACGGCTCCTAGTGTTACCTGGACATTAGGGAGGGTGTCAGAGGCTTTTTACCTCACCAATATGCAGATTCTGTCAAATTCCACAGTAGTGCTTTTAAGAGCCTGTACTCCTAGTCTGTACCAAAAGTGCGCCAGTCAGTCTGTAAACAAAATACTATAAGTAAAAAGAACACTAAAGTGGTTAGGCATGAATCAACATGACCAACTCTATGACAGTTTCTGTCACATGAGAAAAAAAATCAGAGGGGGCATATTCATAGCCTCTATTCCTAATGTCTCTATGGCAATTTTGGCAGCTGCTCATGTAAGCATTGTTCATTGTTCATTTCTTCCAAGTCAGCTCAGTCTCACACTCTGGCAGTTTTGATCTGTAGCCTCCTAGATTAATACAGCACAAACAATTCCAGCTATCACAGGTTTTAACACATCAAAAGCTTTTAAAACAAGCAGAATTGCGTCAAACTGTGCCAGTGATAGCAACACACACAGTGGCACCTGGGCGGTATTTGAAAGTCTCCCAAAAATCACAACAGATGACTGGAAAACACAATAAATTTAATTTTTAAAGAAGTTCAGCATGGTTTTGATTCTTCTTAAATATTCTGCTGTCAATCCGTGGAAAACTGTAAACTTTTTTTTTGTAAATTCAAATGGAAAAGAATGTTTTGTGGGTTTTTTTTTTAAAATATATGTGGAACGAAGTTCTATTCAATTAAAAAAACATGTTCTATGAAATACAGAAGCCTACTTTGCAAAGATAAGAATTTCAAAGTTCATCTGAAGGAAGTAGTGAGCAAAGATCTGAACACAGAGGATAAATATGTGCAGAACAATATGTCTCCTTTAATTACACAATTTTAAAAATCTGCTTGAAATATAAGTATTTCTGGAAATCTTAAGAATATTTATTATTATCAAAATTTTTCAGTATGTAGAATGGCAAAACAACAAAATATAATCTAGTTAATCTTAGAGAATTCAACACATTCTGTGTTGTGTTTGGTTTTCTCATTGAGTAGCTCCACTCCTGAAGAAAAAGAAACCAAGCTGTGACTCCCTTTAGGATGCTGAAAGTTGAAATAGGAAGAGAAGAACAGTACCCATCATGTGACAGTGATATGATTGGTTATCATAATATTTATAAGCACATCCATCTAGTTATGAAAATAACCTATATAGCTCCCAATGGGAGTAACAAGGAATACCGAATGTTTATACAGTGAAATTTTATGAACTAAAACAGCTAGTAATTTAGAAGTTATTATTATGAGAACAGCATCATGGAGGCATTTTCAGGACAGCTGACAAAAAAAATATCTCTAATGTCGATTTTATTTAAAATTGAAAGAAAAGGGGACCATGCTTTGTCTGTAGTGGAAATGATACAGAGAGAGGTCATCAGCAATGCAGCTAATCTACAATATAGTACATTTCAGAGATGTGTGCAATAGCCTGGATTGCAGTTTGTTTTACTTTATAGTAAAAGGTAATTAGAGCTTCTTACTAAATACTCAAGATCAATTGTGCCTAACTAAAGGACCCCAGCACAACCAGTTCCATGACATTCCAATTCCCTATACATTTGTATGCCCACCACTGGTGCTACTGGCATACATGGTAAAATGTATATATTTTGAAATACTCTGATAATTCAAGTTCTTGGTAGCATTTGGTGTACTACTGTAATTGCTATGCTAAGACAGAAAATAAAAGGCATGGCTATGAGTACGTGCCCAGAAATGACAATGCTTCTTCAGGGGTGTCATAGTAGGACTGAACAATTAAATGTATCCCCTTCAGAAGCACTAGACTTTAAAGAGAAGCATCAGACCTCCTCTGTCTACCTGATCAACATGCAGCAGATGGGCTTTTTTCTGTCTCATTCTATTTCTATCTTTCTCAGATATATGGCAAAAGGTCCACAGCCATCAATACATTAGGTCACCTCCTGTCACTCAGCAGTAAGAGCTGTGTCACACAGGAGAAGTCTTGAGAGTTTTCCTCTGTGCTTTCCAGAATCTATCACTTGGTCACATTTCCTTTATGTAAAATCTGAGGTTTGATGGAGAATTATGTCTCCTCTCCTTTAACAAACTCTAATCTTGCCAGTGTTTGTTATGCTGTCTACAATGTACCTCTACTGAGCATCAGAACTGGGAATCATAGGGTCTCATTCTATACTGCTGTGCAGCACAGCACCGGTTATTTCTTCAGGCTTTTCCTTTCTTCTCCTCTAAGTGGAAGCAATCTTAAATCACAAAGTATATGACTACTGAATATTTTCAAATCCAAAGTTCATATTATGTTCTTTTTCAGCAAAGAATCTTTAGGCAGGAAAGCATCTTCAAAATGGTAAGAGAACACCTCAAATCAGTGAGTGACAAACCATGTAAGAAAGCTAGAAATATACCGTAATAGCCTTTCTTCCACAATATCATAAAAATTCTGTCATCCTTCATTTTGCTATTCAGTTTAGGAAGTTTTTACCATTGAAGAGAAGCCTGTTCACACTTCAGCTCCTAGCGGATGGTAGGGAGCTGGATGGTTGTTGAAACCAACTGAAGAGTAACCTTTGGACCCTGAGATTAGCTCAGTTATCTAGAGCCACCTGCAAGTAATGCCAAGTTTGTGGGTTCAGTCCCTGTGTGGGCCATTTGCTTTTAAGATTCAGACTTGATGGCCCTTGTGGACTTCCTTCCTACTCAGAATATTCTGTGACTATAGAAATGCAACTGCCATGTGTGCCTTAGGATGTGAAATGCTTTATTACCTCAGCCTATCTTTCTGCTACTTAAAGGCTACAGGCACCTGGGAACAGTAGGAAGGAGAACTAGGAGACCTTTACTTTGACCCCTTTGACCAGCTGTGATTGTGTCAAGCAAACAGGACAGGGGTTTCTCTCTGATCTAGCTATGCTACATTGGAGTTTTTTGGCTTCTGCTATATATTTACCAAGAAATTCAATTCCTTTTCTTTTGCTCCTCTCAGTAATGGGTTTGAACTGGGATATATTCATGCTACAACATTTTAGATTTCTCCTCAGTGAGTGCTAAAACTATTAGTTTTCTTTTGGGCTAAATTTCCTCAGTATAGCAACTAATGGCACTGGTACCATTTATGCATGTTGGATTTATTATCTATAGTTAGCTGATTGGATCATTTTTCTGTATCCTGAAATGGAGCATAATTGGGCTATTTTTTCATAACAAATGGAGTGTACCTGTGTAGAAGGCAGTTGGCCTACATCAAGTTTTGTCCCAATATTTTTAATAGCTCCAACAGAGAACTGGTTTCACTTCTCTGTTGGGGTCTTTCCAGACTGTTTTTCTGTTTGTTTAATGACACAGAAGTTGGTCTCTGTCATACTGTTATGAGTGATAAAGTATAAGTCCTGGTTATTTTTGCACTGCTTTTTTGGAAACGAGGTGAACAAGCAAATTCTGGAAAGAAGTATTGCTACCAGTACTTGAATTCTCTATACTAACAAGACACTAATGGTCTAGACCAGAGAGTTACTTGCAAGAATATCTGGGTTTATCTTATTTTAACACAAAATCTGAACAGAATTCCTAGGACACATTCCAACCTAGCAGTTCTTCATTATTAATATAATGAAATATAACAGAATAATAAACCAACACTGTACATCTCTGTAATCTATTAATATCTGATTTAAAATTGACATCTCCAGCAAAAAGAGAATTAATCCATCATGGTCAGTGAATAATTCAGCATAAAAATACTACTGTTTTAGTGATCTGAGATGCCTGAGTTTTTTTCATTTCTTATTATATGGTATTAGACACAGGCATGCTCCAGTAGAAGAGAAAAAATTAGAACTGTTCATTAAAATCAATGAATACTCTTTGAGCATCTGCTTTTGTTTGGGTTATGTTTTCCCGGTGACTCCTTGAATCACAGTTAAAGAAGACTCAGACACACAGGGAGAACACCAGGCACTGTCTTTATTCCTTAATGCCTTTATCCTCAAATAAGCTACTGGGTAGAGATGAGAGACACAGTAGCACAGTATCAATCAAATCTGCTTTCCTATTGTATTCCTATGCTAGGCACCTGGTAAGGAACACAGATGTTCATTTTAAACAGTTTGTGGTGGAGTTTCAGCTGGGGTGTATGTCTTCATGGAAAATGAGTGCTTATTATAACACAAAATGAGACTGCAGCACTTTGTAATGGAGACTTTCCCGTCTCCATGTACTCCCATGGTATATAGGTATATGTGTTCATGCATGTGCCTCACATGCCTCTGTGTGTGAATGTGTTACAGTATATTTAGAATATTTAGAATCTTCATACAGTGAGATTACCTAGTAGCTTTATCTTCGTCACTTATGCCTTTCATTCAGATTGATTTCTTTAAATGTGGTAGTCTGCTATATAAGATACTATTGAGAATGCTTCAAGGAGGCCATAAGTGTGCAGAAACTTATGGTGAACTCCTATTTCATCTGAATGACTCTTTTCCATTAATTTAGGTCACTATTTTCCTTTCCAAAATACCCTTGTGTGTGATGCTTACAGTATAGGCTCCATGGCATTTGGATTACATAGAATAACCAAACCTTGATTTAAGTGTATTTTAGTAATTTGAACAACAGATCCCTTTGGTGAGAACTAAAGGTAGACAAATATATTTCTTAATTCATTTATTTATTTGGATTTATATGAACACTAGTTTTAAAGTAAAGATCTAGAAGTCAAAACAATGTTGTTAGCTGTTAGAAATGTGTGCACTAATGTCATGTAAACAGAATATATCTTCCAAAAATGGTCTGAATGAAATCAATTCTAATTCATGCCACGTTTATCAACTCGCATACGTATGAATACTAGCCACTATCATAATTAGTTTTGCTACTGTAATGTGCATAGACCCAATCCAAAATCAGGGCTTCACTCCATCTGTATAATGCTTTCTTAGGGAAGAGACTATGGTATTGCATAAAGCCATTGTAACAGTTCAGTTAGAGTCTGAGAAGATACAAAGAAAAGTACCATTTTCATAGAAGGAAAAAGGTGAGACAAAAATATTCAGCTGGAGGAAGAGATGAATGAAGGAGAAATATCATGAAATCATGAAAGTAAGGGAGAAGTTAAGAGATAAAAATTTGTCTTTCATATAAAGAAAAAACCCTACAGGGAACCCAATGAAATTACCAGGTAGGAAATCAAAAAGAAATAAAAAGCAGCATTATTTCTAACAAGAGGTACTAATATTTACTATGTTTTTCTTTCTAAGACCATAAGGAAAGTGAAAAGCAGGAATGTTTCCAAAAAGTGATCATAGAACTGCATCAAGGGTAAGTCAAATGACAAAAAACACAGAACTACCTAGATACAGACTCTGGCACTTGAAGTCTTTCGGAGAAGATTCTCCTCCTCCAGTCCACCTCAGCTGAAGTACTGTGTCCAGTTCTTGGGAACGAAACATAAGGACATGGACCTGTTGGAGTGAGTCAAGAGGAGGGATACAAAAAGGATCAGAGGGCTGGAGCATCTCCCACATGAAGACAGGCTGAGAGAGTTGGGATTGTTCAGCCTGGAGAAGAGAAGGTGCCAGGGAGACCTTACAGCAGCCTTCCAGTACCTAAAGGGGGCTTACAAGAAAGCCAAAGAGGGATGCTTTACATGGGCATGTGGTGGTGGACAAGGGGGGTTGGCTTTAAATTGAAAGAGGAAAGCTTTAGGTTAGATATTAGAAAGAAATTCTTCACTCTGAGGGTAGTGAGGCACTGGAACAGGTTGCCTAGAAAAATTGTTGATCCTCTGTCTCTGGAAGTGTTCAAAGTCAGGCTGAATGGGGCCTTCAGCAATCACGTTTCATGGGTGTCATTCCTGTCCATGTCTTGGGGATTGGAACTAGGTGATCTTTAAAGTTCATTCCAACTCAAACCACTGTATGATTCTTTGGATTGTTGATTGTCAGAAGCTGGGAGGATATATCATGGAAAGTGCATCAGATCAGTTGTTAGTCCAACACGGATATTGAAGCTTATGAAATCAGTCTGTAACCCAGTCCCCCCTTCCTGTGTCAGATTTACAGTTGGAGGAGGATATATTTCAAGGAAAAGATATTTGGGCAAAAGAGCATCAAAGTTCAAACAATAAACTTCTCTAAGAAGAGTCTGTGTACGTTCCCTTGTCACTCTGTTTGTTGTAGTCAATCTGAATGTAAAAATAACAGTTGTAGATGTTCACATATTCTGTTATAATTGCACAGAAAAATGATAAGAAGGGAAATAGAAATCCAAGGAAGGAAAATTACTCCTCCCTGTGTGCCAGTGGCAGAACTAGACAAACACTTCCACTTCCTAGACTATTACTTCCTTTTACCTTCTCCATTTGCTACACCCTAGTGACACCTAGCACATGGCAGAAAAGATCGCTTGCAGTTTGTCCTGAAGATCAATAGATTGGTAGCAGATAGTCAGGATGACTCCCTGAGGACTCATTGATGGAAGGTCCTTTAAAACCAGGGTGTTTTAACATGGTCATTGATTGCAGCTGTGACATTACTGCAAAGTTCTGCTGGTCTTCAGATTTGAAGTCACAAGAGTCTTTATAGACCAAAAACAATAATTTGTATTGCTCTTGAAAAACAGCACCTATGCTTCAGCTCAGTGCCTCCTGTATCAGCTCTGCTTCTTATCTAATTTATGCTCTATTTCCATGCAAAATGTATTGCAGTAGTCCAGTTCCCAAGTAATTCAGACATGATAGTAGCAGCAATGTACTAACATCTGCAAATACACAAGAAAGTAATTTTGGCATAGGAAGGTATAAGCGTAGCTAAGAATTTTACAACCCTTCATCTTCAGTTCTATGTCAGATAAAGAAAATATTGTGCATAACACTGATGACTGAAGGATTGCTAAAAGCAAAGAAATGCACTCCTACATTGATAATACACTACTACATTGATATTTTTTTCCCTAACAATACAATGAATGCAGGATTAACAGATACAACCCTTTAAAACAGGTCAAAAATTGCATATTACAAATGCTACTGAAACTTGATTTTTGATTTTTTTTCTCCCTTACCTAAAACAATCAAAGCTGTAACTAATTGCACTGAGAAAAAATTTAAGAAAGGTCTAACTTCCCAGAGATACAGCAGAGTTATCTCTTTGCAGTAACACTGTCTAATAAATAGGTTTCAGGAACACACATTAGTTAACATTAGAAATGCTTTCAAAAATTAATCTAGCTCCAAATTTGCTTTTTCCAGTTGGTATGATTTATAATACCTAAATATGCAAAGCATGATTATTTTTTTCTGGCATGTTTTTTAGTGGAAGCAGTTAATAGAAAACATCTTAAAAAGTGATTCTTTTACAAACAAACAAAAAAAAACAACAACAAAAACAAAAAAAAAGCCCAGAATTTTGCATTCTTAAGGATGAGATCCATTCCTACTCTACATCAGTTAACATTTCACTGACTTTAACAATGCTTTTCCTTATTTTCACCAGTACGTTGGAGTTTTGAAACAGGCTTCAAACTGGCATTAATTTATATAAATTCACACCCAATTATGATGTAGACTAACAGAACATGACAAACAACCCATCATGTATTTTCCCACAGACAGGTTTTTGCTCTTCTATATTTATTACAAGCTCAGCAGTTTGGGGTGGGGTTTTCCCCCCCTTGAAAACCCACTTTACAGAGTTATATTATTTTAAAAGAAATTTAAATTTCACCTTTCAGAAAAGAAGTTTCAAGTTCTCATTGCTGCTAAGAGACATTTGGAAAGGTTAATCTGAAAGGATCAAACACTAGAAAGCAAATAATATAAAGATCCCATGGGATATTACTTTTAAAATCTCATGATTTTTAAACCAGTTTTATGGGATTAAAATTGCAGCAGGGGAGCTTGAGGTTAAACATTAAGAAACCCTTCTGCTGTAAGGATAGTTAAGTAGTAGGACAGTTTGTCTAGAGAGCTTGTGATTTTCCACCAGTGCAGGTTTTTAAGAGCAAACTGGACAGGTTGTTACTCAGGAATGTTTAAGCTCTGCATTAAGAGGTGGAGTAGTAATATGAGGTCATGTAGTGAGTTCATGTCTTGCCCCATTTTTAATAGTAATGATTTATAAAGAATTTACCATTTTTAACACATTAACAGTGATAAATGCAAAATCACTTCATCACTGCTTGTAATGCATTTCTTATCAATATTGATAATAAAATTCTTTAAAAAATTTGACATCACTAGAAAAACTGGAATGAATCGATTTTAAAAAGCTGGAGTTTTTCCCCAAAGTCCTTTCTGGAGATTCTAAGGGACCTCCACTCAAGATATGTCTTTAAAGATTCTTAAAACTATATTTTTATCAGCCCCATGTAATCCTAATGGACAGTTTTTGTTTCTTTTTTCCTATTCTCATCTAATTTTCTTATATTGTTCTAATACTAGTATTTGTATTTGTAGTATGTTCATTTTTAATTTTTTTTCTATTGTGGTTTTTGAGTTCCATTGCATAGTGACCCAGCTGATATTTTAGGTGGTAGCTTTCTTATATGAAAATAATATAAGGTTACCTTCTTAGCAATGGAAAAACACAGGTCAATAAATAGTTTGGTAATGACTTTTGAGGTAATTTGCTCTATGTGGACTCTCAGATGTTAGCACAGAATGTATGCAGTGCACAGCATGTATAATATATAAGAATATATAAGAAATCCTCAACTGTAACTGCATATCTATTACAAAAAGGAAAATTGAAGTAACCTTTTTCCAAACAAATCAAGTGTTAGTTTGCCATTAAACTTTGTCATGCTTCATGTTATTAGCCTCAATAATATTACTCTGAAGGCTTTCTCTAGAAAAGAAAAATATGCACAACTCTTAACATCCTCCTCCCGGCATTGCCAATATGATTTTCCTTTCAGTCTTCAAAAGAGACCTTTGCCCCTGGAGCTTATTTATTGTTGATTTGATTGGAAGAAGGTTTCCTATTTATGTGTTTATGGTCATTATTTCTTAATTGACAGGAAGTTATTCGTACTTAGTCTGCCATCACTGAGGGAGCACAGTGAAATCAACTTATTTTTCTGCATCTCAAGAGCTGAGGGATTCCTAACACATTGTGTGCTCTGTAGGCAGAACAAACCATCTACCATGTCTCAAGCAGTGGTTAGAACTCCTAGAGTCAACTGAAGCCTACTGCTGACTCCCATCACTGCCAGTCAGTTCTGTCCTTTCTATGCCTGCTAATAAAATTGCCTCAGAAAACCCCATGCATTTCTAATGCAGTGCTTTGCTGCTGGTGTTTTGGGTTAGGCAGAAGTTTATGGTAGAAACAAATAAACAAAAAAGGCAAGCCTTAAACTGCAAATGCAACCTAGGCTGTTTCAGCCTTAAATAACAGAGAAGCTGTTGGTCTCAGCTTTTAAATAAAAGGGATATTGTGTTCAATTTCTTGAACTTGTCCTATTCCTACCTTAAGAGTCCCAAACCAGGGAGAAATCCAGTGAAAGATTCCACATATAATGTGGTCATACTGTTTATTCAGCTGCCATTTGTCAGTTCCTGGTACTCCATTCACTACAAAGCGGACTCAAGTACAGGGACTCATTCACTAGCAGTCCTAAAATATGTTCTTTGTCTTAGTGTTACTACTTTTTGCATAGAAACCAGTGTTCCTCAACCATCCCCAATTTACTGTGCACGTGTATCCATCCCTCCAGTTCTACTACATGGAAAAGAAACTAGCAGTATATATCTTTGCACCAACTCCATAGTTCAGTACTAACTATTAAAGATATAAGGTGACATGGCCCATCTCCAAAAGGTCAAATGACCCCTTTCAGGGTCATCCCTCTGATGTAATGATATTGTGGGAATGACAATGGCTATTGCTCATAGACTTTGCTCCCTTTTGTGGCATTATGTGACAAAATGACTGCCATATCTCAGCATGAGTTCTTGTGATGATATCATTGGTCAACTCAGCCAGAAAAGCATGCAATAGTGTTTTTTTAAAAGCAATCTTAATGTCATATACTACTGCTAGTTTGACTCTAAGCCATCTTTCTGCAAAAATGCTGAATTATCAATAATCTGTGTTTTATACTGCTGTTGGTATGCATGTGCAGAGTCATGTTGGAATGCAAGCTCAAGTCCACTACTTGTTTCAGTTCTAAAATTCTCTGAAGGTGAGAGAATAGCATTAAGATCTTCTTTGGTAATGTAATTAATAGATAAATAATGGTAGCTGAATGCATACAGTGATTTATTTGACAGGCCAGTTGATCCTCCAGGTATAATAGCACAGAATTAGGAGCACAGACTTCAGAGGAAAGTCAGAGTTAGAGGTCAGGAAGGCATTTAGCAACCATAGGAGAAGGTGAAGAATACAAAAGGCGAAAGGAAAAGAATATCATGAAATATTTGAACAATATGAAATAGTTTCCCATATTTTCCTTCTAAATTCTAATTTAATTTTGACAGCTTAGAGAATTTCAAGGAGCATGAGGACTCCACATCATAACAGCCTCTCATCCTTTTATTTTGGTTCAGAGGAACACCTTGTGTCTACTCTTTTCTCACAGCACTACAATATAGTTTGTATAATATTGGGAATAATACCTATAAATTGTATAGCCCTAAATACCAATGTTTGGAGAATTATTGCAGGAACCCAAGTTCCTGTTTCCTATGCAAAAACAGTTGAAGTTGGTATCTTTCAGGCATTTTATACTAAGCACTGTATTGTGTCTGAAGCAAATAAATTGTAGAGAGAATTATTCTCAATAGATGCTAGAACTTTTAGAACTGATTTTGTCAGGAGCACAGTGGCAAGAAAGTGGAACCTGTATCAACAAACAATGCCTTTGTAGAAGACCATTAGTAGATTGTATGATTTCCGACACTAATACATTCTTTTGGTGTGTTCATTCTTTCTTGTTGCTCCAGAGAAGCTGTTATGGAGTATTTATTTACTTCTTAATTTAGAATAATTTCAATCAGAAGGGACCTACAAAGATGATCTACTCCAACTGGCTGACCAATTCAGGGCTGGCCAAAAGTTAAATAAAGTTGTTAAGGACACTTTCCAAATGCCTCTTGTTTTCTAACAGGTTTGGGGCACCAGTCACCTCTCCAGGAAGCCTGTTCTAGCATTTGATCACTCTCCTGGTAAAAAATTGATTCCTAATGTCAAAACCTTCCATGGTGCACCTTTGAACCACTCACACACATCCTATCACTGGATACCAGGAAAATATGACTCAAAAATTAAGCCTGTAGGAGGTTTTGACCCTAAAGACACACACTGTATATAGCCAGAAGCAAGATGGTGCTGAAAGAATACAGCAGTAGGAAAAAAAAGTAGAAACTTAGGTCACGCAGGGGCCAACTTACCCCTATTAAGCAACAAGCACACAATGTAGAATTTAGTTGTGTACAATTGTGGACACGCTGGAGGCCAGCTTCCAAAGAATAAAGATTTTAAAGGAGGAATAAAGTAGATGAGCAGAATTAATCTACAAATTGTATCCTGAGATTCCTTTGCCTGAAAGTTGAGGTTTCTTTATCAGTGCAAAGGAAGAAACGAACAGAATGCTTTGCTTTTACAGATACCCAAAAGCACTAAATAAAGTTGTAAAAAAAGGAAACATGTTTCAATAACCAACCAAGGGAGAAAATCTAGGCCATATGGCTGATGCCAACCAGCTATCTAAAACAGATGCATCAGCCTCTGCCCTTATACCATCAGTGTATATGTTCAGAATATTTAACACTCCTTTAGGATCTTACTGAAAATTGTTATTTTGATTTGTTTTGGGATGTGAGCTGTTTCTGTAGAACATTTTTTTATGTTACTGAGATTAAAAAGATATAGTGATATTTTTATTTGGGAGAAAGCCAACATCTAGAGGATACTGGCATGTATTAGAGGAAAGGAATTGCTGTTGGGTTAAAGATTAAAAAAAAACTCAAACAACCCCAAACCAGAGGAAAGTCTAAGAAAAAGTATACCCTGGAATGAATGCAGAGAGCTTCACAGACAAATCCTGATAATTTTGACATCATCATCATCATCATCATCATCATCATCATCAATACCATCCTTACAAAAAAGAAAAAGAAACAGAGGTGAGATATTTATACTTAACTGAAAATAGCCATGTGGAAAGATGCTAGCCTGCACTGTGACTTACAAAACAACAGGTCAGGTTGAAAACCTTCAGAAAATAATTTAAACTATTAGCACAGATTGGCTGGTCATTTCCCAAATCAAAGTTTCAGCCCTATATGATATGTTACTTTGATCATTATATATAACATATTGGAGCAAACTAATGAAAAAGGATCTTTTAAGTCACTGAGAGACTAAAAATCTAAAAAAAAACAACACAAACAAACAAACATACAAAACCAAAAACAAAACAAGGGTGCAGAAACACTTCATGATTAACAATACTACAGATGGTTTGGTGTATTACAAATGCCAAAAATACAGCAGAAAAGCCACACTGGTCTCATAGGAAAAAAAAAATGCCTCCCAAAGGAAAGCAGGCATAGATTTTTTTGTGTCAACTACAAAACTCAGTATTTATTCTAGATCATTTTCTTACTCCTCTAAGAGTCTCCACTGAGATAGTGTTATATACAGGCATTTGTTCAAATCTGGGGGTTTTGCTACACACCAAGTACCTTTAGAAGCACATATAATCTAGAAAATATTCAATGAAGTTTTCACAAATTCACTGGGAATAAAATAAACAGCAAAAAAAAAAAAAGAGAGAAGTGAGATTCTATTAGGCACCTACAGAAAAGAAACAGTGAAACCTGGTTTACGACTCATAGAACTGGAAAGTGTGTAATCTTAGAAACTCATGACTGAAATCTCCAGATATTTGGAATTAGACAATTCAGGAAGGAAAAGACAAAAAAAAAATCAGCTTGAATTTAGTATGGAAGCAACTAGCCAAAAACATGCACATTACAGATAAAAGATCTGGTCCAGTAAGCAACAGGCTATTACAAGCTGCAAGGCAGATTTACTGTATTTTTTTCCTTGTTCTTTTGCACTTTTCTAGCTATTTACTACTGGATGCTCTCAGAGAAAGGACAAATGGGGATAATGAGGACAGACTAGATGTAAGGAAGGATCTTTCTTGATATAAGGAAGAATTTATTTACAATGAACGTGGTGAAACACTGAGGCTGGCCGGAGAGGTGGTGGTGGATGCCCCATGCCTGGGAACATTCCAAGTCAGATTGAATGGGACTCTGATCTAGTTGAAGATATTACTGCTCATTGTGGGAGGGTTGGACTAGATGATCTCTTAAGGCCCCTTCCAACACAGACCATTCTATGATTCTGAGAGTGGCTATACAGTTCTTCATTATATATTCTTTCTTCTGTCCTGATATGGAATCTCCTATTAAGCAGACACCAATGATAACATAAAGCAGTGGTGTTGTATGTTGTTTCCCTATTACCTTTGGAGATTGTCTCTCTGGATAGACCCATAATAAAAAGGAGAAAGAGACAGATTATCCAGTGTTTGAAAGGTAAAGAAGAAGTGGATACAAAGTTGACTGTTTTGCTGGAAATTCCTTAATGAAGCAAGATCCACAAAAATGCAATATCATCCCAAACTCAAAACATACTGTGGTGGTTTAGTTTTCTTGGGTTTGGTTTAGGCCTTCCTTGGTAGCAAGGTTGTAACTAAGGAAGTATTCCACACCATTCCTTCACGTAATCAGGTGTATATAAGACAGGAGGAAGATTTGCTCTCTCTTTTTTGCTCGCTCTTCCTTTTGTGTGGTGGAGGACATCAGCTCTCTGTGCCAGCCTAGCCCTTATCTCTGTGAGCTGAGGCCTCTCGGAGCAGCTGCTGTCCCAGCCGTACGGAGGGGAAGGACCTGCTTTCTCTCAAGGGGAGTGTTGGTGAGAATTGATTGTATTAGTTCTTATTGAGCTTTTCCCTGAGTTTAGAAGTGTGTGTATTTGTTTTGTTTGGTTTTACCCATTTTTGTCCCATTCCCCTTTCTCTTTTTCCCTTTTCCCTTTTGGGGGGTTGTTCTGGGATCTGTTCTGTAGATTCATAGTGTTTGATTGTATATAATTGTAATATATGTGAATATATATATATACTGTTACTAAAATTGCCTTTTGGGTACTTTTTTTTCCTTCTCTCTTGGCGGAGGGGGGCGGGATCCGTGTGGCCGGGCCTTGGGCTTGGCAGGGTGCCAACCCAAACCTCCACACATACAAACATATGAACATACTCTTCATATATACGAAGAATTTGTTTTACCTTTTCTTGAAACAACAATACAAATATTTCAGAGGAGTTGCACAAATCTAAGTAGCAGTGAAAGAATAACTGAATCATCAGTACCTACTTTATTCAATAGGTTTACAAAAATACTTGCTATGTAAATCATCTATATTAAATATTAAGTTTTGACTGAGAAGAGAGAATGTAGTTAGACTTCACCACAAAAGTAAACTTATGATTATTCACATTAAAAGAAGAATTCCTTATGAGGCACCCCCTTTTCAGCCCTTACAGCTGCTGCTTCCCCAGTGTCTTTCAGGTGGCCTGGTTAAATCACAGGCTGGGATCTGCCTGACCACACATGGCTCAGACTGTTGGCACGTGCACTGTAGAAAAGCAGCACATGATCTCTGAAGGCTGCCTGGTGTGACCGTCAGTCACATGCTGTTGTTACCAAGCCAGTCTGTGACACTGAGGCTGCTCTGACTGCAACAGCCCATGCAGACTGTGTTGCAGTTCAAAGTTTTTCTTACCAGCACCTGTAACCAGCCAGGCCTGATCTTGTCCCCAGCCCCTGTGGAGCAGAGGAAGAAGAGCACTCATTTCTGTTATTGTGACAGCTCTGAGTGGTTGCTTGAGGTTTCTGAAATATATCTTGGTTTGAATTCCAGCTGTAATTAGACTTGTTTCCAGCAGATAGCAACTTAATGTAAAACTAGCAAGAATAAAGAGAGGATTTTGACAAGGTGTCATCAGAAAGATTTTCCCAGCACACAGGGAGGTTGCTAGAGCTTTTTCAGTATAATTCCTAATATGACAGGGACTAAAGCTGAACCCTTGGTCATTCATTTTAAGTTTAAACCTTTCTAGGTCACTACTCTAAAACCATTCAAGGTAAATTTTAATGCAGAAGTCAAAGACAGAATCAATGTAACTTAAATTGAACACCCAAGTTGTAAAACTATGCATCATTTCTGAAAGGTGGATAGCATTGCGCTGACCTCTGATGAGCACTGCAGATAAGGCCATACTAAAGCAGCTGTAGCAATGACCAGGCTCTGGGATTTTCTTTTACAAAAAGCTGCACATATTATAAATGCTCAACCTACTTTTCCAATTATTTGTAAACGGATTTGTCATGTTGAAAACACAAAGTCACGTTGTAACCATTGTTTTAACAAAATAGCGCACACTTCACAAACTGCTTTAGGATGTCAGACTGAACAGACTTAGAGCACTTTGGTGGTGCTTAGGAACACAAATCAAATTTTCTAATCACGACATTATTATGGTCCTGTGAAGTTTAGCTGGAAGTAAGATACCTAGATAGCATTACCATAGCAGCTATGTGAAATACACATGCATTCATCTTTTGCATCAGGGCATAAACTGTGGGAATTACTCAGAACAGGTTTAATTTTTGCACAGCAGTTCCCAACTGATGATAATACCAGTTTCAGGGGTACTTGTCCTCTGCTTGATGCTGTGAAATTCTTCCTTTCTTACATCATCCACAGGAGACAGTGATCAAGCAGCCCTGGGTTTTCTCAAGCTACAGACTTGTGGAAGCGTTTCTGGAAAGCTGCCCCTCAGAAAAGGAACTGGGGCACTGGTTGGCAGCCATCTGAACATATGTCAGCAGTGTGTCCAGGTGGCCAAGAAGGCCAACAGCATCCTGGCCTGTGTCAGAAATAGTGGGGCCAGCAGGGCTAGGGAAGGAGGTGAATCTCCTGTACTAGGCATTGAGGCCACTCCATGAGTCCTGTGTTCGGCTTTGAGCCCCTCACTACAACAAACATATTGAGGTGCTGGAGTGAGTCCAGAGAAGAGCAACAGAGCTCATGAAGGGTCTGAAGCACAGGTCCTATGAAGAATGGCTGAGGGAGTTGGGGGTGCTTAGCCTTGAGAAACGGAGGCTCAGGGGAGGCAGTGTTACGCTTTACAACTACCTGAAAAGAGGTTGTAGTGAGGTGGGTGTCAACCTCTTCTTCCAGGCAAATAAATAACAACAGGACAAGAGGAAATGGGCTCAAGCAGTGCCAGGGAAGATTCAGTCTGGAAATCAGGATGAATTTTTTTCTCTGAAAGAGTGGTTAAACATTGAATGGGTTGCCCAGAGAGGTACTGGACTTTTCCTTGAGTTTATGCACACTTAGAAATGCTGAGGAATTCCTAAAAATATATCAATATATTTAATGCACTGACTTATCAAGGGCACAGCTGGAGATGAAAAGATGGTTTAGACTTAGACACAAATGAAATGGTGAACTTTCTGCCAACACCAGCAAAAACAGTTTAGCTTTTTAGTAGTAGAGAGCTTGTGCTACGACTGTCTGTCAAATAGGAACAGGACTATGTATGTATTCTTTCTCATTTCCAATTCTTCTAACACGTGATATAGAGCAACTTCCAGATAGAAACTATTTTTCACTTAGCAGAGCTAGAGATAAAAAGAGTAGTAAGGGGGTAATTCTGCTAATAAGAATGCTGACCTAAGTTAAATACTTCATAGTTATAGAGAAATCAAATGAAAAATAATAGACTTAGTAGTCTTCTAGAATATTATATTCTGTCTTCAATTGTTGAAAACACGCAGAAGGTTCCCAATTACAGCAAACCCAGCATGATTATCAAAATGACACAGAAATAATACAGTATTTGAGAGTCACTGAAGTCTTACTCCTGTGCAATATTATGTATAATGAAACATCTAAGATGAAGAAAGGATTAATGCCCTATAATAAAGTAATTGAAAATTATATAAAATAAAAAAGACAATTATGAAAGTCATCAACAATGTAAAATTTTTTAAAAGTAATTATAAGGGTTAATTGCTCTTTTCTGGAAGATATTGCTACAGAAGAGGCAGTTAGTTTTTGCTAAGGAAGCTTTCTTGCCTGAAATGAACATCTTTCTCAAACACAGTTTTGGGATGTTTCTTTGCATGCATTCCACAAAAGATTACTCCCTGGGCACAAGGGAGATAACACTCACAGATGTGCTGCAAGGACTCAGCAACCAGTGGGGGAGCCAAGGAGCAGGAAGCAATGATAAAGCCTGAGGAACAAATGAAAGCCTTGCCTTTGCTCTCTGCTCTGAGGCCCAGTGCTGGATGTACAGCACCATTAGGATCTATAAATTTTCAGTGTCCTCACTTTTGAAATAAACCTTTTGAATCCTTTTTGCTGCTTTGGTGTTCTTCAGGGGGATACCAGTATATATTTTGGTTTACAATAATCTTTTGTGTGAAGGCCATCATATCCCCCAGGTACTGATTTTCTCTTTTGTAATCTTTTCCACAAAAAGAAGAAAAGTAAGCAAAATGAGGCTCAGTTCTTACTCAGAAATAGACCTGTGAGCTTCCAAAAGCAAATCAATTGCCCAGAAACAGGATTTTTATAGAATTATGAAACACAATGTCCATGTAATCTCATTTATGTCCAACTATACTTTCATACAAGTCAAATACCTTGACTTGAGATTTGTTGTATGCAACCAGTCAGTTGTGTGTTCTTCAAAAGTCTGTTTACTCTAAAAAATAGAAAATATAGTTTGGAATTAAAAAAATTACAGATGCATTGATCCTTTTTTTTAAAAATTCATTTTAGCATCTGTTTTTCATAAATATATAGGAGGGTCTGGATGTATCATACTGATCAAAATAAACATACAGTTCAGAAATGTCCAGCATAATGATAAATGAATGAACGAATGAATGAAGTGAAGGGCAGGTTTTCAGGCCGAATAACCATGTACAGCATACCCCCAGGGAAGGTGGACAAAAGTCCATGAGAAGAAGCTTGTTATATCAGATGCCCAGATGTGTCTTACCTCCACATTTTTAAATGGAGTTGACTGATATATTTAATATGCCTTATTTATTTATTTGTGTAAAATATGCACCCACACATGACTCTTTCAAATCCAGTGTGGACTATTACCTGCCATTGAAATAATTGGTTCATTAAAGTAACAACATCCAAAATGTGTAAGAATGAAATCATATGCATTTACTGCAAAAATGACACCTGAACCAACTCAGGATGTTACTAATCTACTCAAATTACCTTTTCGTCATGGATCCAACTTTGGCAATGCCATTCAGCAGTTTCATTTTGACTGCTGGCCACTAGAAACATTAAGGGTCTGTATATAATGATATCAGTGACCTATCTCCAAACAGCAACACTGAATCTGAATTATAGCATCTGAGAGGTACATATTATCTGTGACCATTTGCACAAGTAAATAGATGAATTGAAGACAGTGATAAAGAATATTTTCTGTTCTTTTCAAGGCTGGATTACTACCTGGGAATTACAGATTTGGACCCTGTGATGTGACCTGTTCAGATTCAGTTCATTGATGGACAAAACAAAACTGAGGCATGTATATGTAGAGCATGAATATTATTTACACTGACATTTTTTGAGTGAGATTTTCCCTAAATTTGGTGTGGATTTCAACATTTTTTTTGATTTTTTTAAGGCCTTTACTGAAGCAGCTTCATATTAATTCACTCAGTTCTTTCTCTCATATTTTACTATTAGACCATTCATATGTAAATCTGTCACTTATTTATCAGCAGGTTGAAAAACATAATTTCCATTTCTTAAGAAATTCCTACAGTCCTGATTTTTTCTAATTCAGTGTCAGGAGTAAAATCCAACATTTTAAAAATATTTGTAGTAAAATTGAAATTGCTTGATCATATAATTTCATTACTTTGCTGAAATATTTTAAAAGAAGGACAACATGTAATTTACCATAATGTACTATATATATTATAAAATTAAGATAAATATTTGAATAGAATTAAACATTCTAAAGGAATAACTTCTAAACCATGAAGTTAATACTAAGTTCTGAACATTACTGCAGAATTAATTTGAAATAATCTTAGCAATATAAAATCAGAATAAAATAAGAAGAAATTATCTTCTATTTTCTTATTTACAAACATTTCCAAATGTGTTTCTATATTTTTTTAATTTAATAAGATGGCATTTTACAAGGAAACTAGCTTTCTGATTTTAAATCAGTTCTTATGTAACTGAACTTAATTATACTCCCGAAAAAGCAAGAAATCCTTCAAAATCTGAAAATGTTTCACTATGGCTTAAGATGTTTCCCCTGTTGACCTATGACTGTCATGAGCCAAACACAAGGATGAGTATAGCCCCAGGACTAATTAATGAGTCTTTGGACTCCTCACCAGAGGATCCCCCAAGGTTGGTTGAGTACTGTGGACATGTTCCCTTACAGTAACTCACAAGACCAGGCTATCCTTACATGAGGCTTCAAAAGCCAGGCAGAAGGTCACTGACACCAATGTGCAATATGGCACCCCTGTTCAGCCCTCTCACCTTTCACTGGTGTAAGTAAGCATGCATGTATACAAACAGTACAGACAGGTAAAAGCAAAAAGAAATGCATCATTTCTTCAGCCACAGATAAGTATCTGGTCCTTTCAGCAGAGACTGTAACTGAAAGTAAACAGCCATTTTACTGAATATTCAGTTTGTCCTACAACACATCAACAAAAATAATAAAGATTTTTTTGCTATAAATAATGGAGATTACTCTTTCAGAATTTCATCACTGCACCAATGTTGTCAGAAGTATGTAAGGCAAAATGGTCTGCAATATCAGTATTTCATACTTCACATTGACACGCTCCACAGCTTTTTCTATGGGGTTCAGTGGTTGAAGTGAAGATGGGTGAATTGGCTTTAACTAACTCAAGTGCTTTACTGCCAGCTCTCATGTAGGATGAACTTAGTCAGGAATAGTCTGAATTTCTCTCTCTGAAATAACATTGTACAGTAGTCAACCCTTATCTCTAGCTCTTCTGAGTACTAGAGGAAACAAAATAATTCATAGTTGATTTTGAAAAAGTTATTTTGGAGATATATTTGGAACTTCTAATTAACAACTAATCACAGGTCTCTGGAACAAAAGGGCTCATTTCTGCCAAACAGATTTCAAATAGTCACATTAGAATGGATGAGAAACAGGGTTTTCATGTTCTTACCTTCCTCACAGTTTCGTGGCATGACAAGATGACCAAACCACAATGCCTTTGTGCACTTGGATTCCTAATAGTGCATTGTAACACGTCTCCATGGCAACACAGGCTATTGAAAGCACATCAAATTTGTCCTCTCCTCACTAAAATTTCTTACTATGAAATACTGAATTGAGTTCAAGGTCACAGCTTCCTCTAAAAGCATTTAATTTTCCGGATCTGGCATATTTGAAGTTTGAGCAGGAATGACAGCTTGGACCTTGAACCCCTTCAATGACAGAAAAGCTCATACAGGCAGATGAAACTACCTCAGAAATTAGTGTAAACCTGACATTGAGCTCTCCCTGGAAAAAATGGCCATCCCCCATCTCACTTTTCCCAGCCCAAATGCAAGGTTGAAATCTTTTATTTGTCTTCTCTAACAGATATTAAAGAAAAGTAATGTACTATTCAAGATAAGACATTCTAGGCTACCTTTCTAGAGAAGAAGGGCAAGGGGCACAAGGCACAATGTATTGCCCAATCCTCCTAATTTATTACCACAAGTGGTACCAAAGGCCATTTCTTGGGCAGCTGATCCACATGAACTTTCCCACTTTCTCAGGCCTCTTAAGGGTACCATTGCATTGGACAGAAAGAGGTAGAAGGCTCAAGACAAAGTGAAAGTGAAAAAATGCTTCAGAGAGAAAAATAATGAATGAATGAACAGTTAATCAGAAGGGTAGATTGTCGACACAGCTTCTGCATGCTCCGTAACTTCATGCAGCAGCAGCAGGTGTTTGCTCTGTGCTTATAAAGAACAGTTCTTCTGACAATGTAAAGTCCATTAAAGAATTCTAGTTATTTAAAAGGTAATTATATTGTAGTAATTTATTCTAGTTTTATTACAGTGTTTTTTTCCTAAGGGATCCTAAAATGTTTTTACCATTTCTCATAAAGCACTTTTATTTCAAATATTCAATATTGATTTTACTATATCATATTAGTGCTTAGATTTATTCTCTTGTTTTGTGTCGGATTTAGGTATTAATAAAAGAAATGAGATAGAGTGTTCTGCTTTGAAATTTCACATTAAAAATAATTAGCTTTTCCTTTCATTTTCAGATAATACAAAAGCATTTACACTGAACTATTTATACTTAATATATAAATAAAGGAGAACAGGGCTTTTCTTTTGGGAGCATCCACATGACAAAAAAGGTTCCTCTCACACAACTGAACATGTAGCAGAAGTGAGAATTAGACCACTCAGAAATTTGAGGAGATGCACTGTTCATTTCATGCACTATCACATGTTAATCAAAACCAGCTAAATAATTCAAACAATAAAGCTTTGATCAAATCCACTTTCTCTGTGAGAACCCTTATGATAACCCTTTGTGACAGCCCCTGCATTGCATATAATGAAAAAACTGTTTTTTCTTTATTGAGCCTAAATATGCTACCTCAGTTATGTGCCATAATTCCCACTTACATTTATCTGCCTCAAACAGTTTCTACCAGATTCTGCACAGAAAAAAAACCCTTGGTGCAGAGTATCCTACAGAGTACTTTGCAGACTCCTCTGTTCTGTACCCTGCAGGGTTATATTTTACATAACAGAAATGTGATGTCAAAGAAAGAAGCATTTTTCAAAAAAGGAATTTGGCCTTTTGCTTTCCATGAATTTGAGGGCAAGCAATTTTTTCACAGAAGCAAACTTCCTTTAAAACAAGAATTAAAGGAAACCTAGTGCCCTGTCCTCTGCAACTAGCTGATCTGATCCATATTTACTACTGAGACAACCATAAGTAATCAAATTGAAAGAAGCAGAGATTTATTTTTCTCTTTTGGAAGAAGTAGGGCATGCTTCAGTGTGACATGTATGTCCATTTTTTAAAAAACTGTATACTAGATCAAAATTAACTTACTTCCATAGTGTGAATGGGTAGATAGATCAGTCAGAACCCAATGCTGCAATTCAACACACTTTACACCTTAATTTTATAAATAATCTGGAAAGCACCTCAAAAATCAACAAATTATAATGATGCCATTATACTTTGCCATTTATATGGTGCCATTCATATAATGCATACACATGAATTTCCAAAGCACTTTCAAATGATACATCCAGAAATTACTTTTAAAAATATTAAGGAACATCTCTTTCAGGTATGGTATATGGAGAAAATTAAATGGTGAGCACAGTACTAGTTTTCAAGTTAAGACAAGGAGTGCAAAATAATACTCAGTACTTTTACACTGCATAAAGCAACGGGGTCTAGAATCTCAGGTGAAGGAAGCATCTAAGGTACTCTAACAGTCACAGTAAACAGCAGTAATGCTATAAAATTCTGTCATGGTTTAACTTCAACTGGCAACAAAATGCCATGCAGCTGCTCACTCACTCCCCCATCCATGCCCAGTAGGATGTTGAGGAGAATTGGAAAAAGTTGTAAAACCAATGGGCTAAGATAAGAACAGTCTAATAACTGAAATTAATTAGAATTTAATAATAGTAATAATGGAAAGGAAAAAGAGAGAGAGGAATAAAACCCAAGAAAGACAAGTGGTGCACAATGCAATTTTTCACCAACTCCTGATTGATGTCCAGCCCACCCCAGACCAGTCATTGGTACCTCCTGGCCAACTGTCCCCAGTTTGTATACTGAGAATTGCAGTTCCAGACAAAACCATGACATATTCTCTTTTAGAATTGTAAGAAAAGTGAAAATGTATAACAGTTTTCTCTTAATGAAATTATATGCTATATTTTACAAGAATTCCCTTCTTAATCGCATAACACCATATAGCAAAGGCACCATGTAATAGAAGCAGTATGATGCTCTTGAAAAAGTCCTGACTATCAGCTAAAATGCTAATGAAGCACCAACGTACTTAGAAACATGATCTTCCAGGTCATTTTCAACCTAAGCACTAAAAGGCCTGATCCTTCTTTGCAGAGAACTCAAGTACATAATGCATATTTTCCTGGTTTCTTTGTCATGGAAGAGAAGGATTTGCTATCACAAGGACTTCAGCAACTAAGGAGGAATTAAATCAGAATCCTGTCAGTCTGTTCATATTCTGAATTTTGCAGGGACAGGAGGACCTCATCCATTTTTTTTCAGTATAGTAGAAATATATTCACTCACTTCACTGAGTCTTAAGTAGGTGGGAGTAGGTTCTACTTAATTCAAGTGTAAAATTGCCTTGTGACAGCAAATTACCTTCACAGAATACACTTCCAAACCACGAATGAGCATCAAATGCCAAATTGCCATGGATTTATCACATAAATTCCCATATATTCTACAGGAAAGAATGACAGAGAAAGTATCATAAGGGAATCGTAACTCAGCATACATTACTCTTGGTAGATTTGCAGCCAAGCTTTGTTCTGGGATCTTTGGGTGTTCTTTCCAAGGAAGACAATAGAATAGAGACTACTCTTGCAGCTCTCTTGGTAAATGAACCTTAATAAAGATGGTCTCACAACAGCCCAAATCACCAGTTTACCCTATTCTCACTAGGGTTTATGGTCCAAAATGTATTATCTTTCCCTTCTAAGTCATTACAAAGTCGATGGAAAGTATGCAGAAAGTAACCAAAGCAAAACTCCAGTGCGTTAGCAAAACAGGCAAACTCACTGTTTAGAACTATGTCTTAAAATAATCCGTTTAATTTCCAGCTGGGATTCTATTGTCCTGATATTCCTGTCTATAATTTGTTTTTGGTATTATTAATAATTTATTTATTGTTAGGGAATCATAAAAAAGTGCCTTTAATACAGAACTTAACCTCCTATTTAAAACACTAATCTGTACAGTCCCCTTACAATTAACAGCCAAATAATTAAGTTCTACCTATCTAGGTAATCTAGCTAGCTAATTACTAATGTGACAGTATCTCAGGAAAAAGAATCCTACCAATCCGCAATAAGTTTCTCTTTTACTTACTCCCTACACTGTGGTTCTGCAACATAATCTGTTGGCTTTTCAACTCTAACCTCATTGTAGCTAGTGTTACCACTTCATCTGTGTTCTGTAATTTTCCAACCATGCTACTGATTAGCAATAAATAACAGTTGCGAAAGCATACCTCATGGGACCACTATAAGCCCTGATTCACAGTACATTCTTTACCAGACCTCTATGATGTCATTTCCTATGGCTTGTGTGAGTCATTGCATAATTCCCAGTATCACCAGTGTATTTCGTGGACCATACTTTGAATTTATACACACATTGTAGCTAATGAAGATAGTCCAGCACAATAACAACAAAGAGAAAATATAGTGTGAAAAAACGTCACTGAGCAACAGCATTAAACTTTTATTTACCACTAGAGAGAACTCAGGACATTCAACAATAGTTCCAATATAATAGTGCCCCAAATCTATGGTTTTCTCTTTCTTATTCTCTTATTTTGCTTTTTAGTTGAATTGATACTTTCTAAAATATTATTCTTTCCTAGTCCGGACTGAAGTAGTGCCAAAACTATTAGGGAATGTGAAAATGGCAGTTGACTGTGAACACTTCCAAAGTCCCCAGTGGATCTGATGGTTTGCTCCATCTGCTACAATCTACAATTCTACAAGTTAGCAAAGGAGCAGAACTCAAATATGAAACCTTTTTCCTGTTCTAATAAGGGCAGGATTGTTTTGGTAAATGTTCCTAAATATAGAAGCCCTGTACTTGGGTTGTGGCTTAGGAATGGTACTCCCCAGTTCAGTACCCCCACCAAGACTTCCAAACCACATGCCACTCACTCACTCACTCCTCACTGCCACACTCCCCACTTCTCACTTCGGCAGAATGGAGTTGACAACTGGACTTGAGATCAGAAATTGAGACAAGAACAATTTACTGAAAACAGCAATGAGATAAAAGCCCCAAACAGTAAACACAACAATATAAATAACAAAAGTATACAAAGAGAGGGTGATTCACATGCAAAAATGCTCACCATAACCCTGAGATAATGAACAATGGCAGACAATGCCACCACATTTTTTCAACTGGAAGCTCTTCCCTTCTCAGAAGTCAGAGAGAATTCCTTTTCCCCACTCCCGCCACCAGCAGTGATGTGAGGTGGTATTGAACAACATCTGGGTCCTGGCCCAAACTAGGACAGGGTCCAGTACATAAATTAACCAGGGTAATTTCTTTCCTTCAAAGACTACCACAGCACCCAATGACACAAAGGAATATTTGCTACATAGAAAATGAGCCCTTTTCTAAAATACTTGTAATGAAGTTACAAACCTCAGTGTAGATAATGTTTTGTGTCTAATAACTGAAGTGATCTAATTTTATTTTGTGTCAAATTAGCTATTGAATCAAAGCCTTTTTTTTTTTGTGGTGGGGGAGATTTTATTCTAATTTAATAAAGTTTTCTTTTGTGGCTTTTGCTATATCCACACATTCAAAAAAACACTAATCCTTGTGAATTCTACATCTGCTCCAAAACCTTTACCTTCTGAATATTCACTTTTTGTAGGTTTTGGTGAACCTCATGATGAATGACATGCAACAGCACAACACCTGTGAGAATTTGCTTATAAATTCATAATGCTTTTCAGATGCATGAAATTTTCTGCTGGTGAAATGTAATATGAATGCTGAAGGGTTTAAGATACAATCTTACACAACGAAGAACAGCAGAGTAAACTCACACTTATCTAGGACAGTGTGATTCATCCTACCTGTCTAGGCACTATGTAGACACTGCTAACTAGCCACACAGCTGTGCCTATGTGATTTATATGACTAATATACTTCTGCTGATATGTTTTGTGCGGGGTTTCTTGTATATTTTGATAAATGTGTTCTCCAGTTGTCCCAAGACCTACAAAATATTCTCCATGTATGTTAGACAGTGCTTGCTGCTCACCAGAACTGATGGCTGAAGATACCAGGCCCTTAAAATTAAATGTGAATGGCACAAAGAAGGTACAAGGGTTATTTCCATCAAGCACCCTCCCTCCACAGTGATTTGTAAGATAATTCCTGATTTTCTTGTCTCCAAGCACAATTCTCAAGTACAGACTTCTCAATTATAAATTTGAAAGTAATCATATAGCAAACTATATCTAGAAAATTAATAAAAAGAAAGAAACTTAGACTCTGTTTTCACAGTTAATATGCTCTACAAACTATTCTCTAATAGACAGGAAAACCCACAGTTCTTCTTGTGCAAATGTATCTGTATGAATAAAACAAATAATATCTCAGATATATTAGCTAGTTGGTTATTCTTTAGCATTTCTCATCACAGCCTAAGGATTAAAGTCTGAGGGACTAAAATTACCAGATTTTCCTTTTACTCTTGAAAAAGGAGACCTAAAAGAAACAAGAATGAGCTTCAGATAATTAGATTGTAAAAAGCAATGATAAGGCCATAAATCTTTGTTTCGATCTAAACCATATATAGATCTTTTTTCATGACTTTTTTTTTCTACACAGGTTGAATTAAGCCTCACTGAAGAAAGAAAGATACAAAGCAAAATGAAAAATACAGCAAAGTAGGGTCTTTTTTAGCCTTGGAGCAGAGACATGCTGCTCTTTTAATGTATTAGCATTTGCTATTGTTCTCACAGTCTGGGACACTTATGGGTTAACTGAGATATTGAGCAGTGGAACTGACTTAAAAAAGGTAACAAGAACCTTGTGCTTGGTAGATGGATTTTTTTAAAATTAGGCCTATGCTCTCTGTAGCCGGAGCACTCACCATCTGACAGCTTTATAGATGAACACCAGAAAACAGGCTGGTGATTTGACCATGCCACAGATTTAGTATGATGCATCTGTCATTCACTGGCTCCCCATATGAGGATTATAGCTAAGACTCTGTGCCTAAATTATGATTGGAAATGAAATGTTCTTTCACATTAGGTGCAATTCTCCTTAGATTGACAGAGGGAAATATGAGGAAAACAGTTTGGTCTTGATTTAATGGAATAAATCCAGGCTGACGGAAGGATGTTTTTTAGTAAGTTTCCACATTGTACAAAGAGAAGTGAATTGTTCTCCGGTAACAGATGAAAAATTCCAGGAAACAGTGGTCTGGTGCTGGCTTCGTTTTCCACTAAGGACATAACATAGTGTTTATCTCAGTAGAGGTGTACTTACATTGGAACAAAATAACCCCATCTACCTACACATTACAAACCACTTTCCCCATTTATTCAAAAAGAATTTTATATTTATATTTTGTATATGCCCAAATTTTTATTAGACCTCTTATGGACAAATTGAAGTTTGCATGAAATTCACATCAAAAGACAAAACTATTACATTTTTGTAATAATTTTTTACTAGATTTATTTATTTACTGAGTAAAAAACTACTGCCAGGTTACACTGTCCTTTTACTTAATCTTCTGATAAAAATAATTTTGGGGAAAAGTAATGTTCATAGGTTAGATGAACGCAGATGAATTTGCTACTGTAGTGCAAAATCTATGTTTTTCTTCAATTAATACTCACTTCTTTTGCCTGGAAAGCTGAAGTGAGTGAGAAGATACAAATTACAGCAGTGATTATGAACTCTTTCCAGCATACTCTTGGAAGAATTCCTCTATCTCTTTCCTTGACAAACAGTCCAGCCTTTGTGAGTGCTGTAGCTGTATGCAGAAGGCACACACTTCAAAATGGTGCACAGTTGGCAGTTTAATAAGTATCCAGCATATCAGAACTGGTACAACATCAGAGGAGTAGGCATAATTCATTTTGTTTAAGACAGAACATAAACAATATATTGTGGGTAACTATAGGAACTAGTCTTACCATAAGATCATGGACAGCAATAAAGCTAATACTGAAGAAAAACTAATTAAACTCATTAAAAGAAAATTGAATAAAATGCACCACTGATTTAGTAAAGCTTGTTCATTTCAAAGTATTTCCATAGCTCTTTTTTGTAAAACATCTGATTTTGATCATTGCAATCTTGTAATAACCTTGTAATTAGTGCATTCACTTCAGTTCACTCTCCGCAAAAAAAAAAAAAAAAAAAACCACACACCAGACTTCTGTGTTACAAGGAAGAGACATTCTCATTCACTTCCCATTCAGCTAAAACTTCCCACATCCTCTTGCGTTTCATATAGTGTCATCACGTTTTCCCCACACTCCTTTTAAATCTGTGTAGGATTTTGTCCGCATTTAAAAAATCATTTTTTTCTGGTAACAGAGGTAGCAACTATTGGTAAATGTTGAAATATAAAATGTTCTTCTCTAGTTTTTAGAATAATTTGATAAAAAAAGGCTGCTTATACAGCGAAGTTGGGAATACAATATATGTTAAATAGATCATTGGAGTAGTGGAGGCCATATATTGTTAGTCAAAAGAAATAATATAATTAAACACGGACATTTCCTGTTTAAAATAGTGACGAACATGGAACAACTGAGTAATTTATAAGATTCATGTGTACCTCTAGCTTAAAACCCAAAGGATATAGCTGTGGTTATTTTAAAGTTCTGTATAAATTCGCTTAAAACCTATGGTCGCTGACAGTAAACCAAACAAGTTTAAACAAATCTTTTTTGTATCAATAACTAATTACATCCTTGTTCTGCCTCAGTAACACAGATTGATAGTTCCATTATAGTGTTTAATTAGAACTGGTTTTAATTTATTGTTAAGAAGTGGTCTAATTGGTGAAGGAACAGCTGTTACAGGTCACATGCCATCAAGATGACTAGGCTGCTGCAGGAAGGCCAACTGGGCTGTGAATGCCTCCCAGAATCTCTTTCAGAGAGAGTTGGAGAGGAGTTTGCAGTGTTTCTGGGTTTTTTTTTGCTGCTACCAGCAAAACCTGCAAAGCATAACCTCCTACTGGGATGAATTCTAAACTTACTGACTGGGAGGAACAGTCAATAACTATTTTTTAATTATTTCTTTGTCAGCTGGTAAATACAACAGATTCAGGACAGCAGGCAAACAGGACTCTATTTAGGCCTCTTTTGATGCAGTTTTTTCTTTCTGTCCTAAGTATCTGACAGGCAAAGAATTTTTTTCCTTTTTTCTTTTTTAATCATGCTCTATTAACACTGATTCACAAGACAGACATAACATTATGCATTGGATGTAGCTCACGGCTTGAAAATGTGATTTCAGGAAGATGAAGTGACATCTATGTCTGGAGTAGCTTTTAGACCAAAGACCCCGCCTTCTGAATGCTAAATAGCTCAACAGAATCTTGAGCCTGTCTCAAAATTGAACTAAACAGGAATGGGAGCTTTCTGGTTTTTAATTTCAAATCAGGAACACCTCAAACTTCAAAGCAACATGAAAAATCCTTCAAATTATGTCCTCATGGAGGAAACAACTATGAAGAGGTTTAGCATGTAGGAAAAACAGTCATTTGGCATGTATAATTTCTGCCTATTTTATAGTTATTTTTATTAAAAACAAAATGTAATTAGAAAAATATTAGTTGATAAGTATGTGAAGCTGCATAAAATGAAATGTTCAAGAAACAGGACAGATTTCCCTCAAATACGCTTGTAGTGAAAGCTCAGATTTATCTTTTCACTGTCATCTCAAAAATACCAATTGCTCACAATAAAGTAAATGATGCATGTAGAGGTCTGAGGTAACTACTGAACAGACACTGTTGAAAAGCAGCCACTGCAGGGTGCAATGCAGCAGCTATTGAGCAATGTCTGCCAATCAACCATTATAAAGGGGGGAAAAAAACAGAATTCTGAATGCAGCAGAAATATTGGGAGAGTTTATGCCAACTAGTATGATTACTCTGATGATTGCAGAAAACAGCATTACTCTATGATCTCTAAGACAGGAGAGATATATTTCATTCAAAACCATGCCAGGCTGCTATTACTTAGAATGAGTATTTGATTTAATAAATTATATTCTTTTTCCTCTGCATACATCACAGTGTTATTCCACCAGCCTCCTTGCTGTTGAATTTGTCGGTGGCAGAGTGGAAAACTAAATGTTTCTGATGCCTGTTCATTGCTGCCTAAGACCCACTGGCCAGAGATGCTGTTGTACATGGCATAACCAAGTCTCTCCCAGAACCCTTATCCTGACTGGAAAGCATGCACTCAATGTCAGGTTTCTGCCAAAAGATGAGCTAATTCACCAGAATCCTCTCCCAGTCCTAAAGATCACATGAGGGGTTTTAGGTCCCTGAATCTGATCTGCAAATGCTGTTGCATCACAAATGATCTTTCATGATTTGGAATGACTTATCAATAACCGTCTGACTATGAACTGTTTTCATATTAACAATCTTTCCATATTTAATTGAAGCATGACATTCAACAGCAAGCAATGAAGCAGAAATTAAACACGTAAGATGATTTTCTGACATCTATCTTACAAAAACATGTGAGACTATCCATTTACTGTATACATGCAATTAGATAATATTTTCAGAATCAGAGTTTTAATCTCCCACAGACCTCAGTCAAAGCTTAGCTTAACACCCTATCTGAAGTAGTACTTCAGTATTTAGTCCAATTGTGTGCATTAAACAGACAAGCACTGTAACCTTTTCCTCATTCTAAGTATTCAGATGAAACTAGACTTAAAATTATAATTTTCTACTAAGAAATACAAAATTTACCTATCAGAATGACTAGAAGTATTTCAATGTAAAGCAAGTCTATTTGACATCTGCTAAGCAGTCAAATATGTCATCTCAGAGAGACTTCATAAAATAAAATTTGCAGTAGAGGACAGAGCAATGGAAATCCTTCTCTTAAGGTACATAGACCTTCCACTTCATCACCTGCAGTTGACTCACATCTGCAGTATATAATGACATGTATGCTTTCTCATTGAAAAGTGATACACTTCAGTTTTTTAAGATGTTTAGCTTGACCTCTGTTTAGCATGACCATAATACCACAATCTTCTATTAGCAGGGAAAGTGTAACTGTCATTTAATAACTCCAGATTTGTGGAAGCTGCCCATGATTCAAGAAGTGGAAATAGTAGATAAACAGGGCTTTTTTCCATGAAAGAAAGAAGACTAAATGAGTGGGTTCTGACCCCCACCATAGCAGCTACACCATAATCAAGGTCTTCAGCGATTAAAAAAGAGTACTGTTGGAATTTTCCACATTTTTTCTTGCAAATTGTGAGCCAATTGTAACGAAGAATGAGGGAAGATACAAGCATTGAGCATTTGATAGTTTGACAGGCATAGGAAACAACACAAGATGGTAGCAACTTAGCTTGAAAAAGTTATTTCTTGACATCTTTTGCTCAGAAAAAATACATATTGTCTCAGTAAGTTGTAGTATAAAACAGATACCAATATTGCCAAATGGATTATTGCAAATGCAGAGGCCTATGTATTGTAGTATTTATCCATGAATAGCTGAGAGCCTTAGTAGAAGAAAACCATCTCTGGCTAGACAGAGAAAAGTGAAATTAAAATGTTGTTTTGACACACAAAGAATTGTCACAATTAACTAAGAAATCATCTTACTGAAGTACTGTGCTCTGTTTTGGTCTCAAATGTTCATACATTACTTTCTTTGACTTTGCAACTAGAAGTAGTCCTGACAGTTGATGATGTTCTCTGTCTAGATTATTTACATCAAATAATGCATAGAAGTCATTCCTGTCAAAGTTTATATATATATACAGTATAAAGGGGGTCCTGACTACTCACTTAAAAGTTTGTCTGTTTTGCCTCTGAATTCTACAGTAAACCTCAGATGCCCTGTCCTTTTTCTGCAGCTGACTTCAGTGCAAAGTATTTCAAATATTTATACCGCCACAAATGAAAAAAAAAAAAAAAAGAAAGATAATGAATATTCCTGTTATTTTAGCTGTCACTTAGAAAGCGTCATGTAATTTGTTCCAGATCGTCAATGCAGTAGCAAGCTCATTGGCAGGTAGCATCTGTTAGACTTGTGATCTTCTTCAACAATGAGACCTAATAAGAGTCTGTATGTACTATCAAGTGTTTTGTAAAGTATCCTTATTTGCAAAATCTTTCATTCTTATGGGTTTTGTCTTTCAGTTTTACAGAACCATGAAGAAGCAGAAGCTTAAAAAAAACCCCTCAGGATATGGGAGAAAATATTCCAACGGTTTTCTTCCTTCCCTGCCTTCTCCCTCTACTGTGCCTTCAAAATTAAATAAAAAATCATTTGCCCCTTTTTGTATAAAGTTAAATTCTGGAGAAATGTTTTCCTTTTAATTATGCATAAACATAATTAGTAAAGTAAACTTCACTTTATTCTCTGCCAGGTAAGGCATTCTACATTTTGGAAATTTTATAATTAGATAATAAAAATTCAGAAAGGGTTTAGGCATCACCTTTCTTATGCTTTGTGACACACCTATCACAGTACAAGCCTTCCATAAGAGACTGATTTAGTTATATTTTCTTTATAGTCTCGATTAATAGCTCACCTGTGTAATAGAGAAGAATAAGAATAAACAGTAATTATATTTATCTCATTAATATAAGAGCAGGGGCACAGAAATCTCTTTCTACGAACACCAATAGTCAGAATTGGCTGAGATCCTTGTTACTCCAGTAAAATATTTCCTTCTAGTGACTTTCAGTAACTTCTCAAAGAACTTCTCAACTATGCCCGGTAACTGTCTATTTTGTTGTGGCAATGGGCTGTATCTGTAATTCTTTCTCTGATCATTGGACAATGGGATTTTTTCCCCCCTTCTCACATAGCTTTGCAGGTAATAGGAGCAACACATTTCTCCTTATGGCTGTGCTACCGAAGACTGTGATGGTACGATGAAGAAAATTGTCTTTTAATCTGGTTTATATGTGGATGACTACCCTTTCTCAGGTGTCTAGCTTAAACAGCAGCTTGACATGTACAGAATAGTGTTTTTGTGTGTGTCTGGGAGCTGGGGAGTGTATATCTTTGCAATAATTAGTTTCCCAGAAACGATGCTTGCTGCTTCATCTGCAGAGTACCAGGCAGGTAGATTACAGTTAAGTGAATTACACCCAAGGGCTGTCTCTAACCTTCAAATGTGCTACCATATTATTTCATTTTCAGACAGTTTAATACAGTTCCTGGTCGTTAATATGATTTTAATATCTGACAGTGCAAAAGGATAATAATGTTGTGGGGCTTAGAAAATAGAAAGAATAAAATAGTTGTCACCATCAGTGACTCACTCTTGGCATGTCATGTCTAGAAAATATATTTTATTGCCCTGGAATGTCTGCACAGCTCAGGTAAAGAATCAGTCATTCAGCTCTCAGACTTATAAAAATTATTTTAGTTCTCTTTCTATTTGTTCCTACTCTCACCTCTTCTCCAAGCACTCCAAGCTAGATACCGTCTGTGACCAGCAGGTCCCACTCAGCCTCATGTTTGCAGACAACAAGTTGCAAGCTTACCTCAGGAATGTGACTGACAGCTATACCATGTGCTGGGGGTGATTTGGACTCAGGTGCAGTGATTGATAACAAAACAATGTCATGCTTTGTTCAGGAGTTTCAAAAGTGTGACCAAATTCCATATTTCTGGAGATATTTTTTGGTTGCTTCATAATTCTTTTCCTTGGTTGTCCTCTGTTTACTTTTAGATTTTAGATTTTTACTGATTTAAATATATACTAGTGGATCTTAAGTGGTAAGGCTGGTTCCCAGAGATGGACACCTCTTTCTGTTCTCCTATGTCATGTTTAAATGTAATGGGAATTGGTACAGAGGTCCTGTGGCCACCTCAGATCACCATCTAAGGCTACATAAGCATGTCACCATGGCATTGCACCTTCACAAATAAATTTCAGCCTACAGGCAGAACAAGCTGGTCTACATGCAACACTACACTGATGCAGCAAGGTTGCTTCCAGGATTTAAGACCGTAATAGTCTCCATTTACAACTCATTCAACATTTATAACTCATTCAAGAGTTAGCTCAGGAAACTGTCTTACACCATAAAGGATCAACATCAGATTTGCAAGATTTCTGCAGGAAAATCTGTCTTCCCGCTTGTGTTTTAATCACCAAGGAGTATTAGACATGGCAAAGACACAATTGGGTGACATCATTTCACTATGAACACTGACAATTTTTTCCCGTCATTTTCTATCTTTGAACCAGTTAATCAACTCTATGATGACCTTTCCTTCTACCTATGGCCAGTTAAATTAAGAACTAATGTCAAAGGAACTTGTTAACTTATTTTTGAGTAACAGGTACACTAGAAAAAATCAGTTTACCAGACTATTTTTTCACACCCACAGCCAGTGACTCCAGGGAATGCAAATCAATATGTGAGCTTTGAGTTTACTTGGTGTAGATTTGAAAAGCAATGTACCATATTTAATTAGGGGCTAGTTATGTTCTAAAACAGTTTATATCAGTTTGCTTGATAGAATAATCTGGTTTAATGGTCTTCCCCGAAAGCCTTTACACTCAAAGTAGCTAAGAAAACCATAATTTTAAATTGTGATAGGAAGGCCTTCTAAGAAGATCTATATGAACATCTGCTGTGTAGCAGACACTCACAGGCCTATCGAATACACAGCCTCTGCCTTCTTATAAATTCTGCCTCAGTTTCAACTGCCACGGCACTGGTTAATATATAAAAACACTCTCCCACAGACCTGGTTCCTGCACACAGCTTGTAGAGTTAGGCCTACGAATTCTGACTCACTTGATTGCCTCAGTTGTTTCATCTCACATCGCTTTCCTGTTTGGTGGTAATAAATTAGATAATCATTAAAAACAAGAGGATTATGACCATAATTAACAAATGAGGTTGTTGAAGGATTTATTGCTCTGGCCCCATTCTTCACTAGTTTCCCTAAGAAAAAGCACCATCCAGCTAATATTTGCTAGTGATTAGCTTTGTCTTTATTGCATTGTAAAGACTTCTTTAGTTACTGCACTGTTTAGCTCAGATGAGATTCAATTGCAATAACTTAAATGCAATTCTTTTGCTACCAATTTTTTTCTTCCCTTAATTCATTTTATACTTAACTTCTTTTAAGATAAACACTCAGCACAGATTAGCAAAGATATCTGGATGTGTTTTCATGATTAAAATCTTGAATAGGCCTTCTCCAAGAGGGGATGAACTCTGTCAGTAGCCAAAAAAAAAATTACTCCTTCAAGACTGCCATAATGAACCTGTGTTTGGCTATGACTGTTTTCTATTACTTCCCAAGCTTAAAATAGCAGGCACTCAGCCACAGAATTCTAGCAGAAAATTTCTTTGGTTTACAGAAACCCCTACTGCTGTGTATGATTTGTACCACCCCCTGTGTCTATCCATCCAGACTCAATGATGAGATTTAATTTCAGTCTAGCAGTCATATCAACCTGATGACCTTCTGAAGTTCCATCCATGGACAAGGTTAAGCAAAGGAAAGCAGCACAGGGAGGAAATGCTGATGTACCACACTCTTAAACTCAGTCATTTTTTTAAATGCAGAATTCACATGGGAACCCAACACAGTGGAGGAATAAAAGTGTGAGAATATGTGCTCTCCTGATTTGGAGAACATAAATTCATGGACAGTTCTTAATCCTTGTATGATATAGGATCCAGTGACTGCATGATCTGCTCTAATTAATTTTTTTCCTGCTTCTGAATAAGATTACCAAAAGTAGTCTGTTCCACTAAAAGAGAATGATTGCGTATGCCCACAGTAACAGCTGTTAGGAGCTGACGTTATTCTGTTGGTAGAGTAAATGCTGATTTCTCCTGACACTCTGTGCAAGACATTGTAATAACTTTAAGAATGCAAGAAATCACATTTACTTATCTGATGCTCAAAGAGAGAGAGATAAAATGACTTCCCTTTTTCTCTCTTTGTCTCAACAAATGATACGAATACAGTTTGTACTGGACTAGGAGATACTTTCTATCAGAGATATTTATAAGGTTCTAATTATCTTCAAGAAGATGTGTGAAACCTCATTATTTCAGTTGTTTAAAACTAGAGTAGACAAAGCTATGAAATTGGCATCTTGGAAGACACCAGAAAGAGAAGTTCTTCAGCTCCTATTGGAGTTCATATTGGTAAGTTGTGAGGGACTAAATGTGTTTCAAGTTTATAGTGGTTCAGACATATTAATCAGCAAATTTTCTTCAGAGACAAGAGAAATGTGTGAAGAAATAATTGAAATTTGATTAGAATTATAGCCAGATTTTTGTATAACACAGTAAATAATTACACTGATTATTTTCCTAAATGAAGGCCTCCCTTTTTTCAGATATTAGTCTCAGACACAGCATGGCATGACAACTCTGTTCTCTTAAAAGATTGAAGTTTACAAACTAAGTAGGACCAATTAATAGGAAACTTGAGAACACTAGGAAAAATTAAACACAATAATTTATAGTTGCATTTTTCGATTATGTCAACATTGCACGAAGCTGTGAAGGCTACTTGATACTTGCCTTTAAAAAGGAAAGACAAGATTGTTATAAAACTCTGAAAATTAAATTTCAATAATTAATTACATCTTGCTCACTTTCCCCTGCAGATGACAATACGCCTTCATTTCCCATCCTAAATTGTTGCAACTTTTGTTCTTTACACAACAGTTTGAAGAAACCACTCTAGTCAGTACCAAGTCAATTTACTAAAAAGATGTGTGGGTGAGACCTGAAAAGTACTACTTGCACTCTAATGACTCTTCCAGTGAGGAGTACCCTAAATACCATTGAAGGGTCCCCAGATTCCTCAGTGTTGAAAAGATACCCCTGTATCCCTACATACTCCACTACAAAGTATTTGTGGAGTTCTTTTCTGAGGGTGGCTATGCTTCAGCTATGACAGGAGCAGCAGTCATTTATAGAAAATCTATTTAATTATTTTGAGAACTCCAGATCAAAGCCTCTATACAAAATTATGGTCCAATCAAGAAAGATAAATGAGCCTCCTTATAAAGCAGACCTGACAGATTGAATATATTTGACTGAATGCTTCATACAGGATACCATGCCATAATTCAGATAGGAAACATCTATGATTTAACCCTTATAATTTCCATTAGAGACTTTGTGCCATATATTCTATATTATCCCCATGCCTCCACTCCTCTTCCATCAGATGCATTTACCTTCACAGCAACAGAAGGCTGGAAGTGGATAAAAAATGCATCTGCACAGCTAGGAGTGCTCTGATGCTACTGTAATGTGGGCATAAAATCAAGGAACATATGTAGAGGCAGATGCTCGCAGTTGTGAAGGCATGTTAAAAATATGGGACTGTTGAAAAACTTTGATAGATTTTATAACTGGGGAACTATGTAGTTTTATTGTATACTATATGAACCCACAAAAAGTGATGCTTTCCTTTAGTACATTTATTCACAGCTCATTTAAAACAGAGCAATTCTATCATGCAACAAAATGGAAGGTTTATTCCTAGTCTTTTCTCAAAGAATTCTACGTTTGTTGCACTAAATCTCTCTGACAGAGAAACCAGACAGGGACAAAAATTGGATCATTACAGAAAAGGTTAAAGGGAGCTCTTTCTTATGGTGAATCTGTGGCGATATTTCAGATCCCCGTGCAGAACTTCAAAGGAACTAGGGAAAACTTTTCTTGGTGTCTGGAGTTGGGAACCTAGAGCAGATTGTTTAAGGGAAAGATAGAAACCAAGTTTGAAGTACTCCTCTGAAACAGCAAGTACACATCTAGTCCTCCTGGACTGTCTTCCGAATACCATTCTGATCTTTACCTTCATTCAGAGAAGATGCATATATCCTGCAGACCTTCAGGTAAGTGTCCTCCAAATTTAGAGGATGAGATTGCTGCCTTTGAATGAGAGTTAAACAGTGTTACAACAGCGAAGACAAGATATAAAATATTACTGAACTTACCATACATAGAACCATTCTATTTTAAAGTAATCCAGGAGTTTTAACAGAAGAAGTGTTGAGGTAATCAAAGTAGAAGACTAGCAAAGGACTAACTACATACAGAGTTAGCAACTTTATACAGAAATACAGGAAAAGTATTGTGAAAGGACAAGAATCACATACTTTTTAGACAACCTTACATTGTAATGCCACTGGTTCTATCCTGGAAATTTAACTACTAAGTTTAGCATGGTGCCCATGTATACCTTCATCTTATGTGAGACCATGGGAAAGGCATCCAATTTCGCCAGTCTCTTGAAGTGTGAAATGAATAAACACAGTGAAATTGGTACCTTGTGAAGATAGTGGAAGAATCACCTAGCTAACATGATCAAAGTGCTTTTAAGGTGTATGCCCTTTCACTGCAAACTAATTGAGCCCTTCCAGAGAGAGAGAAAATAGGATGTAATTATTATTTCTATGTCTGTTACTCATGTCCTAATTTGTTGCTTGACATAAAACACAGATGGAGAAACAGAACGATTTAACACTGGAAGAGTTAACTTTGCAGTAGCTGTAAGCAACAATATATATGGTTTCAGTGATAAAGCAGATGAGAGTAGAAGCAGAAAAAGATGGGACAGTAGGAATCCTAAGAGGTTGTGGCAATGGTTCTCTATCAGACTGTGACAGTAGTAGCATCATCAGTGTGTCTTCAACTTCAAATCACTGGTGCAATTAGTATGGATCAAATTGACCTGTAAGACTTATAGTAAAACCTGTTAACAGTTTCTTCATACACAGGTGCAAATCTCTGCTTTTAACATAAAATTTATCATATTGAAAAGTTTATATGTGCATGAAAATACAGGTAATAGTCCTTAAACAGAAGGAATAGTCACACTGAGAAGTCATATACAAGGTGTGGGTGAGCAGCTAGCAAGCAAATCTTCCCTCCTAACACTGTTATCTTTTACCACCTGCAACAATACAACTTACGCAACAATACAGAAAAGCATAAATAGATGGACACAAAATTTTACTTCCTGATTATTGATTTGGAATTCAGACCAGATGAAACAGACACTATTAAATATTTCTGATGAACTATGCATAGTATTTAGACAGTCTTAAATCTTAAGCCACTGTCATTAGTAGTTTCATAAGAAACAGAAAACGAATAAACAATATATATCACTCTTAAGAAAAACACACAAAGGAAAATTAATTGTTATTAATGTACAGTGTGATTCCATGCTATATTATTCTGTGGGCAATTCAGGGGTTTCAATCAGCAAGAATAAAATTTCCAGCACTTTTATCAATGTTAGAAGTTCTTTGTCTTCTTTTTCAAAAAGTACTCTATGAGAGCATGGTAGAAATTATATTGTATTTCCTTTCCACCCTTCTTCCTTCAGATCCTATCACCCAGAACCTGAAAGACTAAAAGACTTTTCTTATCAGTGTTATGTTTTACCTAGTGCTCTGCCATCTTTGAGACTAAATCAGAAAAAATGTGGCATATTCATGCACTGATATAATTCTGATCTTTCTAATCTTTCTCTTGTCCTCTTTTTTGCTATAGAAATGAAACCCATTAATTTATCTCCAGAAAGCACCTTGAAGGTGTAAAACTCACTACAAGTGCTAAGTATTCAGAACACAGCAGAATCAACCCAGCTGATTCAACACTATCAGTACAAGCCTGCTGCTGAAATGGAGGTTGCAAATGTCTTGTCTTCCAAGTAGGCTAATGCCAATTTTCTGTCCTCCAATAGCGTCACCTCCTACTTTTGATGAAATCGCTACTCCAGAGTCAGGAGGCTGTTGCTGTCTTCCTCACCACATCATCAGTCCCTCAAGTGTTCCACATTTCCAAGTAAATAAAGGAAAAATTCTGGCCTTTCAGAAAATTGAGAATATGAATAAAGGCATTAACTTCTAACTCAGTGACATCAAGATCTGGGAGTGAGAATCATTCAGTGTCTTACCTCTCAGTGTCACTCATATTAACCCCTTTCTCAGCCATTCAGGGTCTCAGAGCAGTAGCACAAGGCTGCTGGTTGAAACTGGGTGGAGGCAGCCACCTGTGAACAACCCAGCAGTAGCCGTGGTTGGCACCTGATGAGGGCGTGTCCTGCCCTTATCTGAACAGACAGCAGGAAAGGCAAGGTTTCTTCAGTGTAGTACTTGCCAGAGAGGAGCAAGGCCTATGACCAGAGGTTCAGTATAGGAGACAAGGTGAGCCCTGCACAGACTGTATACTCACTAACTGATACCGTTCTACAGGGGCTGAATCAGGCAGAGATAGGGCCCTGCAACAGCCCCAGGCACAGCAAGTGGACAAGGCTTTTCTTCCTCTAGGTAGTGCTAGCAATGGCTGCAGGGAACAGAGCTGTGGTGTGAGGCTGAGGTACCAACACGGAACTGGAAACCAGCACCTCCCCAGCACAGCCTAGGGAAAGGATGAAGGTCCAGGCCTGAGTTGAGAGAGAGCCCCTGGTCCTGACAGCAGCAGGTGAGGAGGGTGTATGGAGGTCCCACGTGAAGCTGTTCAGGGATGTTAAGGCTGTGAATGTCCTTTGGGATGTGGCACCAGTGCTGTCCTTACCTCACCCTAGAACTTGAGAAAATCAGTGATGCTTTCAAAAGTATTCACTAATGCTGAGGAAACAAATTTAAGGATTGTGCAGTTTTGCATGAGTGCTCAAACATCTGCATTATTCATCTGGCCCTCATCACTACACTGAGCTCTAGGGAAACTTTACAATACTGTCAAAATATATTACTTCCTGTCTCTCTATGTTTTATAGGTCAAACCATTGTCCCTGTGCTACAGGTAGGATTTCAAGGTTCAGGCAGACCGCTGGCATCTCTGCACAGTGCAGTGAAGTGTGAAGCACACCTCCTTGAGAAAGCAGTGCTCATGGCTGCTTCAGAACCAGAAGTAGTACAGTTTCAGCACAGCCTCTGAACAAATACTCTGTGGTGATGAAAGACTGAACTTACAAGGTCTGGCATAGCAATGTCAAACGTGGCCAGACTGCTTTCAGATCTCATGATTCTCTGCTCCTTACTAAGCAATGCCATGTGAATGCATCAGCTTGGAATCTCCATGCTGTACTTGACTGTATATTGCAAGCATGCCCCAAGGGATTCATCCACAAGCATTAAGGGAGTTGATGACAGAACAGGAAATTGGTTTGGGAGATTTCTGCCTACAGCCCTGGCTAATGTCACCTCCTGAAGTCACTGAAAAACCATGGGAAAAGCTGCAGAAAGTGGATGTTTTACAGGTGGACAAGAGGTGAAGAAAATTTTATGAGCAATTGTATAAATCCTCCTGTTTAGTTTGAAACACAGAAACTTCTCTTAAGTCTCATTCAGACAACAAAGAAAAGGAAAGATTCTATCTTCTTCACATAGTACTGCAGCCTCTGTATTTTCTGTCAGTTTATTTTATTAAGTAAAAGAAATTATAGGAATATAATTATTTCCATAGTGTGAAAAAGCAGTTCAGCACATTATGCTCTGTACCGTATTGTAGCTAATTTTAGAGTTAACTTCAAGAGGATCTGTTCTCCATGACTGCGTTACAGCAATCTGAGCTAGATACAATGACAAACAATACACCATCATCAACAGTCACAATGCAAAATGACTCATTTGCTCTCAAATTGCTTGACTATTAGAGCTTTGTTTAAATTCAGTTCTTTCGGGGACTTGGAAAATATTACTCCTGCTTTTTCATTCAATGTGCAGCAAGACACAAAGCCTGTTCTCTGTCCTCCATCAAATGCTTGGGCACCATATTATCCCTTATTTGTTAAACCTGTTCTAAACAAACTAGTGAAAGGAAAATCTAAGAATAAGCAATATTAACTCTAAGACTGGTGGCAAAAGGAAAGGCATGTATCTGTATGGGGTTTTGACTTTTAATATATTTATCTTCATTCTAATAATAATCAAAAGGCACCAGAGGAAATAATTGAATGAGGCTTTCAAAATATGATGTGACAGATGATGAAGATGCATACAGATAGTGCATAACTTCCCGTGGCATTTAGTAATTTTTCTCCACAAGTATTTATATTTTTGTATTAGGATTTTTTTTTCTACCAAAAGGTAAGCACAACAACTAGATAAGGAACTTTAACAAATCTTAAATTTGAATTTGACTCAGATTCTTCTGTGAGATGACTTATAAAGTCTCTCCAAGAAAGTTTATACCTGCATGTAATTGGCAGAATAGTCTATTTAATATGAAATATGAATTTCCGGAAACTGAAAATAGTGTTTTACTGTAGAGTACAAAAGAGAAAATGTGCCTAACTTACTGAGCCAGATTTTACCTTTGGGTGTAGAATTTGAGACAAAAATTGATGGTTTCCTGAATAGGTCCTTTTCCCACCTACTCCAGTGGGAATTCTGAGTGCATCTCAGCGATATGAATGCTTTGAAGTGTTTCTGAAACTATGAAATCAAAAAGGAGGAGTAAACTCTAAAATTATGAATCTTGAGTTCCTGGAAGTAGTTTCTTCAGCTGCAAAATGGAAATGTCTTTACTTGGCTATCTTTTAGGACTTGGTGAGAAATCCTTCTATAGAATTTGTAAATATGCAAAATTGTAAGGAGAGCTGGAGAGTTTTACTCATTCTGGCTTTACAGTGGTGTTTTTTGAGACTCACTGAGTACACTCCTGTATTTAATATAAATTGGTCTATATATAGCACTAAATCATCTTGGAAAGGAATAAAATGAGGTAATGATCTCTTTCATGTATTTTTTTTCTTTTTTTTTTCCCAGTCCACAGGGCAGTGAAGTTGTGTGCTACTCATAGCATAGCATTTCAGTAGAGTTATTTTGTCCTGGACAACATAAATAAAGAAAAATCCCCAGGGTAAAATTTAGCCTTTCATATGAGGACTCTGTTCTTGTTGAGTAAATTACAAATAATAGAACCCTAAGGCCTTAAGCATAAATCAACAGTCTTCCATTTCTAGAAGAATTTTTCATTAGCATCTTTCCCCAATATTTTAATCTATTGCTAGACTTTGGAGTACTGTGAGGTAATGAATAAGTTTGTAATGAAATGCATGATATCTGACTTTCTTTGATTTGTATTGGAAGCCCATCAGTATTAGCATAAAATGCTCAGGTCAATAAATTGCTATAAATCAGCACTAAATCTATGACAACCAATGCATTCACACTAGCAGGAACAAAATAAGTAGATATCCCCATAATAAAAAAAAATGCTTTACTTTCCTTAGATTATTATCAAATTGAATGCTGCTTATAATATATATTATCTATATAATATATATAGATATGCAAAGTGGTAATACCAACTTTCACTTATCTTGCATTCTTTATTGCTTTAATTGCCTTGAATTCATGGAATTGTTAAAATCAAAGTAATAGAATGGCAAAGATTCTGAAGCATTCATTGCTGAGATTTTGGTGTTGAACACAGGATACATAATCTGAATTTGTAGCCAAAGTCACTTGCAAGTTCCAGATGGTGTGACATTTAGCCTGGCTATGTACCCCAACTGTGCTCTTTGATACTGAAGTCATGGATTTAGAAAGAACACTGTTTATTGTACAGTACAATAGCAGAAATAGAAATTAATGTAATTTTGTTTTAAAGGGTGTGGCAATTTTTTAACAGAACTTTATTTGGCTCATAGTCTGTTTCATGCTTTTTCTGAAAAGCAGTCTGGGAGTGCATTAAACTGCTGTAGTGCAAAATGTGTCACTTTTTGTACTGTTAAAGGCATGATTTTACCACAAGAATCTCTGAAACTCATCCTCTGAGCTTTGTTTGAATGTAGTTTTATATATCCTCAGAGCAAGACATTGCAAATGGAACTACATAGTTGTGATTAATTTGCTGTGCATAGGGATGTCTGGAATTGAACATTTGGAGTCTTCCGATTTGCCTCTGCAAAAGAATCCAAAATGCTGGTCACCTGTTAGTGACTGCAGAGGGATTTTAAGATCAGAGTCTGCTTTCAGGGTTTGTTTGTTTTTTAAGAAAGATGACGAGAAAATTTCTTGGGTACTAAAAGTAGTTATACCAGCTCAGATAACACAAACTAATCTGAGAGCATACATGGTACTAGCTGTTCATTGCAGAATATAAGAGTCCAACCACCAATAGATTATCATAACCTGTCCTGGTAGCTCAGCAAATGTGTTGTCCTTGTATGATCACATCTTAGCATCCTCTAAAAACAGGAGCAGTGTCAAAAATAAAAATATGCATTTTCCATGTAGCTAACCCTAGAAATGTATGTCTACAGCTGCTAATATTCTGCATGCAATTCATTCAAGGCTGTCCCATGCATAAAGAATACCTACTACAGGCTCCTGCCATTTCTCATAGTCAGAACACCTGCATAGAGAAATACCATTATGCCTGTGTATGAAACATGATAACACCATAGAAAATTCTGCACTATGAAAAATATAGAACAATGGAGTAGAAGATTGGTAAAGTGGAGTTTAAATGTTTGTACTCCTTTTAAGCAGAGTACTGATGAGATAGAGGGAGAAAGGGAGTAGCATTGGTCTTGGTGGTTTTGTTCAGAGGAATATTTCAGTCAACAGAAAAATTGAAATTATGGAAGACTAGAATTCAGGACCTTTTATATTTTCATTGTTTGCAAGTCATCAGCCATTAGACTACAAATCCAGACTTTTATATTTACTACCTGATTGCAGGTAGTCTTTTTAATACATTTCTCTAAAAGCCACAAGAGTTAACTGAGGTTAGGGTTACGTGGACACAGAGGTATATTAAATGGCCATTACATTAACTAATTTGAATGAGTTAGCATTCCTAGATATAGGAATATATAGGTGAGGTGATATCTCAGGTATATCACCTCAGGTGATATCTCTTCATTACACCAAGTGGTTGTATGTCCTGTTGTTCCATGCATTGTCCTGTAGTGACCTTAACAAGCGCCTAGGATTGTTCATTTAGATTAGGTGTATTACACGGCAATTTGGACTTGGCATTGTTAAACAACATTCTGTTACTTTAAACCATTCCCACAGTATGTCAGGAAAGTTTTGATCTCTCATCTGATCATCATCATGATGTAGTACTATGTATGAATTTAAATAAGGATTTTCTCCTGCCTATCATTCAGGTACAACATATTGGATAAGACAGAATACACTCACACACTCCTTCCTAATATTTTGACAGAAAACATCTGGACTGTGAGGGCACCAATAGGCCAAACAACAGTAATTGGAGAGACCAGCCTCACCTGGGACCTCCCTACACCCCCTCCTGCCCATAGATCCAGGGTTCTACTTAAGCTTAGCCTAGGGCTTTCAGACCTTGTCTGAGCTATTACGGAGGGGTCCTGGTCAGATCCTGGTTACCCTATTGGCCATGGGCTAATGGCCTGGCTTGGCCTTGGCCCTGCCTGGTGGGCATCCCTGCTGATCCAGGACCTTGGCCGAGCTTGGTTGCCCTCCCTGCCTCCCTCCTGCCTGGGTACTGTGGGGCTGGTCCCCAGACTGGCTGAGAAGGCCCGTGCACTGCTGTCTGTGCCTATCCCTTTTGATTCCCTTTCCCCTGAGGAGCTGCTGACTGCAGTGCTCCATTGCTAGCTATGCTCTTTTAATCGGGTATACACTTATACAACAGTTCACTATAGAATGTGTTTTTGAGATTATATAGGAGCCATATGGGATAGAGCTACCACTTCAGTCTAGCTGTGCAAATTCTGATATTTCTCTTTTAACCTTAGTGGCTACTATTTTTTTAGACATTGTGCATAAGTAGGCATGATATAATGTATTCATTACAATCTTGCTAGCTGTCATTTATCTCCTGACTAAAATTCTGATGTTCATAAATACTACTTTTCATTATTAATTCAAGTACTTTATGACCTTGAGAGTAAGCTGCTGGCTGTGTTGCAGAGCATTCCTTTTCGTTGCTTAAAGATGTGTCCTTTCTATGCTTCTGATGCTTTATCTGTCTTGCATGAGTTATCAAAGACAACAGTTAAAACTCTGAGGCTGTTTCAGCCTTCGGGTTATTTATTGTGAAATTCAACAGCATGAGTCAATTTAACTCTCGAAGAGAAAGTAGAAGAACACCAAACATCAAATGCTACTGCCTGTATCTTACCTTTCATTAGCTTTCACCCTGACATGATGTAGACTCAGGTTGAGTTTCTTAAAGCGTGTTGTTGTATTTTTTTTTCATCCCTTCCTTGTGGTTGGAAAATGTGATCATTTTGCCTTTTTCACTCAGGCTAAATCCCACCTTCATATATCACTTCCTTTATCAACAAACAGTTATTAGAACAGTTTAAGAACTTGTTGAATTACTTGTATCTGAGAAAGGTGGACAAAGCAATAAGAATATTCCAAACTAAGGTATTCTGAATAGGCCTAGGGAAATTCTTTTAATTAAATTTAAGTGAATAGCCTATCCCTATCCTCTGTCCTGCCATTTTTCTTTCCGAGACTCTATCTGTTTATTTGAAATCCCTTGTTATCATCTAGTCTTGTGCTACAAATGAGCTGTTAGTAGTCACAAAAGGCCTCATCTGTAATATTATCTTGGTTTATTGATCTGTAGTATCCCACTATGGCAAGACCCTTTTGTTTTAATCTCGTAAAGACTTTTATCATGTCTTAAGTAAACACTTTTTATGTACAAGGCAAAATTCCCTCCTTTTCTGTATCCGCCTCTTAATCAGTCATTTTCTGTGCATTATGATTGCAGCTTGCCAATTATTCTGTCAAATATCATCTGCCTAAAGAAAGTGGTAATATTGATCCTACACATTTTTCTTTGTTCCTTGTATCCTTTGATGACATTTTTGAGTCATCATTTCTCCTGCTGTTTTACAGTCTGTTATCAGCAATGGCATTCTTTTTCCTCAGTCTTCCCAAACACGGATGTTAAATATCTGTTATGGAAATTTGTGGGCATCTGTCACAAGGGTTTCCCCTTATTAATTTAGAGTCTTTTTTTAGTTGATTAAACTTTATTTTTTTTAATCCAGATTTCAGTATCAATGCTTCAGATTTTTTTCTGTATGTAATGGAATTTAGATTTAAAACATGCTTATGGAAAAGGCATCTATTTAACATCATTTATATTCTGAGAAACAAAGGATGATTTATGCTGGGATCTGACTTTACTCTTGGTTGCAGCTGTTGAGTACTAATGAAAACCTATAGGGGTATATTTTGACTGAAAATTGTGGTGGTGGTAAATTGTGAATAAGTGTTGAAATGGAGTTGATTTGCATGCACAGACTGAAATGCATAAAATACTGCATTGATTTCAACATCCTAACTTCGTAACTATGCCAGTAAAGAGGAGATCAAATATTGGAGGGGAAAGTTGGATGTGCTGACAATACAGCATAAATTTTTTGAAACATAATCATTTTATAAATACGGATCTCCTTTACTAGAAAGAGGTAAGGTGAGCAGACATTTTATAGGTTGGGATTTTCATTTTTTGTTTTGGTCTTTTTTCATTTTGGTTTTTTTTTTTCTTTAATCTGTATAAATATGTATGCACTCTATGGAGAGTTTAGCTCCTTATTGTTTTAGTCTTAATTAGTCTTTCTTTATCTAAATGTCTAGTCTTTTGTTTCTCAAAGGTTTGCTGCTTACTAGGTGTGATTTACTCTTCTTTAGAAGAAGAGCAGGATAATGGTATCCCAAAGGCATTATGTAAGGAAATTGGGATGCAGCACTCAGACATAAACCATTGAGACAATTATTCTGATTCATCAAAATCACCTACAACCACACTGAGAAGTGTAATAGAAAAGAAATTATAGTCATGGTTGTGAAAGTTGTATAAGTGTTGTTAAATGCAAACTTCATTTCGTTTCTTTTGGGTTTTCCTTTTTAAAAAGGAAACTGCTCCTATCTGATGTATTTTTCCTCCATGATGAAAACAAAAGGTTTTTTCTTCCCTCCAAGTATGTTCCTCCCCAAAGATTTAGGTTTGAATTTGTTCTTTCTGTGAATGGAAAAATGACTATAAACATAATCCACTCCGGGGATTCTTCAGCCATAGAAGAAGCAACTTGACAGTTGTCAAAGGTAGCATTTAAATGGATTTATTTGCACTGTCAAAGAGCCTTAAAGAGAAGGAAGAAAACAGTAACATCACATGCAGATATATTTTATGGTATTAAGTAGGTTCTTTCTCTTCTTGGTGTAAGTTCATAGTAAATAAGAATCCATTCCCTAACAGCATTTGTAATCAAATTCAGAGACAGTAGGAAACAGCAGAATTTTGCCCACATACATTTTTGAAGGGAATTCCGAAAAAGCAACAGATACAAAAGAATTCAAACTTCTTGCAACAGTTTGCAACATTCAATGTGCTTTATATAAGCTGCTCAGAAGCAAAGTATATTAAAAAATAAAAGGTAGGCTTTATCTTTGAAGAAAGTGTTAGCTGTCAAATTAAATGGGTTGGGTAGTTTTACTGTAGTTCAAAGCATGAATTTAGTGTGCCTGCCTTTTTGAGAAGAGTTAGTAGACTTTTACCTGCACTTTCATCTCTTCCTGTTTCTTATCTGTCATATAAAATACGGAACATATCTATTCATAAAACAGATTTGCCATTTCTATAGGCCTTTGATAATAGAGGAAAGGATATACCTTAATTCATTAAACTTCTGGCCTACATGTCATTAATGCCATTGTCTAAAAGTTGCAGCCAATAGCAAACACGAGTGGAGTTAGACATACAAAAACAATAGAACTGCAGTGAGAAGGGGGAGGGTAAAAGGTCTTTGTCATTTTCTTTAATTCATTTAGTAAAGCAAAACAAACAAAAGAAAAACCTAAAACCAACTCAAACAAACAAAAAAGACGAATTTTACTGATTTACTCAGCAAAGCCAAACATTAGAGGACATATTAAAGTAGTATCAGTGCTTCAAAAAGTATTTGTAAGAACCTGATTTGGAATTATAGACAGCATTGGGTTTTTTTGTTGGAGATAAGGAAACAGTTAGTTTAGTTATTAGATCCTCTAGTCAGTGGTCATGTGGGACACCAAGTGTATTTTGGCTTGCTTTCCTTATGTAGTACATGATTTTGAAAGCAGTGCTGACTGTGTTTACTGAAGCATTTTTCTTTACTGTCACTTGTTAAAGGGCCTTCCAACCATTTCCTTGACAGCACCAAAAACATTATCTGATGTCACATCCTTTTTTCAGTTGTGTTTGGAAAACTTAATTCATAATGCTATGGGATTTATTCATTGGATAAAGCTGCTTGATGCAGGGGAGACCATTCATTTCTGTTAATTTTCAGCTGGGAATTTGTAATTTTTAATCTCAAATAGATATCAGATCAAAACTATGATCTGCTCTGAGAAACCACCAAAATATGTTATTTTCAGCATGCTCGAGATGGTAGTCCTCACTTTACTAAGGAATCCACAGCACAAGGATTGTGCTGTGCTGCAGATGATAAACAATGCTGACATCAAAACATAATTATCTTTTAGTAATTCTTGTCTCCTGGATCAAGGCTTGTTTATCTTTACCAGGGTTGCTGAGTAAATTTCAGCAGATGTACAAATTAAAATAAATAGCACACTGATAGTGCAAAACTTGCTCTAAATCTCTTAAATAGAAGCACAAATGTTGATTTCCCTCTTCCCAGAAAAGGGAAGGAAAAGAGCTTTGATTTCTCCAAATTGTATCCAGACCATCTTTTATTCAGCTCAGAACAGTATCCCCATCCCAAGATTGAATCCGAACATTGTCCTTGAAGAACCTGTCTTCTTATGGATGTAATCTCTATAGGACTTTATCAGAGTATGGACCCTAATCAGTATCCAATGTGATAAATGAAAGAATTGCAGAATAGTGGCAATCCAGTAACACAACAGCAGGGTTCACTTTCCAACTGTTTAGCTATTGCTTAGTTATACGTGGTGTGAGATGAAAATGAATTAGAAAACTAAATTAGTAAATGCATGAGTATCACATTAAGGATAGTAAAATTAAATGAACTTACATGAGAGGGTGAGACCTAATAATCAATATGAAAAGCAAAGAATGAATACCACAGAAAATGTCATTACTTTGTTTTCCTGCTTCTGTGTCATGTGAGATTTATTACCCCTCTCTACCATCACTGGACGTTTTCTCCCTTTTTTTTTCCTTCATGTGGCCCTTTCAGTTTAAGTTTGTGTACTTTGTTTCAGGTGAATATTTATTGCTAGAAGTCAGCAGATTATGGCAGCTGCACTGACAGTCTTTCAGCTCGTGTCTGTCATCTCAATTTACAGTGAGGATATAGTGCAAGAATTAGGTTTAGAATGGAATAAAAAGTGATTATATTTTCCCTGAAGGAAATGTACCCACAGTTTCTCTAACAGCTAGTTTCTCTGCACTGATAAAAGCCTCTGGAAGTAATTACATATAGGACACAGTCCACAGCATTTTACTTTCATATGCTATAAATAAGCCAGAATCAATTGTGAGCTGTAATAAAAAAGGCAGCATGTATTAATTTTACACAGTATAATACATTTTAGGAGATGTGCAAGCTGATAACAAACTCATTGGTCTGCAGGAGGGAAAAGCTTCTTGCAACAGCATCTCATAAGTCATACAATGTTCTTGGAAGTGGTATTCTCCGTGCATATGTCAAAGGTGCTTTCTTTAACAGTTTCTCTCTTCATAGAAATTGTTGGGTTTAATTGTGCATCTTTGGAAAGAAATCTTGACTTTCATTTCCAGAAGCTTCATGAACTAATCTTCCCTCTTATTCAGTTGCCCATCATATCTCAGTAATAACTCCCAGCTGCCACATGATTGATTCAGTACACAAATGCCCTGACTACTACATACTAGGTATGTATTTTGCGAAAGTACTGCTTCAGCATGTGAAAATTGCAGTGAGGGTTATGGAGATTTCACAGCTTCCCAAATATGTACATGCATGCATACACACAGACACACACAGAGCAGCCCTTATTTATACAATGACCTCCAAGCTGAATCTTAGTCTATATTTAAAGCAACTGTCAATAGTATGATTAATAACTAAAATGATAAGGATGGGGAAGAGAATTCTGACTCATTTAATCTTGGAGTTCATATTGAAGGTCATTGGAAAAAATCCCTAAGGAAGTAGAAACAGAATCCACCAGAAGTCTCTATCTAGGTGAAGTCAAGGCTATGCTTCATTAAGATAGGATAGTAATGTAAGGAAAAGAAAAGGTTTGTAAAGGGTAAAGAGCCTGAGGTCCAAATCAGAAAGGAGGATTTATCAACAATATGTGTTTGTATTTAAACAATACTTTTCAATGATCTTGCAACTGAGAAACACACACCTTTCTCCTTGGATTCAGATTTAATTACCTTCAGCTGAGTTTTTTCTGTCCCCAACCCTTAGTTAACTGCTGTAGATCACTCCCTGTACATGGATTTGAAATCACAGACCTTAAAAGTTCACCAGTGACACATACTCAGTTACCAAAACATGACATAAAAACTTCCTCGTTGGTTTCATTTGACACAGGAAGCAAAGTTTTCCCACATAAAACTCTGCCTTGCCAAATTTCTATCATAAGGCAGTTGCCTTCCTGGACACAGCAAAATCGTTTTCCAGTATTTTGGCCAAGAAGTTCACTCTCAGACAAGATCAGAGTGATCACAAATATTGACCCAACTGCACTGCAACATGGTTTTTGGACTGTGACCTTTTACAAATAATCCTCAGAGCTGCTTAGTGATGGAAAAAGAGTAAGTGAGGAAGCAACTGTCTTTATGCCAGTAACTGAAACTGTCACAGGACCAGTGTCCAATTGCCACTTCAGAAGTGGGTAAGACAGACACTTTGCAGCTGAAGCACCACATAGAAGTTTTGTTCATCTCTTTGCTGCCTCTGATATTTAAGCATTTTCTAATCTCATTTAAAAGAGCAACCTTTCTATTTTGAATATAAACTCTTAATTTTTCCTTCTACAAACATTCCAGATTGTGTGAGTTTAGATCATTATTTGGGATTAATTGCACAGGACAAAGTAAAGCTACTGACAGGTGATTAATAAGAAACAAATTGCTATGAAATAGGGAAAGGCAGGAAGAGGCTCCAGAAAACATGAAATTTAAGAGTCAATAGTTTCATACCAGCATGCATGTGAAGGTAGAAAAGGTCAGAGCAGATTTTATCCTTGCTGTATTGAGAAAAATGAAATACTAAATTCCCCGGAGAGCATCTGTGGACATAGTAAGGAGTAAAAATACTTGCATCATACAAGCAGAGATGTTTATATGTCAATAAAAGCATTATTTTCCTGAAATATATCTTCACTCAGTATTTCCTTCTTATTCATATTATGCTCAGGTACTGCAAAAACATTTGTTAGTTTTTTTCCGTAGCTGCTAAAATCCATATCAGCTTGGGGAAGTGGCTCTTTTCAGTAATGGATGCTGAAATTTTCAACAAAAACCAGGACTGGGGCCCTGTAGCAGCCTTGGGCACTGCCAGGGAATAGGATAGATCTCTCACAAAGGCCATATGACCACGGCTCAGAACCAGGGCAGCAGCATGGGAGTAGGGGATGAGACTAGAAACAGCGCTGGAGCCAGGGCTGGAGGCTGAGCCTGAGCCATGGCTAAAGGATGGGGTGATTCCCTTCTACATGGACGCTACCATAGAATCTGAGAGTGGTTTGAGTTGGAAGGGACCTTAGAGAACACCTCATTCCAACACTCCTGCCTTGGACAAGGACACCTTCCACTAGATCAGGTTGCTCAAAGCCCTACTGAACACTTGAGCATTTCAAGGCCTTGAACACTTCCAGGAATGGGGCATAAACAATTCCTCTAGGCAACCTGTTCCAGTGTCTTATCACCCTTACAGTAAAGATTTCTTCCTAACATCTAATCTAAACCATTATCCCTTGTTCTACCACTACATGCCCTTGTAAAAGGTTCCTCTCGAGCCCCAGAGCTGGGCACAGCCCTCTAGGTTAGGTCTCATAAGGGCAGAGGGGCAGAATCACCTTGCTCTAGTTGCTAACCACACTGATCTTGATACAGTCCCACATGCATTTGGTCTTCTGGGCTGCAATTGTACCTTGACTATTCATATTCCATGTCTCATCTGTCAACACCACCAATTTCTTCTCCTTGGAGCCGCTCTCAACCCATTCTCTGCTCAGCCTCTATTTGTGTTTGGGATTGTCGGGACCCAGGTGCAGGATCTTGCATTTAGCCTTGTTGAATTTCACAGGGTTTGTGCAGGCCCACCTCTTCAGCCTGTCAAGGTCCCTCTGGATAGCATCCCTTCCCTCCAATGTGTCAATCACACCACATAACTTGATGTCCTTGGCAAACTTGCTGAGGGTGTGCTCAGTCCTACTGTCCATGTCACTGACAAAGATGTTAAACAGTGCCAGTCCAAATACCAGATCACTCATCACTGGTCTCCTGAAGTCCAGGATAGTGAACCTGCTGTGCAGCCGCTTTGCTGCCCTAAGGATCTCAGACTCCACCATCTGTTCTGCCAGGTGATCTGGGCAAACATAATTTCAGGTATTTATTAAAGTTTACCTAAATGCAATCTACATTCAGGTCATATATGTTCTGTGTTACTTCAGGAGAAATTAAGCCCATTACAGGAGGAAAGATGAAGGTCTGGGACCCTGCTCTGGTAATGTGAGGTGTGTGTAGGCTTTATGCTAGTTGCAAACACTAGGCTGAATTTCACTTTCTTTTCCAAAGCTGTAAAATAATGCTTTTGTACGCTCTTCTTCAGTAACAGATAAAATTATTCCCTTAGATAGCATGATAGCACATTTAGTTGTTTTTGGAGGTAAGGCATTTTATCTGTGTAAGATGAACAACATCTTCCCTGCTCAGATTTCAAGGTATTGTAGCTTTTTCTGCCTATTTAAGAGACTCAGGCTGTTTGAGAGCATTCATGCCTCTGCCACCTAGCTTACCAGAAATAGGAGCAAACGGAATTATTACTGCTGCAGTTTTTGAATTGGCAGGTTATCAGACAACACTGTGTTGCTTCATTCTGCTGCGATATCATCAATTTCAATGCAGTTATCCTGGCATGAAACTGGATTAATACATTGGTGAATCAGGTGCAGAAACTGTAGAGCTCTTAGTTGTAAGGGAAAGTAATTAAACTTAATAAAAATTATGGCTTTTAAATGGAGATATATAGGATTTTCAATAAGAATGGTTTGTGACTCGGTAGCAAGGTTTCAATTATACTCAAGTATTGCTTTAGCTATATTGATTTTTTCAATTTAAAATTTTCCATTTTTCTTAATATTTCTGCATGTTTTCTAATTCCCTATAAAACTTTTCTGTGTGTTAATACTGAAATTGGACCAACAGTAAGTCTACAGAGAATCCCCAAATCAGCCTGTTGCAAGTGTACCTTCATTCCATGTTTCCCACTTATCAGAATTAAAAAAAATCAAACCACCAAAATTTTTAAGAGCAACTTTCACACTAAATATGCTTCCTAATGAAAATGGCAGTACACACTTCACTATGTCAAAGAATTTATGTGTGTAAAAGTACTAATTGCCTTTGAACTTTAAAGATCTAAATACAAGTTAAGCATGTGTTCCTTCCTCTCACGGATTAAGAAGCAAGGCTTCAGCAAGAAGCCAATGGCAACTAGATTCAATGGCCTTAGATAAAAATGAGGAACAATTTTTTTGTGTGTGTCCAACCTCTTTCCCTCTCTCCTCCTCAATAAACTAAAGAAGTCTTTTGGTTTCTTTAAAAAAAAAATAAAAAAATCCAGAAACAGAATCGAATCATCAAAAACACACACCTACAACCAACCAACAAAACCAAAAAACAAAAGCAAAGAAAGCTTGAATATAGTTCATTGAGTAAGCATTTCCCTGGGTAGCCAAGCATTTAGTGAAAGGTGGTGCAGTCTAGGAAGGCTGGACAAAATGAGTCTGGGCATTGCTGAAAGAATAAAAAATGAGATGGAGTTCCTTTTGCTATTCAGAAGGAAAGTTTATCTTTGCTGTCTTATGTCAATTGTTAGATTGTCAATGGGTGGCACTCACTTGCAAATTCATTGATTTGCAGAAATAAATGAACAGTAACAGTTAATTACACACTCCATGAGTACAAATCCGTTGGAAGGCAGAAGCTGTGCAGACTCGCACAGCATCCCTACCCCCCATTATCCCTGCTGTGTGATCAGGATCCTTATTAACTCACCAGGCAATCTTTGGTGATTCCTCCCAGCTATTTTTTCTTACTCTTTTGATCATGAGCATAGAGCCCAACTGAGTTCAATGGAGCCATCCAGCAGCCTGAAAGCATGCAGCCTTTGGGGAAAAAAGTTACTTAGTGGCATTAGATATGCCCCATAGGAAATTCTTGCATTTTATGTTTTCGGTATAAACTGTTTCTCATCTTCATAATGTTTTTCATATAAAAATATATGCAATATATATAATATATTAAATATTTGTATAATATATACTCCATCAGACATACAGCCAGTTCTATTCTGATCTCTAAAGTGTAGCTCAGCTGCTACATGAAAGAAATTTAAAAGGTTAGGTCAGGCTTTTAGACAAGAAGTTTCAAAGCTGTTGACATATCTCATCAACCCTCAGACTCTAAGGACAGTCTGCTTAGTCCAAGCAATTTTTAAAGGGAGACTAGACTTCTGACCTGTATGGTCAAAACAAAGGCCTTGCAGATATAATGAACGATATAGGTGACTAGCTGGGAGTTTCTGAAAGATACTGTGGGTTCCTTGAAACAGTTTGAGAGCTGAGAACCAGGCAAAGAAAGGACATGTCCTACATAACTCTCTGGGAAAAAGCTTGAGGGAGTTTTGCTGCTTTCTTTGCTGCTGATTCCACAGCCAGCTGGAAAGGAACATAAGAAAGAGTAGATAAGAAAGTCCTAAGGAGAGGCCAGACTCAACAAGCTATGCATCAGGATAATTTTAGGTACAAAAGTCTATCAATCTTTATGTATAAAAGAGCAGTGGCTATAGATTAGCGAGAAGCTGGTTGGAGTGAGAAGCTTACGAAGACAATAGGAGTAGTGGGTGCCAGCGCTTGATTTTTTACCATTAGGGTCTTGCATTTGTATCCAGATGCATGAGTGAGTTCCTAGATGAGGCCTCTTTCTAGTTGCAAGATGAACCTACCTTTTCAGCCTGACCACACTACTCAGAGGCACAATTGGTCTGACTTGGTGTGCTGGTTTGACGGGGGTAGAGTTAATTTCTTAATAGTAGCTGCTATCAGACTGTGTTTTGGATTGGTACTGAAAGTAGAGCTGATAATACAGGGATGTTTTTTGTTACTGCTGAGGACTTACTCAGAATCAAGGCCTTTTCTGCTCCTCACCCCACCAGTGAGGAGGCTGGGGCTGCACAAGAAGTTGGGAGTGATCAAAACTGGGACAGCTGACCCCAATTGATCAAAGGGATATTATAGACCATATATGCTTTTATATGCTCAGCATATAAAGCTGGGGCAAGAACAAGAAGGAAAGGACTTTCATAGTGATGACGTTTGTTTTCTCTAATAACCATTACAACTGGTGGAGCTCTGCTGTCCTGGGCATGCCTGCCCATGGGAAGCAGAGAAGGAATTCCTTGTGTGCATGGTTTTTGCTTTACTTATTGAAATTTCTTTATATCTCAGCTGACAAGTTTTTTCACTTCTACTCTTGCAATTCTCTCCCCCACCCCACTAGGAGGAAGTGAGCAAGCAGCTGTGTGGGGCTTAATTGCTGGATAGGTTTAAACCACACTAGGTTATGGAAACTCTGGCTTTATTTAAATCAGTGATAAATATTCTGATGATCTTTCCAGTATTCCTAGCAGAAAACACGCTGCAATTCATCTCTTTAATTCTAATTATATTCCTAACTTAAACTGGGAAAACTATAGTATAACAAACTTTTAAGCACTTTGCTTCATCATTTAAGTTCAGTGACAGAGGTACATTACTGTAGCACACCTTATTTTTTGTTGTACATTGCATTCATCTCCTAGCTGAACCTGTCAGAAGTAGTATAAAAAAAAAGGTGCAGTAACAGGCTGAAATCTAAAGAACTCTCACTTCTGAATGGGGGTATTTTGCCATCTGATGAATGATTTTGTTTGTATTTGGTTCATTTTTTGCTATCTCTGATATCTGTTACTTGCAGTGTTTGTTGTGCTTAAGACACAAGCAGAATGTTCATGAAAATATTCAGCTATAACTCTATTCAGTCAATAGAGGTGTTTTTCCTTCCCATTACCTACCACAATGCTGACATTTTATTGCTTGCTGAGATAGGAGACAAGAAGAGGGAAAATTGAGTCATTTAAATCCCATATTCTGAAAATAAAACTCCCAAGAATGCTTTGCAAGAGAACAAGTAATTGCTGCAGAGTTTACAAGCTCTATTGTTCATTGAGGGGAGAATATTCTGAAGATGAAATATTTGGAAATGCGTAACTATGATGCTACAGTCTTCTGAGATGGTCAGACTTACCTATGTCCTTTCTATCAATGGATGTCTTTACCTGATGTCAGTTAGATAGGTATATAAATATATTGTTACATTGTAAGTGCTTTTATCATTGCAGTTTTATAAAGCTTCACATTCGTTAACAAGTCTAGCCTTCCTGAAAGGTAGGGAAGTGTCTCCCATTACAAACAGGAATGAAGGAGAAGTAGATTAAACAACCTGGTCAAGGTCACACAGGAAGTCTATGGCCATACAAGGTGAACCCAGATTTCCTGACCACTCAAAGAACAAAACCAACCTCTTCCCTGGAAAAAGAAACGAATTACATAGTTCGCCAAGTCTGAAGCCGTAAGTATGCAACACAAAGATCGTTGTGCTCCGAAATCCACAGAATTCTACTACACTTCTAGTCAGCCTTACCATGTTTTGAAAAGAAAGTTGCAAAGGAACATGTTCTGTAGCCATCAGTTGCCATGGTGAGTAAGGAATAAAGATTGTCTTACTGCTACTAAAAATATGTTTGCAATGGGCAGGAAGAAATCCAGAAAAGTAGGAAAACAGAGAAAAAACTGCTATTAACTATTCTTGGTGTAAACCTTAGGCCCTCCTGAGAAATGTCAAGCTATTAGAAGCTAAAAATACTCTAAGATCTCCTTCTATATTCAATATTTACTGGGAATACAGCCTTCAAAAGCCAGGTTGATTTTTAATTTTAGTCAGATTTATGCTGACTCTTTCAAAATTAGAAGAGTCTTGGAGTGTCTCGAAAGTCTGGGAGCTGTCAGCAGCCCTATTCAAAGCCCTGTGGAACTGGGAAGTGGGTTAAGGAACTGAACAGAGAAAACCATTTGAAGTGCACACATTTATTAACCTTACAAAGCCTAGGATTTTGCTGCAGTCTTGAGCACCATCTCCTGGACCTCTCTTTGCTGACTCATTGTTGCTACTCCTCTTTGAGACTTTGCCCTGTTGTCACTGTCTCTTAAATCAGGCAGATGACTACGTGCTGAGAGCCACTTTTGCTGCACAGGCAAAATGCAAGCAGTATCTTCTCTCTTGAGTTAGTCAGGTGAAACAAAGGTAGCATGGTGGAATCCAGTATCTGTCCGGCAATGTAGTAATGAGCTCTTCATGGGCTGTTAATCCTGAACTTCTGTTGCCTATTCTCTTCATCATACATAAAATGTCAGGCAGAAGAGACAGAACAAGATGCATTCTCAGTTCTCTCAGAGTTTCTCCCAAGGCAAAAGAACTGTTGCAAGACAAAATGTTTTTACAAAACTGTAAACTCACATGGATTGGGAATCAGGTTTCGACTGATTTGGTTTGAAGTTCTGCTGAGTTTTGTGGTTGGGTTTTATTTATGTTTTGGGATTCTTTTCTGTACTTCCCAAGGCAGTTTATGGACATAAAATAATCTGCTTATCTAACTGGTATTATTTAAGTGAAAATCATTGAAAATATGACTTTCGGTTTCTAGAAAACAAAGACAAATTTTCCATAGACACTGATAAATTCTAAGTCTGCAGTGTGCTCATGCATCCAACCATGTGCTAATATAGAAATGGCTTTTCACTTAGGTTTTTTTCTTATAAACTCCCTAAAATTTTCTCTATACAAAATTGACTACTGTTTTGGAAAAAACAGATTTCAGTGCATACATTCAATCTAAGATCTAGTTTAACCTCACAAATTACCTTATAAATAAGTGACAACAAACAGTATCCTGGGTTCTGCCTTCCAAAGGGTTTAATCCTTAGTCAGATTAGCAGGAAGATTATTTCTTGTCCTCTGATTTCAAGGGATAGTTCCACAAAAGAAGCGCAGACGGAATTCTATTCTTCAGGAAGAACTGAAAAAAGTGGAGCATCGAGCTCCTCTTTCAATGTACTGGTTTCATTATTGCTTCAGTCCATTGAAGTGCTCTTAAAGTGTGGTTTCCTGGAGACAATGGGAAGTGGGAAGTGACCCAAATTAATATGGCTCGTTTGTCCCAGGAACAGCCATCATCATTTATGTACATTTTAATTCCTGATCCTGGATCAGGAATTTTCTCCTGTATTTAAAACAACTGTTTGTTGCTCCAGTCCCCTATCAAAGGAGAAGAAACCAATGGAAATAGTCTATCTAGTGAAAGGGCAACCAGAGCTGTTCCCTTACTACTTTTGAATTTTCTAGTTACAGGTTGCTGCATATTCACATGAAACGCACATGGGAGCAGTAGGCCCTGACACTTCAAGATCTATACAGTTCTATACTACTGTCTACATTTACTTGTTGCTTTAGAGCAGGGGTAATAGGACTTGTTATCTTGCTAAATGGGAGGTACAGAGTGCAATTTATCAGAGATAACCAAAACTAAACATCAAAGGAGATTTCTGTATTTCCATTAATCCCTAATCACTTTGCTACTTATAGGTTATTTAACCAATGAATTTATGTTCCAGGTTTGAGTAGCTACAGGGAGCAAGGGCTGGGAAGGACAGTGTTTGAAAGTGGCATCTGTCTGTTAGTGGTAATTAAGCTGAAATATGCAAAGTTTTAGAGTTTTAACTGCTCCCGTTAAGCTGTTGATGAGCAGTAAAATCTCTGATTAAATTTTAAGCAGAGGGAAATGGGCCAGCCTCCTGATACGTGGAGGCTGACAGAGTGGAGCGTGGGCAATTGCACATGCGGTATGCCTGTGCAAGAGGGAAGACAATGCATTCACGGGCTGACTGTCCGAGCCAGCATCAGCTCACCACCATTTCTGTATCCAGTCTGTGCTGACTGCCAGAGCCCAAAACAACAGCCATTTACAGCATGATGAAGACATATAAGATGGGGTTGAATGACATTTGCACAGCCTTATTTTTCCTATATACATACACATCACAACACAGATTTTATTTTCTTTTTCTTTCTTATGGTCTCAAAGCATGTGCATTTCTTGGGCAAATCACAATGAAGAGATGCACATTTAACTATCTCAGAATGGTAATTGTGAAGGTTAATTAATGTTTTTATAGCTCTCTGAAAGCCCTAAACACAGCCTCAAGTCACTTAATTGCTATGACAGTTTATATCAGTATCAATTATCGTTATCTAACTTAGCCCTCCTCCTCTAGCACTCCTGGCTGGCTCCCATCCCTTCTTTCCTAACTATTCACCTCCTGGAATGAACCAGAAGCATCAGTATCTAACATGTGACATGTCATGAAGCTCTGTGAGTAATGAATGAGCCCATTACAACTTTACAGTAGAGGAAACAGGTTAATCCTTTGTCAAATCAGTGCACACAGTGTCCTCCTTCCTTGTTACAATTACTCAAGGGATGATGGCAGTTTCTCATCCACAACCTTTCAGGTAACCACTGATGCATGTTTAGGACAGAGACAGGTACAACACTGCACACAGGCCTTCAGATCCTGTCACAAGGGAACAGTGACAGAGGCAGACAGCAGTGACTAATGCTCTGAGCTGATTTTCTTTGAAACAAACCTTTAGAAAAACACAAACCAAAACAAACAACAATGAAAAAACACTTGTTTCCAATTCTGAAGAATTCATCTAATTAAATGAAAAAACCTCATGCATCCAAAGCCCTTTGTTTCCCGAGACAGTTCTCTGTACTGACTGATATACCTTTGCACAATCTCTCATCCTGTGGATTCCCAGAGTTCATTACATGTTATTGACATGAAAAGTAGCCACCACAAAGGTGAAAAATTATGCCTTTTTATTCCAGAAAAGAGTATATAATCACAGCATAGCAGAGGATGAGAACCAGAATATTGTATTGAATAAACACTGCAAGGGGTGGGATCTTTTGAAGAGACTTTTCTAAAGGATATCAGAGCATTATCAGCTATGTGTTTGTTAATGGAGAAATCATAGCTGATTGTCATTGTCAGGGGAGAAAAGAAAATCCAAATTTTGATGCTCCTGCCTTGGTAATCCTCATGTCCAGTGAGGGCAGAGTTAAAACAAACCTCTGTGTTTCAAGAGGGAGACATGAACAGGTCTAATGAGGAGGTGAGTCTCCTGCAGAAATCTCAGCAAGCAGGATTGGTTTGAATCATGTCCTACAGAGTTAGTGACCAGCTGGAATAATTTCTAGGTAGCCATTTTTAACAAGAGCTGTAGTTCAAGCAAAGGCAGGCTGTGCCAGCTCCCCCAGCCCTAGATTTCCCTAGTTCCATGATGCTCAGAGTTCTCGCCAAACCGGACAGACTCTCAACAGCTCATGAAATCTGTATTGTTGTCCCTTCAAGTACAAGAGTACTTGAAGAAGGCTTTACAATGGCCATAATTTAGGCTACATTGCATTGCAAATGTTCTTCTAAGCATAAAAATCACACTACCTAATTCCTTACGTTGCTTCAAGTGGATGGATCAAATTCTGTTTTTTTAACTACAGGGAATTATGGGATAGGCTATGAGCATTATATAAGCTTTCTGTTTATACACCTGTGTAACAAGAACAGGCACACAAGAGGCAATATTCCTATATGGGTGAGTAGTAGTGGGGAGAAGACAAGTTCTTTACATAAAGACTGCTGAAAAGCAGGAACCCTACTAGGTAGAAGCAGAAACAGGTCAGTGCAAAGCTTGCTACACTGACTTAATGACTGCTAAAGGCACAGAAAGCTTCTTTAGCACATATATGTTGTCAGCATATCCATCCTTCTGGAATTGCTGTGACTATGAAATCATCAGGGTTGTACATATAGTATTTCAGGTGCTCAGCACACAGTGGGTGGTTGTTACAATACACATCATCAGTGTTTGAGGACAGGAGAGAAGAATCCACATTTTGGGTTTGTTCTTATAAAAAACAGCTTTTATATGATTGTTAATTAAAGATTCAGTAGAGCTCTTTTTCTTAATAAAATGCAGGTAAGCCCTCACAGGTTTAGCAGCAGCTTAGCATTTTGGTGGTCCAGAAACACATCTTCCAAAAGAAGTGCTTGGATGTTCTCTCTCAGTTTATTAGGTAGTAGTTAGGTGTAGATGTAGTAACACCAGCCTGAAGATCATGGGATTTCTAGATTGGTCTCAGATTCCAATCTAGAATCTTTTGTCTTGTCCTATAAGACAAGAGTTACTCCATGTTCCTGGGGAAAAAGGACAAGTGGGTCACATAATACCCAAAGAAATCAGTTGCCGAAATGAATTAAATCACTTAGCAATGTTTCTCTTCTGGGTTATGTTGGATTTAGAAGATGATTTCTGCCCTGTAGCTTGACTACATTTGGATTCAAGAACTCACCAGCTTTTAAAAACATAAACCCAAACAGTAGCAAACACTTATCTTGCTGCCTTCCTTTTAGTTTGCCTTCCCTTCTTTCTCCTTTCTGCACTGGAGTAACCTTTGAAGCCTGGTTGCATGTTAGAGTCCTGGTCACCTTGTCAAGTATCATGCCAACAAACCAAAGGAACTGGCACGGATATTTGCCACAAGTTAGTGCAAAGAACAGACTACTCTATGTTTGTATCTATAACAGAACTAAAATGTACACAGAGTTCTAGAAAAGGTAGAGTGACTCTCCTAACCACATTTCTATTAGAACTAATACCAAAGGATTTTACAGAAATTCTTACTTCCTCTTACATAGGAAAATATATAGCTTTCAATTCAGTTGACTCAGTCTTCAAAGAGTGATTAAAATTAATTCTTGTGATTTGGAAATTAAATGCACCATTTAGACACAGACATAGGTGAATGCTCTTCAGGATGATGCTGAAGAGCTTCTTTTCTAAATAAGAGAAAATAAACCAGGCTGATTTTATATGGGACTAGTCCTGTCAGAAGAATTCTTCTCTCTTTGTTCTCAAGTGTATTCAGGGACGTGAGACTGACAAAACTGGAACACTCGCTGGAAAGAATAGTGTTTATTTTGGAAGTGAATCATTTGCTATTTGTATTAGAAAGTTTGTTTTCCTAGATGTGCAGTGTGATGCTATAGGGTGGCACGAGGAAACATCATCTCTTAGTTCTGTTATACCAGATCTCAGATGCTCAAGAAGGAAGAGGATTAAGCAGAACAGGTCTCCTTAGGCACGGGATTTGCTCTTTGAATGTCCCAGGCTAATACCTTTTATCAGACTACATATTCTGTGCAGTAAGGTACCATGTCTGTCTCATTAGTTTTATAGTCCTTGTATTTAACATGAATCTTCAGATGTACTGGTTTGGTAAATAAGGTTTGTTATTTGATCAGATAGTTTACATTTTGGCCATTCAGTTGGTCTGTTGAACAAGTTACCACCATCTGAATTTCTAAGTGTTTGTTTTTGTGTATTAAAAAGCTTTCCAAAAGATCCTAAAGTTCTTAGATACAGGAAATTTAGGATAATAATATTTTTTTTAAAACAAAAATATGGATCTGAACTTTTCTCTCTATTGTTACAAAGCAAAAATGAAACAAAAGCAAAACAACAGGCTGAAAGGATAGGATCTGCTCTTATAAAAATGAAATATCATTTAGAAAAGAACCAAATAATGAAAAGGAAGACAAATTTTACACACCCATCTGACACATGCATTTGGTTTCAAGATGCTATCCTGATCTCCTCTGCGTGTCTTTTAACGTGCTTGATGTCTGGATTGGAAGGCACTTAATTTTATGGAAAATAATATTGAAGTTGAGGGTGAAAAGGAATTTAATTGTAAAAATGGAACAAAAATTCTCAGCATCAGCTTCTACTATAAATAATCAATACACAGTACAATAACATATTAAAGAGAATCTGTAAATGGTTTAAGCTACTTTTAATAAATGAATAACTGGCTGCCCCAGGCACCATTGTTTAAAGGCCTGATGAATCATTGAGTTCTAGCCCCATATCTGACACTTATTTGATAGATTTCTTTGGAGAAGTCATGTCCACACATTATGTTTCATCCCCTTAATCTGTAAAATCAGTATGAACACATTTACTCCCTAGGCTGTTGTGGAAATTAATTAACATTTCCATAGTTTTTAAAGATGTAAAGTGCCAAGTGACATTATTATTATGTTGCCTCAGTTTATGTTTTTTTCAGATGTCACTACATGGGTCAGTATTTAGATGGAAACTTCCAGTGAAATTTAACGGTTTTGCATAATGTAGTTCTGCAGTATTAAAAAATAATAGTAATAATTTTCACTCCAAGTCAATAATAAAAAGTCTCCAGTATTTGATATGAGACATTATGCTGCCAGGTATGTAATTTTTTAATTTGAAAGTAAAATCAGGAAAAATCCCTAATACTATTGGGTTATTAAACACTAATGGACCTTCTCCCATAGGTATACACATGCTAGTAATGGTGTTTTTAATGGTGTTCATGGTGGGATACTGTATTTAGTTTCCATTAATTTCTCCTGTTTCTGGCAGAAAACATTCTTCGTGGGGTTTGCTGTCGTTCTGTTTGCCACTCAACAACTTGAGTGTTTATCCTCAGAAGTAGCTGCATTTTACTGAAAGGTGATGTCATTTTCTCTCCCTGCTTTCTTAAACAACTTCGACGCCCCTCATGATCAAAGGCACTGTAGCAGTGTAAGCCATTACTAGAAATTACTCTAAGCTTTGATGAGGTGAGGTTTGAAACTGCTCATTCTCTTTCTTCTCACACATTCCATAACATAATGCACTAAGGACTATTACCTTGCAAAATGGAATGAACTTGTTGAAAATGGGCTGAATTGAAAGTGATCCAGTAAAAACATAATTTAGGGAGATAAAGGTTGTGCTGCTTCTTATTCTTGCAAACAGTGAAGGTTTTAAATTATTATCTACTGGGGGAGTTGAAGCTGATGAACTATCCAGGGACATACTTTATTGACATAGTTGCAGTTTACAAGCTTCTGTCAGTCCTATGCCTTGAGGATAGTTTGCAGGTAACGTGTTTTCAGCCTCTTCCTCTCATACAGAAGTCATGTGTAGAACTTCTTTTTTATGTCTGACTGATTGTGGCTTCAGTTCACTGTGCCAGGTGACTCAACTTGTTTTCATGGGTTGGAGTTCAAGTTTGCCTTATCTCCAGCCTGCCAGCCATCTGACTTCCTCTGGTCATGAGCTGGTATGGAAGCCCTGGACAGTCTGGAGTTCAGGCACAGCTCACATTACTAAGATTGTGCAGCTCTACTATGGAAAGCTTACACACCTTTCCAAGTGAAGAGCTTATTTGCTCTTGAGAACTGGTTACCAAGAAACACTAAATTCACCAGTCAAGACATGTAGTTTGCTTTGATTTATTAATTAGCTAGAATTGCATGCTATCATTCCCTCTAGATAAGATAAAAGCTTGCTAAAAGTTCATTATCTCTCATCAATATGCCTGCCACATTTGATACAGTAGTAAATAGTGAAATGAAGAATAAACTGAGGGAAATCAAGAATCATTCAAAGGATTTCCATCACAAGTGGTTTGGAGATGTGGAATACTTTTCTTACAAAAACCAGACAGTCAAAAAGATAGATTATTTAAAAATCAGAGTTGAACATAATACTGTTGAGCGTGCAATGGAAAATTATCCTACAGTACCAAGGGAGTTAATTAGTCACAAGTCCCATCCTGATATGATGATGTTTTGAACTCTGCCCTTGCTTTGCACAAAAGTAACTGGATAGAAAATAGTCTGTGTTTGCCCATAAGCACGTAAAGAGACCTCAGCCAAGCCCAAAACCAGGCCTGAAATTCTGTAGAGATCTGCAGTTCCTGAATCACTTGAGTCTTTATTTTTCAAGTCCAGTGTATAATCTCTGTTTTCTAGCTAAATCCAGATGATTCTAACAAAAAGCAATCATAAGTTAGTATTGCCATGAACCTGTCCTTAGTCTGTGCTCCTGTCTCCAGACAAGCACTTTTGCTTCATCTCTTGGGTCAGCCCAAGTGCTCAGTTCCTATCACAAAATGAGCCAATACAGGGCTCAGTAAACTTGTAGAACAATACCTTTTAGGTTGCTATTTTTCTTTTTATTTTTTCCTGTAAGTATAGCTTTCTGCCAGTATCACTCATTGAACAGGTTCACCACAGGCTCAGATGATCAACATAGCTGATACAGAGAAGGAAATGATTAACCAGGGTTTTCAACTTAATTTAAATCATCATGGAATTAAAACCTCAGTAGCCAGAGATTTCTTCACAGTCAGTGAAAAAGTAAAAGTAGCCTAAATCACTTTACCTCTCACCCTATATGGGACTTGATTTTTCTTTACCCTTTATAGAGAGACCTTAGAGATATAACTTTCTTAACCTAGCCAGCGCATTTGTACTATGGCCTAAATTAAAGAAGTAAATGCTGGAATAAATTAGAACTTTTAGTCCAGCTTTTATAAGTGCAGATGTTACAGCTTACTTCTTCCCAGACCCAATATTCCTGTAACAGAAACATAACTGTGTTCAGGGATGCATGTGGCAATATCTGTGTTTCTCATAAATACAATTGCCCAATATTTCAACTTGCATTTCACTCTGACTGTGATAGTATAATAACTAAATGCATGTATTATCCTGGTCTTCTAAGTATAACCAAACATTAATATAAACTCACCTGTGATTCATTCTTTGTACAGATGAACAGCAATCTTACTAATATCAGGTTAGCTTGGACATGAACCTCACATTATGTGGGGGAAATGACCATTGTGTAGTCCTCTTTATTTAAAGACTTGTAATGTTTTGCAAGGGAAAATTCGTCACAGTCGCATGAGGGGAAACTGACATTTATAAAATTAAATTGCTATTCCATTTGCCACTCCGTTAATGTAGCATCAGAGAAAAACATAATTCAGGTACCCTTATTCCACTCACCTTGATTGCTGTCTTGAATGGAATTGAATGACTTTGCACTTATGATAGCACAGTATGTATCCAGGATAGTGTTATGGATACTGTCGTGGTACTTACATAGTCTGTCCTGTCTGTCATCTGCAGTCATCTGGACAGATTGCACCAGTTTAAACCCTACAGCAGGCAGGGTTCACAACCAGGGGTTTTTTTCAGAAGTGCCACTGAGCTGTGTACCCACTGGATTTCTTTCTCATTATTCTGTAGACAGCATAGATTTCACTGATGGAGTCACAGGCAAATTGGTATTGCCTAAATGCACGCAGCACTTAAAGGCATAGATTTGAAAAAATCAAGAAGGCTGGCGGGTGTCCTGTCTTACCCACATCCAGGGGGTCAAAACCTGGTACTTCAGTTGTGGCATGCCTATACTTGCCTTACCAGTTCTTTCTTCTGCTCTGTCAGTCTAGTCTGTCAGGAAACCAAGACACAAATGTCTGTAGCTTTCAGTAACACAGACATGGTACAATATCAGATCTCAGATTTTCAGTGCTATGAAAAAAGTAAAAGGGAGTGTTGGGGTTTTCAAAAGCCTAAGAAGAATTCCTTCCAAAAAGGTTTGGAGCCAACGCCCTGGGGTGGTGGGGATGGTTAACAGAGGACACAAAGGATGTGTGTATCTTGATTTTATCTCTCTTAAGTACAGCTTTTGTTCTGATCTCCTCGAAGTCTGGGAGGGGACAAAACTGTTTTTTTTAGTTTTCCTGCGTAAGGCAGGGCTCAGTCTGTCATCGGAGGGGGACACAGAGACACTGGGATCCCAGCACCACTGGATACTGGATTTGTGTTTCTTTTCTTTTTCCCCAACATCAACTGTTTTCATCCGTGAATCATCATAACTACTACAAAGCTTGCCATAAGGAAAAGAGGAACCAACCTGGGAACTACCCTGTCACCTCGCCTGAGGGGGGAGCCCAGCCGGCCGGGCAAGACATCACCACCTGCTGTCCGTAAATATAACTGCAACCCCTGGGAGAAGGCGAGCTGCCAGCGGCGGAGGTGCCACAGCGCCACCTGCTGTCCGTGGATATAATTGCATTCCCTTTTTGAGGGGTGGCCAAGAGGACCCTTTTGACTGTTTTGCCTTGTCATTTCGGGGGGTGGAGGGATTTGTTGCAGACTGTTGTTGTTTGGTTCTTTTCTGGATATATATATATATATGTGTTGTGGTTAAGAACTGTTATTTTTTTCTTTATATATATTTTTCCCTAATTAAAGTTCTGTTTTCTAAATTTAAAAGGAGAGGGATTATTTCTTGGCTAGCATAATATCTTAGTTCTCTCTTGAACTAAGACGGGGGGGTAAAAAACTCATTTATCAAGGCTAGAGTACAGGTATTGCTTGAGGAATTTCCTTACCTAGGATACAGCCTTACTCACTTGAAAGCATTTTCTCAACAATAAGTTTTGCATTAACCTCACAAGAAAGAAAGGAACAGAGACCTGTGCATGATCTTCATATAAATTAGTACTTCCGACACTCCATCAGAAAAATGCTTTACAAATTTCCCTCTGTGCTTAATACCAGTTGTTATTTTATCCAGAAATCTAAAGTTACCCTGGTTTCTTACATGACATTAAGATAGCTTCTACACCAGAGATAGTATTAGCTTTTGATATTTTATAGGAGAACCATGGTGGTTGGTGCAAAACTAGCTCAAAGTGATAAAACCTCCATATAAATCAATGTCTCTTCATTTTACTATCATATCTAAATGGTGGGTTTGCATGCCACATAGGGAAAAGCATCCTAATCACAACTTTTTATACATTTTTTTTCCTCTTGAGAATTAATAGAACAATGTAGATTCTAATGCTTAAGTCTATGACATCAGTGTTTTCTAGTCCCCTGGAAATACATCGTAGACTCAACCCAGGTCTATGCACACCTTTTCCAGTGGTTATCACCAAGTGGCCTCATGTTACCAAGCCTGAATCCTATTTCTAAGGCATTCTTCTATGGTTCATTGTTGTACACTACAGGTGTCATCATAAGTAACTACAACTCTGAAATGAAATAGAGAAGTTATATTCTACTCACTTCATCTACTTGCTGTCTTAGTAATGCATTTCATTTCCAGATTCATATCTGAGTTTCTACTGTAATAGGGGAGAGGATGAAATTATGGTATGATCAAAGTTGTGTCTCATTGTCATTATCAACAAGATGGTCTTGATCATAGTCTGATAAAGCCAAAGTGATGTGGAGATGGGATCTTTGTACCACAATGCTGTTGGGAATTAGGCCTAAACAACACATGACTGAATGTTTTGGGGAGTGAATTCTGGAGTAGCCCTCAGGATGTTCTAAACAGGCACAGTAAGGTTGGCTGCCTGCAGACCAAATCTCAACCCTGGCATGGTCTATCCAGCCTCCTGTCTTGTCCTTAGAGGAGGAAGGGAAAAGCTGTGTGTCTAACCTTAGTATTTCCTCCTGTCGTAACCACCATTTATGTATCACTCTGAACTAAGACAGAGCTTCCAACACCAAGCACCAGTCACTGTGGCTGTCAGACTTGGCCCACCTTGTCAATAGGTGATAATTTAGAGCTCAGCAGTAGTCCAGTATAGGGACGACATAGGCCACATTTCCCTCCTTTCCCTGCCTGGTTGTAGCTGAAGGAGGTGGCCACAGCCTTTAGCACTGGCACACAATTTTGCAGTCCAATTACATGATGACTCAAGGGAATATGACTAGCAAGCATGATGTTTGCTATTTGGCATATCTGTCAAAGTCCTATAGATATTTCTTGGCTTTTGTCCAGTTGCCTCCTTAATGTCTTATGACATGTGTTCCTGAAGATGTTGGATTTTATGTTTACATCATTCTAGTCAGCAAATGAGCACCAAAGCAGATATTCCAAAACTGGGTTTATTAAGCAGAGCAAGCCAAATCGTTTAGAAATAATTTCATTTCCATGCCTTATTTTCCTTACAGTTTCTCTTTTACAACACACAGTTCTTATTTTAAACAGGTGCAGAACTGCCAAGGGACAAAGAGGACTGCAGTCCCTCATTAACACATCCAATGCATCTAGCTACATCTTATGGTAGTAAATATAATGTGTGCAGGAACATTCCCAGGTACTGATGCCAATTGGCAAAGGATGTCCCATGCCTATGCTGGTTTATTCTGTTAGCTTCTGAAAGAGGGTGCTGCATGCAAACTGCTTATTGAGAATAAACAAATCCCAGGAATAATTTGGGAAGCTACTATTTGGCATGGGCCAAATGCCAGGTGCCACTCTAGCAATCCAGTTTCAATGCCCTTGGAACTTACCAAGTATATTAGGATTTATTAGCAGAGACAGTTTTCAGGGAAAAGCTTGCAAAATTTCACAACTTTTCATCTTCACCATCCCAACAGCTCTGTCTTCGGCTCTACCAGTAAAAGCTGATCTCAGTTAAAGGTCAGTGACGCGTGGCCATGTAAATCCATAGATATGCACAACAATGTGCATTTCAGTAATATCTCTCTGCTTCTGTATCTACAGACTATCAGTGTAGACACAGGAAGTGTCTGCTCGTGGTTTGTCCTCCATTGTGTGATGGATAGGCTACTAGTGCATGTGTGATAGCATTATTACCATCAAGTTTGTGTTTCCCATAACATACTCATAGTCACAGCCCTTTTCCATGAGAAAAAATTATATTAGGCAAATATACTTTAGTCATGAGAGTAAGTCTGATTTGTGTATTTTGACCATGCAGGTATGTAAAAAAGCATGTGTTACAAACATGAAAATCAGTTGCTTAGGTGCAAAAAAAATAAATTCAGTTCCATTGAAGGGATTTTTCAGTCTTCATTTTAGGTGAGCTCAGGGTGTAAGGAGCCCATTTGAATGAATAGGTAGAGTCATAAGATCAAAATGAGGTATGATGGCCTCATCAACAGGTTATTTTTGGTTGCCTGTGCTGAGGGTCTTTTCTGAACAGGCAAGTTCTAAGGCCATCCTCTAAGCAGACCTACCAGTTTTCTTTTTTGATTCTGACAGCACAGGTACAGTTTAAGAGGTCATTGTATAAACCAAAAGAATTAAAGGTGTTGTGGGACTTATTACCCTAGAAATCATTTTATTATTCCTTCAAATACAGGAATTGAGCACTTGAGTTAGTATGGCCTGATTTATTTCTTTCATGTTGCTGTCAAATTGCATTGAAACTCACCTATGACTTCTGCAGCCCAGATCCCCATAGGTCTAAGACCTGCATGTCTAAGCTCTTATTCCTGACATAGCCTCTTGGGCCAGATTAATTTTAGCATTCAAACGTTCTTCAGTAGTTTTAAATTACTACAGCAGTGTACTGTCTACCAAGCCAATCAGATGCTGTTTCTGGCCATGCTACTTCTTTAGGTATCTTATGGGATCTATCATATGGGGACCAATGAGCCCAAGGCCATAGATATAAGCAAAGCAAGCTGTGGGTGCAACAGCGTAATGTGGAGAGAAGGTCATAGTCACATTCCAGCCCTTTGCAATACCTTTTTCCGGCCCCAGAACTGGTTCCTGATGCCAGAAGTAGGATCACATGATGTTTAGAGTTAGTGATGTTACATGGAGTATTCCTTCCCAGAAGCACTAGTAATTTCTGTACTCTCTCTCTAGAACCCATTCCTCCAGTAGCTCAAAGAACAACTTGCTCACTAGAGCTCTCAGCCCTAACTTACACAGCCCACTATCTCTTCTTTCCATGCTTGCAGCAGCCCAGCTGTTGAAGCAGCAAAAATAAATAATGGCACTATTAAGTAATGACAATGGAAGTAATGGCAGGACTGGGAAACCCTTCCTCCCTGCCAGCAGGCAGCAATATATATAATGGAAAAGCAACCACTTGGTAGTTGCTTTCATACCCATTTTGCTGTTTCAAACTGCTTTGAATTTGGATGTTTATAAGACAGATTCTTCATAAAACACTCAAGAACCACAGGCATTGTGCCTTTTGCACATTATATATGATGAGTACTGAGGCCAGTTTTACTATCTGCACAAGGGAAAACAAATGACTGTACTAATCCCCCCGCTGCATTCAAGGTGACTAGTTGGAGCTAGAGTCTAATTCTCAGCAACTCAGTCTATTTCTCTCTTCTTGCATACTTTCTGCTGTGATTGTTAATTTGTTGCCTTCCTAATATGAATGGAATAAAAGAAAAAGTATTAGTAGGGATGCTTTTCCAGACTGCTCAATTAATAACTATGTTTGTATAAAAGTGATGTGATAAAAAATAATACAGAGACATTGCAGCTTTTTATCATCATATCACTTTGGGGGCAGTTTGGACTGAATTTCAAATCTGCACTCAGAGCACTGAAATGGTTAAGTGGCTAAAAAGATACGAATAGGTTTCAGGCACTTCAGCCTGAATTCAGTCTGCAGTGATTATTAAGTATGCTTGCCAAAAACCTTGCTTTGCCCTCCAAACTCATGCATCCTATTATACCTGCAGTCTGTAACTACACTTTCTAAAGCTGTGAATGCAGGAATTGCCCTTGACAAATGGTGACAGATCGTCCCCACGAGGTGATCAAGACCTCCCACTGGTATCAGTCTTTCACAGCCCTGTCATTGAGAGACAAAAATTGTTCACAGCTCCCAAGTTCTGTCTCAGCTCTCCTGGACAAAAGGAAGTGCAGGATGAAGTATGGGGTTTTGCATTTATGTATTGTTTCAATTTACAAGAAAAGCCCCTTTTCTCTGCTCTGGCTATTTTCACAATAACTGAAAATGACACTGTATCAAGATAAATCTGTCAAGCAGAAAAAATGCGGTGTAATAAGAGACAGCAGGCACTGCATTTAATTACACAGTCCACATCATAATCTGAAGCAGAAATCAAAGCTTCCCAGGGAAGAAGTCTAACTGCTTTGCTTACTAAAGACTGAATATTGTTCATAAGATGTTAAATAGGATACTGATGGCTTTTCTGAAATAGACAACTGTCCATAGGGAGAATTATAACTATCAGGCAAATTGTACATCAAAAATTAATGGCAATTGGCAGTAGTGGCTGCGATCTGTGTTGAAGTGATGAGGACTCAGTTTTTTCTCAGAATCCTATCTGCTATCAGATCAGGGTATAAACAATCACCTTTTCTTTTGGTTAATAGCTAAAACCTTTCCAGTCAGTAAGTAGATGGGGGTTTTGGAGCATGGATGATAAAACACAGAGCAGAAAGCTTTCAAGAAAATGGGAATTTACTATCCAAGGAAGAGGTAGAAAATGGAAGAAACTCTTTTTAATACATATGAAACCAAGAGGCTTTTATATGCCTGAGTTATTATTGAAATCTGGCTGGATGTGATTACAGGGAGCTGTTGTTTCATGAATGATTTTTAATCCTGTTGGCAGAGTCAGACAGGGCGCAAATTTGAAAGTCGATTTGTATGCAGATCACCCTGCTGCTTTGGTATTGATTTGAAAGATGCAGGATGAATGTTCCCTGCTTTATAAGGAAATCATCTAAAAAGGAAAAAAAAAAAAAGATGCTCTGAGTCCCAAGAGCTTTTGTTAAAATCTACTAGAAGAGACATTGGATGTCATTTCAAGAACTGGAAGAAACTGTATCCAGGATGCCTCACCTTAAATGTAGAGGTGCTGACATTTGCTATGATGGTTGTGGAGGTACAGACAAAGGGCATCACACTAATCCATTTGTTTTTCACCTTTGAGGGCATTGGTTTGACCCACAGTGCCTGTCACCGTGTAACAGCCCAAATGAATCCTCTTTCTGAGATCCCTTTTAGCCACTTCATCTAGCACCATCTCTTTAAAAACCTCAGCATAATATCACAAAAAAGTAGCCTGTCAGTGTCTCAGAGTGAAATGACAGAGGCTGAGTTCTCTGGCAAAAATGAAATACCCTGGCTGATCTCATGGACTCAAAAGTACCAGAGCAGTAGAACTGCTAGTTCTTCTAGTTCAGGGCAGGAGTACAGCTTGTCCAAGTATAAGGCAGACAGTGACACTCCTAAAGCTTTCCCTCAACCAGATTTTAACAACCCTCTACTTTTGTAAACCGTGTAATTGTCACAGATATTCCATAAAAAATAGGAGCTAAGGAAGAACTACAGTTCTGATAAAGTTAGTTTGCTCTCATCCAGGTTCTGCTATTTTATTCTCCACCTCCAGGGCTGCATAGTGTGCATGGTAGTGGGACCTCAGAGCACTTTAAGAGCTCAGGTCTCCTCATTAGCACCCCTCCAAAGCAAATGGAGCTGTACAGGCGCAAACAAGCCACTATCTGAACTAAGTGTCTGAAAAACCAATTTCTAGACACAGATCACTGAGTTCAGAATATCTTGATTGCTAGTCCAACTTAGACAGGTTAATCGTATCTGCATCCTTAATAAAATGATTTAAAATGTAGACACTGTGGATTTTTCCATCTATGTAAATAGGCCAAAGACACAGTGAACACTAAAATAACCCAAAGGACAAAAGTAAAATAATAGAAACTGCAAGTATATACCTTATGCAAAGTGCACATTTCATGCATAAGATGCTGAACAAAACTGTGGTGCAGAGGCAAAGATTAAGAGAAAATTCTGATGCAATGAGCTGTGCAAAGGAGACAATTCCAGTGCTTCTAGTTATTTTTTGTCACAGCTCCATTAAAAAAATAAATAAATAAATGTAGTAAAACTTTAAAAGAGGTAACAAGAAATTTGTTTTTAGACCAGAACACAAGGGGAAGTCACAGGCACTGAATATTAGTTGAGCTGTGTAGTATTCAAAAAGAAACAGGTATTTAGGAACATAATGGTTTCCTCTTACATTAGATTAGATATGATATTATGAGGAATACTAAAACTTTTACTACTGAAGATTATTGCAGACCCAATGAATTTAAGCTACTGAGCTCAGGATAAGGATGGTAGTCTATATTTCTGTCCTTTTGGAGCAGAATAGATCGTAGTAGAGGTTCAAGCTGTCAGTAAACAACTGCTTGAATAGTTGAAAGAAAATTAAGATAATGTGTGAGCATCTTTTTTAGTACTCTTATCACCAAACTGTTTTGTCTCTTGAGTTAATCTTTCATGCCAAAGTAAACTCTGATGAAGCTCACATCTCCCAGTGGATCCTGTCAAATACTTGTATATGTTGCATGAACTTATTAAAATCAAAGGGAATTCCTTCCCCCAGCTTTGCATTTGTGATTTGAAAGTGAGTGTGCACAATAATCTGTGCCACTGATGAACAGGATGACTACTTTTCCTCCCGATGCAACTTGAACTGATGTCCTTTAGCATACTGCAGCCCAGTCCAGGTTGCTTACTGAACTCTTGCAAAACACTGCGTTCTCAGGTTGTCCATGTACAATTTAAATGCAAGACCAGAAGTATTAATGAACTGTTCTACTTCTACCTTGCCAGTAAATATGTTATTTAAGCAGGTGAATAATGGGTCTTTCCGAATAAGGTAGTAACACAAAAACTGGGCTGTTCTCAGAGGGTAGGAAGGAGAAGATCTGGTTAGACATTTATCAGGATAGACAGGACAGTTATTAGATACTTAGAAATCCATCAGATTCAAGTCATTGTGGCAAGCATAATTTGCTGCTCTTTTCTGCATACTGGATTTTGGGTAGTTATTTTTTTTTCAGTTCATTATTTGACTGAGATGAGAAGGTTACTTGTATCTATCCTCAGAAAACTGTCTGTTTAAATGAGCCTGTTAACTCGAAAATAATCTCTGTGAGGGCAGGAGCTCATGCTCTCTATATAATTTTCAGGATTTTCAATGCAAGAAATTCTTCACAAGAATCTGTGTCTGGTTGTAGACATTTGTCTCAGTCATTGAAGCTGGTGCATTGATCTTCCATCTTTTACACAATGGAAAATGATGCAATAGTGTTGTTTTAACAGTCTTTGAACCATTAAAAATGTGATGAAGGTGTCTCCATGATCTCTCCTCTAACAGTTTACAGAAGTTTTCTGTGTTTTGGCTCCAAATTGTTCTTTTTCAGCTGCATAGATGCTTGAAATATTTAAAATACTGAAGTAGGAACTTCAGGGATATTGGTGGCACCTGTAGAAATTATCCTTGATTTTCCACACCCTCCCCTCAGAGATACATTGTTTGACATGAGTACAGGCTGCCATAATTCAGTATGACCCACCAAATCATCCCATGCAGCTTTTACGGTCACATTAACTCTCTAATTCTCAATAGTGCTAACAACTCACCTTTAGGGATGCAAATTAATTAAACTCTTTTGAACTTTCCCCTCTCACTGTTTCCATGGGTAAAATTCACAGAGCTCTTTTGATAAATGTCATCCTTCAGATGACCCAAAGCATGGCTGATAATCAGTCTCATTTTCTGTGCAATCTGTATTGAGTGTAGCACAAAAGTTCAGTTTTGATACAAAGACTGGGAGAAAAGTGGTTTGGATTATAATAACAACAAAAGCAAGACAGAGAAAACCAGTAAAGAAGGAAGCAAAATTTCTCTAAAACAGACCTTGTTTGTTTTCAAAAAAAAAAAAATATAATTAAAGGTAATGTAGAAAAATGTAGAATTGAGATTAGTAGAATAATATTCTATGACTATATGCTGTGCATAGTTAGGGGTCAAACACTAGTATTCTAATCCATGGTAAATAATGTGTCCCTCACATGTGTGCCTTGGAAATCATGGCAACTAAAGGCAGATGATGCTGGCCCTTAATCGTGTCTGCATGCTCTGAGTGTGATAGAGGGAAAACATTTACAGTCTTTCTGACCAATAGCGCGATGCTCCTTTTCCCATAAAATGTCAGACCAGGAGATCTTTTGAGGTCCGTTCCATCCTGAGCTGTTCTATTGTTCCATGGTTCTATGACTCTTGCATTCCTTCTTTTTGCATTCTGTTTTGCAGAAGTAGTTCTTGTGCACAAGGTATGAATCAATCATGTTTTTGATTTGTTTGAATGCATTAGGAATATTGTGAGATCTTGAATCTGCTGGAGATGGGAGAGGTGCTGTCACTTTCTTATACACTGGGAGAATCAGGAAAGCTCCATGCCTGTCTCTCTCCCTAAAACTCACCTAAAACACCTCAGTAGTGAGAACTGTTTAAACACTAATATTTTATGTTTCCAGCATAGTTCTTTTGTCATGATTCAGCCAGCAGTAGTTAAATGTGTATTTAAATAAGTGCTTTTATATTTAAATAAATGCATCCATGGAAGACAACTTGAAAGCAATCTAAACCTTTCAAGCATTGTAAATTCACAACATGACAATATTTCCAATGAAGAAAATGGGAAGAATCTGACATATACTGGAACTACTTATTCTGTTCTTGCAAATCAGCCCTGGTCTGAACCTGGGATTGTTCTGTGCATGCTTAGGCAGCTATGCCAGCTACTCTGGCAAGGTAGGTTACATGAAAATCATTAAGCTACCAGCAGGGATGTAAGTCAAAGCCTTGCCTTCATTTCTATTAGGTGAAGAAATACATCATATGTTTTTGGAAGGATAGAATGAGCATGGATGATGAGCAAAGACAGACTTCCTCTTTCACAAGTGTTAAATTATATTGAGATTCATAGCTCTTAGGTTAGACATCACTCTCTTCTAGACAACTATGGGTTGAGCAGTCTTGTGGGATTTTCATAGGTGTTGGTTTAATATCTACAAAACCTAAAGCTGTCTGTGTGTTCACAATCAATTTCTTTCTTTATATGCGACTTTGTCATAGCTCCTTCACCCACTTGCTGTGAATTTTTGTCCTTCACTCATGTACTGAGTCTGTGAACAAGCCAGATGCAGAGTGGTTTTGTGACACTGATGCTCACTGAGACCAGTTCATCAGTGTGATGTAGCCATCACAAGTCACCAAGCCACAGAAAGAGTGCATTTTCACCAAAAATCTTCTATTAATAACGAGCAGATTATTGTGATTCTCTTTGTACCTTAAATTTTCCTCTGTGTAGAATAACGAGGCTTTTCATATTATTTTGTCACTACATGTGTGTCCCTTTCAGCTTTACTAATTCATATTTCAAAACTCAGAAAAATAAGTCCAGCAATGAAACACAAAATGAAGTATTAAATAAGGTCAAAGAGAAAAATAGCCTCATGGATGACTTGAAAGAAACAATCGGTGAAAGCCATCTTATTTTGGCAATAGTGCGGTATTGACTTACAGTGAAATAGGTAGAAAGGAACTCAGGTGAGTGTATGGAAATAAAGCACATACTGATCTTACGGAAATCCCTGCCCAGTTTCATTTTTCTGGATTCCCTGTTGTCTGTGCAACTGTTTGTATGAGTTTTATGTGTAGTCCATCATTCATCTCCATAATTTTGTTCTGCTATGCACCTTTTCCTTCTTTTCACTCACCAGCACTCATCTTCTTTCCAAACACTGAGACCTAGGAACAAATTGAACTTAATAATTTTAGCTGTGTCCTGTAAACCATGATCCAGCAAAATTAAGTCAGTCATTTTCGGGTAGAAAATTACACATCTCTGGAGTGATGCATCAGCAAAATCTTGGTCACTCAGCCTTGAAAACAGTTATCAAAGCAAAAACTATTTTAGTTGTAAAAAGATGAAGCAATTATTAATTTTATCTGTCCCTAATTTGTTTCAATGACTGCATCAGAGCGACATTAAAAGCTGAGACTTCAGACTATCATAACCAACCAATGCAGATAGAAGTTTGTGATAAATGTCATATGGGTAATTAAGTTTATGCATGAATGATTTGTTATGTCATCTGAGGGGAATGTGACATTTTTTGGATGACATGTAAAATTAAGTCCTGGACATTTCACACTTCTCCTCACAAATAACTAGCTGTGGTCTTTAGGCAAGCTTCTGACAGTTCCTTCCCTTATGGTATCCTAAGCATTTGTGGCAATTTCAGCTGGGTGCAGAATTGTTCTACAGATTCCAGCCATCAGCTTTCATTACTGTGCGGTGCTAAAAACAGAGCAGAAGCTCCTTTTGCAGAAAGTGGGTAATTTTTTTCAGGCTCTTTTGTGGATATTTTATGTAAAGCTTGTTTTTGATCTCGCAAGTTCAGTTTTACCTATTCTGGCTAGAAAAGAATACCTTCTCATACTTATTTTCCCCTGTGAGATCAGACACCAAATTTGTAAGGAGTTTTACCTTTGTAAATTGAATGAAAATGTAAATTATATGTTTGACGTTGAATGGTCCTCAGACTAGTTTTGGGTTAATGAACGGTGATAATCTTTGTTTTACCTAATGAGCTATATTGATGAGTTTCATTCAGTGTGTCTAAAGGTATCTGAGTCATGTCTTCACCATGCATGTTCAACAAACAGACAGATAGATAGATATACACTAGCTGTTTGTGGTTTCACGGTTGGTGTCACTGTGTTAAAATTCCTACTTAACTGAAAGAAAATGGATATCGACCTGTATTAGCCTGATTGCTTGTCAGATTTTGCACTCAGTTTGAATTATTAGGAAATAGGCAAAGAAAATTGATTATATTTTAGAGGTCCTGTGAAAAGTTTTAGAGCTGCGCATTAGGAAGTGGTGTTAACCAAATGAGAACTAAGAGTTTTCAGCAGCATTAGTAATCAACCATTCTGCCTTACTTTTTTAAAGCACACTCATTTTTTCTGAATAGGCACAACAAACAAAAGTTTCAAAGTGCTGTTAGCTGCTGTGTAGGATTGCTGTGTAGCAGGACACTATACAGTTTTTCCAACACCAAGAGATTCACCTTGCCACACTGCAGACCTCAAGATCAAAGATATTGGAAGTCACAAAAATGGTCATGAGCTAGACATGAACACATCCACTGAAGCTGGTTTCTACTACTGGAAAAATTGCAATGGAAAGTCAAGGTGGTGGTCTCTGGTTGTGAATCACAAAAGACCATTCTACCATCCTCCAGCACTCAGCCCTAGATGTTCTGGCAAAGCCGCGCACATGACAAACCTTGCCACAAGTTGTGGATGCTGAAGGACCTGAGGACTGCAATGCACCACCATAGTGTCAGGAGCACATTTTGCAGGATGGTGCCAGTGTATTGGGCTAGAACTGGCATTCTGTCACTGAACAAAAATGCCCCACCAGGCAGAGTACCATAGCAGCACCAATAATGGGAATTTTTAAGTTAACTGAGCCTGAAATCCGTTCCTGTTTACATTTGCCGTCACGTCAAGGAAGGTTCTACCCCTCTGCTGAACTCTGGTGAGGCCACATGTGGAGTGCTGCATCCAGCTCTGGGGTCCCCAGCCCAGAAAGGACATTGACCAGTTGGAGCAAGTCCAGAGGAGGGGCTATCAAGGTTTTGCAGAGGTGAAGAATTTTTCCTAAGAGGAAAGGCCAAGAGAATTGAGTTGGTTCAGCATGAAAAAGAGAAGGTTTAGGCGTGACCTAATTAGGTTTAGGGCTGGCCTTCCAGTACCTACAAGAAAGATGGAGAGAGAGTCTTTGCAAGGGCATGTAGTGATAGGACAACGGGGAATTGCTTCAAATTGAGAGTAGTTTTAGATAGGATATTAAGAAAAAATTGTTTACTGTGCAGTTGGTGAGACATGGCAACGGGTTGCCCAGAGAAGATGTGGATGCCCCACCCCTGGAAGTGTTTAAGGCCAGGTTGGATCTAGTGGAAGGTGCCCCTGTTCATGGCATGGGGATTGGAACTAGGTGATCTTTAAGGCCCCTTCCAACCCAAACTATTCCATGAATCTGTGGTTTTTCAGAGGAACTTTTGTCATTCCGTCAACTCTGTCCAGTTGTACTGACCAGCTTCTGACAAGGCAGGTATATAGAAGTTGGCCTTCAATTAAGGAAATGCCTGACTTGGATTTCACTGGCAATATCAGTGAAACAGCATTAACAGTCATGTTCATATAAAGACTTGGCATAAATTCTAATAAAACGTCCCACATAAAAAATTCTCAAAATACTGTTACCATGTTAGTCAAGTGGTATTTTTGTGTTATGGAAGTTCAGTTCCGGAACTGTCACTTTTTGGAGGGGACGTGAGCTTTTCAGATATGCAGCTATGCACTGAAAGGGGCATGAAGAAACATAATCTGTGTGAGTTGTTGACAACCTGCCAGTGTGAGGCTAAAATACTTTTTGGAAATGCTCCATGAACACAAGTGCCCCTGTGAGAATACCACGCACGATTACATATTGGAGTTGAAGGTTGCACTCATTTTAGTAAGCTAGTTAGACATCAGAACTTTGGCATTTCTGAGATGTTAAGGCAAAGGCAAGGGCAGCTACAGAACAGTTATCAAAATATACGCATGTTTCCTCAGCCTTGTCATGGTTAATCTCTATCAATGTATCTTAATCAATGTATCAATCTTTATCAATCTATTTTTATTCTTTATCAATGTATTTTCATTCTCCCTATACACAAGGTTGGAGTTCCTTTCTCTTCCCACACAGGAATCTGCACAGAGACCTGTGCTACTAAAATTATTCCTAAATGACTTATGAAAGAAGGTAAGTAGTGAGGAGAAAAGACTGTGAACAACACAAAACTAAAGAGATTACAAGACAATGAAGTTTTATAGCAGGGTCTTGTGATATTAATAACTGGATTATAAAACAAAAAATTATATTAAATGTATGAAAAAATCAAAGTAATATGTAAGGAGGAACCAATGCACAATGACAATCTCTGAATTAAATTATTTTTCTTAACACTTAAGAGACAGTGGAATTATTATGGATAGATGTCTTAAAATTTCAGCTTCATGCCCAACAGTTTAAAATAAATTATGAAATAGAATTAAATATTTTAAACAAAAGAATATTATGACTTATACATTAAGAAAGAATAGAGAGGAAAAATTAATATAATACCATGCATAAATCCATTTTCACACATATTATGAGTGCAGTTTTGATTATCATATCTTGAATGGTCTGTAGCACAGCTAAACCAGCACAGAGAAGAGCAAAGATGCCTAGAGTTACTCAAAGGATTGCAAGTATTCAATAAAAGAACTCCTGAGCATGGAGAATGGAAGACACAAAAATGGCAAGATATAAAAGGAGAAATACTGTTCTGTACTGGCTATACACTTATATTTATTCTTCACTTCAACTTCCCCAATCAGCCATTGTCAGGGGCAGCATAATGAACTTAGTGAGCTTAGGAGACTTCTTCTCTGTAGTGTTATTAAGTTTTTATGGTCTTTTATTTTTTAGCACTTTTCCCTGTCTCAAGACTAATGAAAATTGTCTCTAACAACTTAAAGATCTGAACAAACTAAGGCAGATTCTTGAGTACTCAGAGGCATCCAAATTCTGGATATTTCTGAAAATACCCTCCTGTTCTCCTCTGTCATGTGTAACAAAAAACCAAACAAACAAACAAAAAAAATAGCTCCTTCTTGGTTTTTGTTCTGATGTCTACATTGGTATTCATGCCATGAGACAAAAGCATGTCCGGTCAGCAAAACTGTCCCTCAGACTACAGCCATATGTCATTCAAGAAAAGCTTGAGGAATATCTTGTATTCATTCAGAGGTATGCATCTGAGGAATGAAAATTTCTTATCACGGTTTCTTAGCATTTGCCAAGAGGCAGAATGTCAAATAAATAATTTAGACTGGCTGAGGCACACCAGGAAAACAAAGCCATCAGTCATCTCAGCTACGTTATTGATCACCAATAACAAGATACTTGCTAAGACAAATGGTTCTTTTATTATACCAGTGAATTTTAGTCTGCTCTGACTAAATAAATCTTATTGAACTGTTGTTTTAAGATGTCCAACAATCTCCATAAAAATTTTTACCTTTCTTTCTATCCACCCATCTATAGAATGTCTCTATATATCTGTTTTGTCTATGCTTTTTCTCTAAATACAGATATGTACTTACCTTATAAAGTTGGATAAGGAATTTCATGCCTGTATATGAAATTTTTATATCCAAAACCTCTTTGTTCATTTGAATGCAGAGAAAAATGTGAACAAGGTGATTATGTAAGTCAAGCATTCTATCATCTCTCAATATAAATGTTTTTCTGCTGTCTTATATTAATGGAGCTTGTCAGGTTCTTGTATCTGGTATTATGATATAATTACTTTACATATGGATTTTCTCCATTATCAACATGTAATTATAACAGGAGCAGTGCCCAAGTGTTCTCAGTAGATTTATTCCATAGAAGCACTTCAGTATCTCAGAAATATCCATCTTCCTCTCACTTTCCATACAGTATCTGATTGCTCCAGATCTATGCAGACTACTGAGTGCTCCACTGTCAGCTGCCTGGATCATGCTCTGGGGGAAGGTGTAGACACCTTTTGACAGTGAATCTAACCACTTCTAGAGATACAAGGAGGAGCACTTGACCCTGAGCCTCTGAAGTGCCAAATGCTGTTTGCAAGATGCTGTTCTGTCACAGTACTCAAGAGAGAAGTTCTCAGCACCTTGTGGATGTGTGGAAGAAAAATTTACTGCCAAAGCATGGGATGAGAATGGGTCTCACAAATTCTAAACTCCCGAATACTATACCCCTGTGCTTTCCACATGATTTTTTTTCTGAAGATTTTATAAACTCTGGGACTGATCTGCACCAGAATTTTTTATTTCACGTTAAATCTTGTCAATTAACTAGAAGTAAATAAATATTTCAAAGGTTTGTTTTAGGTACTCTCCATACATTTCACCAAAATGAAGTGTGTATGTGGGCTTATTTTAAATTATGGGCAGTAAGTTCCAAATATCATATTCCTAGGAGGAAAGTGATCTAAGAATGGAAGGGAACACACTTCCAGGTAGGAAAATAAAGTGGGTGGAAGACAAAACAACAAAAATATTTCTATAAATGAAAACATAATCTGTGACTTGCTGACTATTTGTTGAACAGAAAACTGAAAACAAGATTTCACTTAGGGATAGAAATACGTGCCAGAGTCTTTGGAGACTTATGGAGTATAAAGAGACAGTGAAGACAAAAACCTCTCAGTATTATTTGGGGCTTTGAAAACTACAATTGCTTCAGGACATTCCTCTGTGCACCTCCCTCATGGGAAGCAGTAGTTACAAATAGTACAGGTGTCACAAGAATCCACACTGTGATCTAATGGGATTGCCACCTTCCATCTTTAGCAGCAAAGCTAAAGACTCTAAGTCCAAAATTCGCAGCAGTGAAAAGCTGAAATGGATCAGTCAATATAGATTGAGAACACCAAGCCCCAGGACATGACACAACCACAGTGAAAGGTCTCACAACCATCTGACACCATAACACTTGCTGTTTTGGGGGACACTCCTTAGGCATTTCTTACTGTAATTATATCAGCCATATAGTTAAACCTATAACTATAAAGGTTTAACTATATGCCTGATTATATGTCATATTTATAATCATTGTGTTAAGTTTGACTGAAAAAGGAATATGTAGACGTCTGCATCTGAAGGCCTTTGCAGGAGCCCATTGTCATTTCATTTAAGAGCTCACCTTAGCAATGCTAATCCATCACAATTTGGGCTCTTGATAAAGTAGGTTCACACCACCAATTTCCAGGAAGTAAAGCTTATGCTAGGATCTTTTTTCATTAAATCCCTTGTGCAGCAAAACTTAAATACATGCTGCTCTGAATTGCTAGAATATGGTATAATCAGGAGTTTTTTGCCCTCTTTACTGATTATACAGGTATCACCCTGGTTTCTTACTATTAAGAGTTACATAGCTGTCAGTCATGGTGGTTTTGTGATGGTACAGAGATTTAAAACCAGCTGAAAACATATTTGTTCTAAATTCAGGAGATGAGTCCCTGAAAACGGAAATCCAAACTGAACAGTAATACAGAGAACATTTTAGATTTTCACTTCTGAAAACTGATGAATGTTTTTGTAATGTTTAAAAATTATGTCTGTAAATAGTTTGAGTTTTCTTAGGACTTCTAATTCTCTTTTACATATCAAAATGAAGAACAGCTATAGATGTTACCTGATTTTAAATTTGTTCAAAATGGATTATATGCTCTTACCCTGTAGGTGACCCATCTTGAGCAGTTTTCTTTGTTCCTCCTCATTAGAAATCCCTATGGAAATCAGTAAGATTGCTACAAACAAAGGAAAACCCTTGCCTGAAAATCTCTGCAGATTTCCTTTCAAGCAGTAACATTTCTCTATCTAAAACATCCTTGGTGGCCTTTTAGCACTCTTGAAGTCTATGACTAAATTCCCATTGATTTCAATGAACTTAATGCTATTAATTAATATTACTGAAAGGTGTGTTCTGTTTCTATAAAACGGGCTCTTTTTCCTGCTGTTATTTCTTGTTAACATTCCATTTCTAATAATTTGAAGAAAACAAAACCCCCTTAATGAAACGGGAAACAAACATAAAATTAAAAAAAATAATGAATTATAAGATTTCTCATCAAAAGACTGTGTTAAAATGTGACTAACATAAGGATTTAGACTCCTACATAGGAGTTTCAAACATTGGTTATATATCATACTTGTTACTGTCCCCATCATACAGATGACATTAAAAGACAGATAGATTGGAGAGCTAACTGACATCCATCAGGCAGCTCTTTGAAGAGAGCATGGACTTTCTAATATTTGTATCATGGGTGTTTGCTATCCTGTGCCAAAAAACTAGGCCCAGTTGTTACTTCTAGAACTAAGCAGGCTAAACTATCATTAAACTTTTCTAAAGTTTTCTGTTCTTTGCCATGGCTAAGCCCTTACATTCATCCACTCCTTTTTTTCAAGATTTGGGAAAACATTCTTGTATTTTCTTCCCTGTTTTTTTTTTTTATATCCATACATATCTACAGCTCCAAGAGAAGAATTCAAACAGTCAAATTATCTTGACAATTTTAATCAACTATTTTATCTTACTTCGATGAAGGAGGAAAAAAATTAAAGGTAAAAAGTGAGTAGGTAGATACTGTGATCTGTAGCTATCTCAGGCAACTAACTGTGCTATCTGCTCTAATAAAAGCTCAAATGACTAGACATGTAAAGGCAAGATACAAATCCACCTACATCTTCAAAAAACATGCACTTTCATCTTAGGGAAAAAAAAAGTGATACTCCCTCTTTTTGGAGCAGATTAGATTTCTGTGTGTCATGGTTCAACCCCAACTGGCAACCAGACACCACACAACTGCTCACTCATTCCCCCACCAGCAGAATTGGGGAGAATCTTGGAAGAATAAAAGCCAGAAAACTTCTGTGTTGAGATAAAGAAAGTTTAATAGGGAAAGTAAAAGCCACACACTTAAGCAAAGCAAATAAAGCAATTCATTTACTGCTTCCCATGGGCAGGTAGGTGTTCAGCCATCCCCAGGAAAGCAGAGCCACATCACACAGAACTGTTGCTGGGAAGACAAATGTCATCACTCAGAATATCTCCCCTCTTCCTGCTTCCTCTCCCTTGTCAGTGTGACAGTATTAAAAGCAGAAAAGGCCTTGGCTCTGTCTAAGCAGTGCTCAGCAGTAACAAAAATATCTCTGTATTATCAGCACTGTGTCCAGCACAAATCCAAAACACAGTCCCATAGTAGCCACTGTGAAGAAAATAACTCTACCCCAGCCTAAACTGGTACACTATACCATATAGCCTTACGAGTTCTCAGATTGGCTAACACCCAATCTGTGAAGCGTGGACATTGAGTATATTCTAGTGACTGCATTTCAGAACTCGATAGACTTGCCGAGAATCTGCTGGCAAATCATCAGCCCAGGTGATTCTGCCTACAAGCTGTCTTCCATCTTCTTCCAGAAGCAGACAAACTGCCTCAGTACTATATGGAAACAGATTTTGAATTGCATTGAGAACTTGTGGGATACAGTAAGATGAATAATATTTATATTAATATAGGTTGCCTAATTTACAGATGATAGACAATGCACAAGTCAGGCTTAAACATTGGTTCAGAAAAGTGACCGATGTTGTCCTTTGATGGAAAAACCTCCAGGGATGAAGGGACACTCTTTTCAAATCATATTATCGTAAACAGAAACACTACTTTATGTATCTCAGCACCCTGGAGCTGCATTTTGCTCCTAGCATTGCTCTCCTAAATGACATGAAAATTGTTAGAAGGGGTGGATTATGTCTACAGAAATCAGCCAAATGTCTATAGAGTCGCTTTCATTTCCATATCTTTATTTATATTTGCTAGTGCTTTTCAAAATCTGATGGACAAATTGGCTTAGCAATTACTGTCCCTGCTTGGTGTGTCTTAATGGAGGCTGCCAGCTGAAGTGATTTAGCTTTTGTTACACCATAAAGGCATTTCATTTTTATCTTCCAGGGGATAATAGACCTTGTCATAAGATATTATATCTTTTGATTAAAAAAATAAATATATATGTCTTCCCATCTCCCTTCTCCTTTGACACAAACACAACCCAATATTTACAGGTCATACATACCTTGGAGGACACTTCTGATTTCATCAGCTAGTACAGACAGTAAGCTTTATAAGTTCTCTTATGCAAAACTAACATCTATGAAAAGAAAACAGGAGGTGGTCAGGTGGGATCTTTTTCAGAGATGACCAAACTTTTCTGTTTTTGCAATGTGGTTTCACTATTTTCTCCCTGTCTATCTCCTCAACATCAGACAAGATAGATTGATCCTGGGTAATTTGTTTTATTATTATTTATTTTCTACTTCAGGGAATGTGTGTCTCTAGACAAGTCACATTGAGGACTTATTCCATAGTCTGAATCACTCTGTGTCATCTGCACCTTTACTACATTTTGAGTCAGCCACCAAACAAGACTCTCATCTACTTTCCTGATACTTTCTGATAGCAGAGTATGTACAGACAAGGTTCAGTTTTTCAGTTTTACATTGCATTTAGCCTGGTGTTCAGGTGTGGTGTCCCATCACTAAATAGCCTTTGCTACAGGTATACATTAGTTCTCTTCAATGAGACGCATCTAATAATCTCATGTGTCTACTTGTCTTCTTCAGTCAGGGAAAATAAAAAATCCACAGAGGAAGGATCTAATGTTCTCATCTCTCCTTGAAGTCTTGTGATGATTATAAGAATGGACTAACATCTTGCCTTTTAACCCCTGTTAGTCTTGACATGAAAATCTTTATTACTGAATTTTAGTGAAAGATAGATATTTTCTGTCTTCCCAACCACTGTTCTTTGAAAAATCTACTTATAGTCAAAACCTAGTCTTTTATGCATCTGTTTTCATGACAAATGATATAATAAGTACACAGAAGCATAAAATTAATATATACAATTGACAATAGTGCTCAGAATTCTTCTTTTTACCTGGTAATGGAAAGAAAGTGATACATGACTGGTGTTTTTCTCTCCTTTCTGTTGCCTCTGCTTGTAAGAACTAAAATAAAAAGTAACTCACTGTGATAGTTTACAGTGTGCCAACAGTTTTAAATATTTTTCGAAATCTCATATTCCTCAATAAAGTACTTGAAAAGGCTATTCCTATGGGCAAGAGCATAGATTGTTTTTCACTGTGCCTTGTGTATATTTGATCAACCTGAAGCAAGCAAAGCCATCAGTTAGAGAATTATATACAGCTATGTTGGCAAATAATATGGTACAATTGGAGTGGATATTGAAACAGTTGGTACTAAAGGCTTGGAATCCACATTACTCATTTACCAACCTTTTCTAGTCGTAGTTATCTAGTCTTTTCTGGTAGCCTGAGTACCATTTAGTAGCTGGAGTATAGTAGGTACTCTGCTGCTTAGTCTGACAGGAAGCTTTTTAATGAGCCCTAAGATATAGACAAAAAAGCAGTAAGTGTTTATCCTAGAGATAAACATCAAAGCCTTATCCTGACCGGAACTAAAGAAATAGCTTTGAAACACCCCTGATTCTTCAATTCATACTGTCACAATCTGTGCTCTTAACAATTGCATTAATTTTCTTGGAACAGTTAAAATCCTTCTAATACCACAACAGTTGTTTAACTCTAAATGTTCTCCCCCTTTTTGGCTTTTGGATAAATGGTGATCTCTTCCAAGTGTGCTTACTGGAAATTCAATGTTGTCACTTCTCATAAAGTAAGCACAGATAGGCCAAAGCAGACTTAGAAGATGTTTTGTCCATTTAGTAAGCAGTGTTTTTCAGATTTAATAAAAAGCAAATCATAGAATCAGCTAGACTGGAAAAGACCTCTGAGATCATAGAGGTCATGAGTACATCATAGGCCTTTGACCTAACACCGCCTTGCCTTCTAGACTGTGGCACTAAGTGCCACATCCACCCTCTTCTTAAACACCTGCAGGGACGGTGGCTCCATCACCTCCCTGGATAGCCCATTCCAATATCTGATCACTCTCTCTGTAAAGAACTTCTTCCTAATGTCTAACCTAAACCTCTCCAGCTTAGGACTGCGCCCTCTTGTCCTACTGCTGGTTGCCTGAGAGAAGAGACCAATGCCTGCCTGGCTACAAAATCCTTTCAGGTAGTTGTAGAGAGTGATAATGTCTCCCCTGAGCCTCCTCCAGGCTAAACAACCCCAGCTCCCTCGGCCCCTCCTAATAAGACTTGTGTTCAAGTCTCTTCACCAGCCTCATTGCCCTCCTCGGGACCCACTCCAGCACCTCAGTTTCCCTCCTGAACTGCGGAGCCCAGAAATGTACATAATACTCGAGGTGCAGCCTCACCAGTGGCAAGTACAGCGGTAGAATTACTTCCCTGGCCCTGTTGCCACACTGTTCATGATACAGGCCACAATACCATTGGCCTTCTTGGCCACCTGGGCACACAGCTGACTCATGTTCAGCTGCTGTCACTCAGAACCCCCAGGTCCCTTTCTGCCTGGCTGCTCTCCAGCCCCTCTGTGCCCAGCCTGTAGTGCTGCAGAGGGTTATTGTGGCCAAAGTGCAGGACCCGGAACTTGGCCTTGTTAAGCCCCATGCCATTTGATTCAGCCTACCTATCCATCCTACCCAGGTCTTGCTGCAGAGCCCTCCTGTCTTCCAGCAGATTGACACTCCACCAACTTGATGTCATCTGCAAATTTGCTAATGGTACACTCAATCCCCTCATGCAGGTCATCAATAAAGATATTAAACAGAACTGGTCCCAACACTGACCCCTGGGGAACACCGCTGGTGACCGGCTACCAGTTGGATGCAGCAGCGTTCACCAGCACTCTCTCACTTTCCAGCAGAAAGTTTCTGGCAAGGTAAAATGTGACAGAAGGCAAATGTCTATAAGCCATAAGTGGAATCTTAAAAGTATTCCACCCAAGAGTATTTTTCATTTTTCCTTGAATAGCTGACCAATTCTAGACAACCCTGTAAAATTACCTTCATAATAAAGATGAGCAGTTGGTGAAGAATACAGAGAGCTACTTCAAAGAAGGATTTCTGCATTTGCATTTTGAAAGTTTTTCTCAATATGTAGCAGAGTCAACTTCAGCTTTTTTGCAGATGTTTATACAATTCCAAGTCTTGTTCACATGCACCAAACTGCTGATCTAAGTTAAGTACTGTTTGATATTTGGTGTTCACTGCTGAAGGCGTGTCAGTGAAAGCCCATTTTCAAGTACCACTTGTAGTACCACTTGTAGTTCATCTTGTATCTTGTAGTTCAACGGTTCCAAATATTTTTGAGCTACCACTCTGTAGCTGTAATTGTCTTCAGTGATGGACACATAGTGAAATCTGATTTTGATAATGAGTACATTTCTGTATTGCCTTCACTTTGGTCTGTCATTTCCATTTCTCCTCTCTGATTCCTTGAAGTGATTCTCGCTCAAGAACTTTTGCAAACTGAATTGGCTGTGCTTATTTTTCAGAGCATACACATATGCTTTGTGCTTGTTCTACTTTGACCTCCACACAAAAAAATTAGATCACAAATGATCCCTGGCATTCTGAAAAAACTACTTATTGATCTCTGAATTGTTGTGTATGATTTCAGCCAATCCAACAAACATCAGAACAAGTAGAAAACCAGCAAATTTGTGTCAGTGTTGTATAAATTCAGGAAGATGAGTTAAATGGATTGTATTGATAATGGCTAAGCCAGAAATTTAATTTCTTGAAAGTCTGAGATAACACCACCACAAGCCGCTGATGAAGGATGAAATCAAGATGTAAAAAAAAGAGAAGAAAGATGTAGAACACATAATATTTTTCTCTTTAGAGTAGGAAGACAATTCCACACACACACCAAAAAAAAAAAAAAAAAAGCTGTGTTAATTACTAGCAGTAAAATTGGCAGAATGTTCTTGATTTCTTTGTAAAGCATAGGCTTTTAACCCTGTTGGGGTTGTGGAGGTGAGCAGGAATATTATCTTGTTGAGATCTGTCTTCCTTGCTTGTCATGACAGCTTTTACCTTGTTGGTTTGCTAGGTATCTCAGTTACATCTGTGTGTTAAAATTCATTCAAACTCTGATTTCATTTTTATAGTCTTTGTGTCATTCTAACTTTAGTGAAATTCCTGAGCTGAAAAAGCAACACACACAGATAAGCTAGGTTTTTTCAGATTTTTAGGCAGAAAATTTGAGTTCAAAATAAAGTCAGTTATGGCTGCAGCAAATCAGCCTTGGAGATAGATGATCAGCTTTATCTAGAAACAGATGAAATGGATGAGTGAGCTAGAATTTGGATTTATGGAACAGATCCTCATCTACAGGCAGTGGAATTGCAACAATTCATAGAGGCTGAAAAGCGCCTGAATTTCTGGTTCTGCCACTAGACATTGACTTGTAAGTAGTGAACATTCCCATGACACTAAGTCAAGTTTTAATAGAATCTTTAATGAAAACAGCTGCCAGAAATATAAGTTTTTGATTCAGCTGAAGACCATAAATAAGTCCTATAAATACAAATAAACAATGAAAGTGATAGTAGGGTTGTATGCACACTTCCCCCAACGGGAGAAACATTGTGACTAAAAAACAAAGAGAAGAAACAAAAGCAAGTACTCTTGCAAAGATATTTGCATCTAGTTATTAAACATTCAACCTTTACATAATGAAGGGCATATTTACAGTGGTGCTCAAATTGAATGCTCTAAGGCTGTTTTATGATATTAAAATATTTATAAATAGGCTTTAATTCCACTTTGCCTCCATCAAAAAACTCAGTAGATATCCTAATTACCATTTCTTTGTGCAGATGAAAGGCAATCATACGTATGTATTGACATTCAACTAACACTATTCACTAAAAGGTTCAATAGTTTAGCATGACTGCCAAATCACTAAACAAGGGCATAGGCTAGTTTAATAAATAATGGTGACTGTATTCAGAGTGTTATAGGACACACTGGAGTTGTACTACCTAGGTAAATGAAATTGCCTATGCCCTCTCTATAACAGACAGGCCTGAGATCAAATGAAATGACAGAAAGTAATTTTTAGGCCTATCACCCGAGGTACCTTTCACAAGCTGTAGTTTCAGAAAATATAAATATATTCATAATTTAAACACAGTATTGCCTGATGTTATTGATTAAGCTGCAATCTTGAAACATGGTTCAGGCTCAGGTCTTTCTCTTTAATTCATTGAAACATTCTTTTCACTTACCTTAGAAAATGAATAATTGTAGTGTGGAACTGATGGGCAATGGGACACACTGACAAATTTAATTTCCTCATATGCCCAATATTCTGTCTCTACTGGGCATGTTTAATTTTACCATGTTTGCTGTCAAAGAATTTTTTCACATTTGCTACTAGCTCTGCATTTTATGGGAAGAGAAAAAGGAAAAGACACAGTGGAGAATTATAAACCAGCTTTTGGGATTCACACAGCCAGAGGAAAAAATAGAAGTGCTACTGTCCCTTATGTTCTTATAATCGGTTGATTGCCTCAGGCCAATAATCTCTTGGGTACTCAGGGTTTCCCCAAAATTTGCTTGCTAAGCTTCTTACAAAGCTAGCACGCTATAAGGTGTTGTGAGTCCTTAGGGTGATCCATTAAACAATGCTTTTCTTCTTTTTATTGTAGTCTTTATGCAAATTGATTTAATTCAAAAAGATTGAAACTACAGCATTTTCATCATTATTCAAATAAGTGAGTAGATAACTTGCTTTAAGCTTTTAAAATTCTATTGTTATTGGTGCATTTCATTTTTTTCTATGACATATATAATTTCCTATTTTCTATAGGGCATTTCTTGTATATGGCATTTGTCTTTACTGACACAGGAGGACATGGTAAGAATATGGGCATTGATTTAAATGATTTAGAAACCTTAATCTATAGTCATTAAAGTTCTTATTTATAACTTATTTTTAATTCTTCTACATTTTTATATATTATGTAATGATTGTCTTATAAATTATGGTAAACTGCATTTGAAAGGAAATTCAAATGCCATTAAAATCTTGGGTTTATTTTTCATTTTGTTCTAAATCTGAGCAAAATTGCTTTTGGTGTGACCTCATGCACATCTTTTTAAACCACTGAGAAAAGTCTCTTAGAAAAGGAAAAGGCCAGCACCTACTATTAATGAATCAAAGAGATTGTTTCTAATCACCAGATCCTTTATATTTCTAAAATTGGTTAATTTCCTCCTTTTTATACCCAAATTTTATTCATAGGCTGGAAGAGAAAACATGATTTTTATCTTTTTATCAAGTCTTTCCAAATTTCTCCCCTTAAATGGAATCAGTAATTGAAGTAAGTTTTTTGAATAATGACTTATTTTCTATAACATAGGAAGAGGTTACAGACAGTTTGATTGACTTACCAAGTCAATGAAGTGAATACTTGGAATTTGACAATTGACTTCTACCAGCCTAGTGGTTTGATATGCATTAACACTATGATAGCAAGCATACTACATTTTGTATTAGGGTTTAGTGGGTATGCAATAAATTAAATCATTATATAGGTTTTCACACCTATATATGCCNAACACCCCTTAATATGTGAGCAAGAAACTTATACCTCTAAAATCCCAAAAATCCACAAAATTCACCCCAAACCTTAGGCATCAGCTTCATGATTAAATATAAAATATTTTTATGTAATATTTAAATCTATTAATTTCTTAATAGTTAGATTTTCTCTGTCTTGAAGTGCTACTGGATTTTTTTAGCAGAGCTGTGGGAATAGTTCACACAAAGAATGATGCAGTTTTGATGTCAGAGACACCGAAAAAGATTTAATAGAGACAAAAGCTTCCTTATACTTTCCTTGCAAAGAAAATACAAACATAGGAGAGCAAATATTTCCTCTTGCATGTTTCTTCCATTCTCACATATCGTCAGTCAGTCAGTAATACACAAGATGGAAGCAACACACATGGGATTTGGAATCTAGCCTGGTTATGAAGACCTGACAGAAAAAATATTCTGTTTCCTGAAGGGAGCCAATTTGTTCTGACCTCCTTGACAGAGAGCAGATTTGATACCCCACAATCTCACTGTGGGTGTTACCTTCCAACCATACCCACCCATAAGTTTACACTGCCATCAGTTTTGAAATATGGTGCTGCGAGAACAATTTACAGTATTTGACAGGGTGCCACAAGCCATCTTAGCCTCTTTTTTTTGATTTGCAGTTCAGAGAAAATAAGTTCTTACCATTGTTACCGCACTCTAAAAGTCTGGCTTTGAAGGACAAAAGCATGTCAACTGTACATGAGTAATGTGGAATTAATCTGCAGACTTTATACTGGAGAAAAAACTGGGAGTGTCAGAGCTGCAAGGGCAGTCTGTGACCCGAAGGGCATCTGAGGGGCACTTCAGAGAAGCATCTCAAAATTCAGTGACTTAGAGATGCTTTGGAACAAGGATTAAAACACTTACTTTTTGCTAAAGCTTTTTTTCTCTTTTTGAGAGTATTAACCTTTCAAAGGCATAAGGGAGTAGAATATTAAAATTTACTAAGCAAGAAATTCTTTTATCATTTTCAGAGGGGAGAGTTATTTACTGATCCAAACTACTTTGAAGTCTGAAAAGAGAAGCTTGAAACCTTCGTGAAACGGCTCATACCTGCACTAATTGGGTTTCTTCCTGTCTGGAACCCAGAGTTACAGAGCTACCTTGAACATAAGCAGTATAGGAAAGAAGGTTAACATACATATTTCACAATATAAAAATCAGATTTGTGCTACGGACAAGACAGACCTTTGCTTTTCAAGGCATAGGAGAGTGTTTGCATAGCAGTGCCTAGCAGTGCAGCAGCACTGATAAAAATCTCATTGGCAGTGGTCTCTAACTCATGGAAGGAGAAACTGGGGAATCCAGCAAAAAGGGAAAGTGTTTAAACAGAGAAGAATCACAACATATATCAAAGGCAGTCACATCTTGAAGTTACAACACAACAAGTACTTCTGTGTCAGATCATAGTCGAAGGGAACAGAAGGTAGCTTTACTTGGGGCACACCAAACTGAGTCATTACGAAAATCTGAGAAGGTTTTTTGGTTAGTCCACTGATTCAGTCTGAGATGATGGAAAGGGGCGATAGTATTAGCTGCTACACTGGGCTCTTCTGATTAACTCATCTCTTATAGAGTACTTTGAAATAGCACTCAGTTGAAATATGTTTCAGAAAGAAAAAAGTGTAAAATGCGTAAGACTTCAGTGTGCATGTCCTAGATTTTCAGTAATTAAAATTGGCAGTATATTTACTGTATGAGCATTGATAGAACTTCTCTGGCATATAATTGAAAAGAACGGAGAAGAAACTTTGCCTGACAAATGCCTTAATAAGTCATGTTTTCATTCCACACTGTGTCCACTTTATAATGTCTATCATTACAATGTAAGTAACTAATTGGTATCTGTGCAGAGATATCTCTATTGGCACATTAGACATCTAGAAGAAAACATCTTATTTGCAAACAACAATAAAAATACCAGTGGAAAGGCTTGTTTTTAATACCATACTGAATGCAGCCTGAACAAATGAAGATTGTTGATGTGATTTAGCATTATGCCAACAGTGAACACAACTGTAAATTATTTTTGCAACCTGCTCTCGCAGTCCCAAATTGCCTTTTTACTGTCTGCATTTCTAATGATGTTTGATACATCCCAGGGAAAAGAGAATACTGATCTCTTTTATCTTGATTTAGTTACTGAGCTGGGTTCTTTATATATTCAAGACCAAAAAGAGCAAAAAAAAAAATCCTCTTTTGCAATGTCAGAATGCAAATAAATTCTAAGAAAAGTAGAAATCACTGATCATGAGTAGAAAGTTTTTATAGTGGCAATTTAACCTGGCTGTTATTTACACTATGAAACTCTCCCTATGTCGGAAGCTGTGTTTACTAGAAAGATCAGACAAGATTTCTTGCCATTTTAGTTGGCTTTAAGGAAAGCAAACTGACAAAGTCACAAAGTATGCAGTGTACAAAACAGAAATGGTGACATTTTTAAAATACCTGTGAATTTTTAATGTTTAGGGCACTTATTTTCATTTTTAAATGTAGAAGTTTGAAGAAATAGATAGTATCATGCAGATGGAGACTAGAACAACCACAGTCTGTCTCTCGAGTTGCTGACCTAAAAATTTGTTCATTTACATCCTGCTCAGCTCTGCAATGTGCTGTGCCTGCTGTACCTTGTAGATATATATCGTAGTGTCCTAAATGGCTGGCATGGGAAGAACATGCTGAATACTTAAATTTTGCACATCAAAGTATAAAGGTTTGTAGAATTTGAACTGCAGTTTAACAGTAACAGCTGAGAGACTTTTGCATGATTTTTTTTTTTAATTAATCACAACTATTTAAAGGCATATTTTCAGCTGGCTAAGTGACTTTTTGTGATCAAAGGTGCATCCACCTGCACCAAAAAAAAGCATTTTATGAAGTGTTTGCATGAAGCAAGGAGCCATTCTGGAGACAACCTCCTGCTGAATATACTAGTGTGCCCACATAATGCAACACAATCCGAAGCTAAGATACTAGCTCTGATGTACTATTAGTAATCAATACAGTACTACACTGAAGCTAATTTGCCTGTCTTTGTATAAATAGTGTGATTCCAACACCAAAACAGCACAGGTTTACAGCAATTAGGGGCTCTTTCTGGCATTTTTGGATGGTGATGTGCAATTCTATGACTCTCCTTCACTGTAGGTGAATGTCCAGGAGAAGTGGACATGATGTGGATTGTGCTGCACCCTTTGTAGGTAAGTCCTAAATATATGGAGTTGTATAGCATCATCTGCATATAGCTTCATCAATCTGACTGAAAATTTGAGATGAGGCCTAACTTCCAGACATGGAAAAACATAGCAGTTAAACCAGTAGGACACAATCCTAAATGATGCTTTTATGTCATGTTTCAGGAATAATACAGATGTGACTATTCACATTGGGAATCCACTTCCATGTTTTACATACCAGAAGCCTATTAAACCAGTTCTGTGGGTGAACTGAACATTTGGGTAAAGCTGAACCAGCTACAGGTTACCCTCAGGCTGTGACACAAGAGCTGCAGTACCAAGTAACTATCACCTTCAGGCAACCTCTGAGAGGAACCATGTCAGTAATACTAAGCAAAGTCTTCCCTGGCTAGGAATCAGAGCCCTTAGTTACAAGTCTTTCCACATTTACTTAAGGTAAAGTTCAACCCAATACTAGAGAGAGCTGCGACGTATATAACAGTGAGCTACCTCAGGGCAGAAGTGGATTGAAACAGTGCTGAGATGTGATCTAGAAATAGACCTTACAGATTCTATGAGGCCTTTTCTCCTTCTCTGTCAAAACAAGGTCATTCTCGTTCATACATTTTCCAGTGCCTACTCCTAAAATTTGTTAAGTAATGGGGCTTTTCACCAGAATGAAGCTTTTCTTTTAACAGCTACACTTACAGAATGGGCCACAGCCCTCATATCTTATTGTTATTCTGACAATGTTCAGTATGTCTGCTTAGGGTATGTCACTCTCCTTTCTGATTTCAAAGATATTTTACCATTCACTGATGCCCTTGACAATAAAATTTCTCCTCTCAGAAGCTGTGAGCACAACACAGCTTAGTATTAAATACTGGAAGCATAGTATATATCACATATTTCCTGAAAATTACATTTAAAAAAAAATCAGGTTTGAAAAATCTAAAACTCTGAAGTTAGGAAATGTCAGAATTAAGGATTCCAGTGCAATCTTTATTCAGATCCTCTCTGCATATGTCTTTATGATAGTCTTTAATTACAAGATAAAATGTTTCCCATGGGTCCCCTGCCTCATTTATTGCACCAGTTGGATAGTACTTGAATGGTAACTGTTCAATAGTGCTTTTCATCTTCACCATTTATTGCACAGATTTCCATGCTTTTTTTACTAAATGCTATCCAATACTTTCTCTGAATATAGAATTAAAGGCCAATCTACTGTATTCATAATGTTATGTTTTAGTTCTTAGCAAATACATTAATATCAGATGTATGACGAGAGTTACAGTTTCATTTTACATGTGGATAGCAAAAGCACGGGTGTGCTATTCTGAATTAGCCTTGGGAGTTCAACTAAAGAAACAAAGTGGCATTCCAGAGCATTTAATGTTTGATATCAATTTGTCTGTCACTGACAACTCCTTTATTTCCTAGTAATCCACACCAGCAAACCAGTTAGCTCAGTTGGTTAGAACATGATGCCAATAATACCAAGGATGTATGTTCAATCTCTGCATTGGCTATTCACTTCAGAATTAGACTCAGTGATCCTTGTGGGTCCCTTCCAACTCAGAATATTCTGTAATCTCTGCAGAGAGTCTAAGTATTAAGTACCTTTGAAATGAGGGTGCATACGGAAGAGAGAGTAACTTTATTCTTTAAAGAATAAAGGATGCAGCAAACCTGTTAATAATCAAGTCCAGAGGTAATCATGAGAAGAAAGGGCAAATAGAAGCCCTGCATAAAGATCTTCCAGCCTATAAAGGGACAAAAAAGAATGTTATCATAGGAATTTCAATCTAGGGTAAAGAATTAGTAACTCTGTAAAAGTCCATAAACTTCTTTTCATGTAGTGTGCATACAGTGAGATACATCAGAATATTTTCCTTGTAGAAAGAGATGAGGATTTTGTACCAGCAAGATCATGAAACAGAAAGCATCTGTGCATGAGAAACTATTGATTTTCATTTGAAGTAGTTTGGTAAAATAACATACTAGCAGCTTCAAAGGGTGAGGGGAAGCGTGATGGTGCATCAACCTCACCCTTGGGCCACAGGATGACCCCAGATGAGAAGCTAGAAAGCTGAGACCTCCTAAAGAAAATCAGAGTGATAATTGCAATAGTGAATTGAGGATTATTTTCTAAACTTCATTGAAGTGTGTAATTGAAGAGAGGGAGGAAAATGTCATTGTTTTACACACAATTGCAGTTTAAAGCTGAAGATTGCCTGAGTTCATTACTGACTAGTCTCCCTATCTGCATGTCTTTCCTTTTGGACCTGAAATACGCAGTGAACAGTGTGACCTCAAGACGTTATTTATAATTATTGGTTAGTCTTAACAGTAGGTTCAAAGCAATACATGGGATTCAGCACCACAAAAATCTCTATTTGTTCACCTGTCTTGTGTTGTACTACTCAACATTTAGCGATTATAAAATGAAAACTGACTTCCTAGTGATCTCAGCTTCTCTCTGCCGGTGTTCCTAATACTGCTCTAAAATTCTGGTGCTTAGTTTGTCATTTGTGGAGTCTCCCTTTCTTCGAAAGTTGTAGGTCTCGGTGAGATCAAAGTAAAACTTCAAAGCAGCTGACTCCTGGGATTTTTTTTCAAGAATTGGTAAATGAGACTATATGATACTGTGCACTGTGCAGACTGTTTGCCACAGGTCCATCTAGATTTATAATTCTCTGTGATTATATATAATTCAGTGTGATAACAGTCAAAGTGTGACAATACGTTACTACAGATACCTTGTATTCATTTCATTCATAGATATATTATATTTAAATTCTTGGTCTTAAAAGCCAGAGACAAAATTAACAGTTAATCAAAATGTTTGTGCCATTTTTATATATGGCACGCTGTAAAACATGAGGGCAAGAAAATTTTAACTCTCTGGTTGTAAAATATTCAATCTAATACTGAGAGTCCATCCTTCCTGGAGGGAATGTTCCCTTAACTGCACTGCAGGTTTTCCTCTAAAACACTGGTGACACCTACAGAAACCAAAACACAACTTGTTCTAGAATCAGCTCCAGAAATCAGGTGCCAAACTGAGTGTGACCTGCTTGGGCCCTGGCATAGAAATTGCCACTCTATATCCTTTAACAACATTTAATCTCTTTGCCAAGGGGCTGAGCTATGAACAAACTATGATGGCCACTGCCAACGGGACTGGAAAAACAATAAAGAGATGTTAACTGAAAGGTGTAATGAAATGTGATTCAACACTAACCTTAGGTTCTTTTCATACCCCATAGCAGAGATCCAGTAATTTGCATTAATTTAAACAGGCATACATGGTTAAGAATCCCATGGAACCACATCTATTCACATCAAAAATTGAGCTAGAAGTGCATCTTCTTTACTTGCTCCAATTTAAAGCCACTTCTTCACCTTTCAGGGACAGCAAAAAAAGTAGCATGTTCTAGTTTTTAAAGATATAAGAATTAGTTTTACTTTATATCTGGGAAGGTTCCCATATATGCATTGGTGATCTACTTTTAAATTACTTTCCTATGCTTGCCACGTTTCCTAAATCTTCTGTTTCTTTTGGGCTACTATAGAGTGTATCTACTTTTAGCTGGTTTTAGTCTCAGGGACTGCATAGGTGAAAACTGGACTTGCTAAAATGCCGCAAAAAAAACAAACAGATACAGATGAAAGAAAATTTAAAGGACAAGAAGAAATCAAGTACACCCAAACTTCCTTCTAGTAGTTAGTTACAGTATGTATTTGATGCTTAGGCTTCATCAGAATTTTACCAGGTCTTTTACTGCTGAGTTACTTCTGGGGAAATTACAAAACTGTATCTTGCATTTTCACAAGCAAAATGGTAGCATTCAATATAAAAGTTCACACATGTCTAATGATTTGATGTTCTTTAGATTTCAAAACTGAGTGTTTCCATAGAGGTACTTTCAAAAAAAACCAAACCTATTTTGCAGGAGAAAATGCCAAGTACTTACTAAAAATCAGGCCCCTTGAAAGAATTTCAGATGCACCCCAAAGCTTGAGCAAATGCTAGCACCTACCTACTTTGCAAATGCAGGACAACATAGATATCTTTCCACAGCAGAATGAAGTGATTAATGTTTGTTAAATACTCAGAGAGCATATTTTACTGTACTCTTATCTACAAAGTTGATTTTTATCTGACAATGGAAAAAAGTTCATCATTGCACTGCATTGTACATTAAGTACTCCCAAGGCACAAGTACATCATTTCAGCAGCATTCCATTTTCATTCAAAAAACAGAATGAGATTGAATTATGCAGTCAGATCCCAGAGTTCTTGGTAACTATTCTCTTAGAAATACTTTCTCTTATTCAAAGTCTTGTCTTTTCATGATTAAATAATACAGTCATTTGTAGCCATAGGATGCCTGCCTTCAGGGACATGGCAGAATAGCTACAATAGTTTCACCAGCTAGCAAACTTAGATCCATCTGTGCCAAGGAAAAAAATACTGAACACTTGAGCTGTGACAGACAGAACAAATGTTCCCTAATTTTCTGTTGGAGGATTTGCAGTTTTTCCACTTGAGATGATGATGCTGAAATGAGGATTTTCACTTTTTGAATATGACATTATTTATGAGGAAGACATGAAGTAAATATTTCAGCTGGAGTAGGTTTAAAATTAGCCCAAGCTCAAAACGTTTAAAAAGTAGCTTCTGTCTTTTTAGAAATTATTTAAGCTGTGTGGGCTTGGATGTGTCAATGATGAATGAATGACCATTTTGGAAAAGAGCTTTGGGAAAAGGCTTTGCTTGGGAAGAGCACGCTGTTTCCTCTGATGAGAAAGGATCTGGTCTATGCTGTTTACAGTGTGGCCACCAAAGGGCAAATTTGTCAGGAATATGCAGGATTAACAGTTCTTAGCAACCAAATGTGTACATCCCCTGTAATGTCATTACAAGGTTGGTGGGGTTTTTTTCATAGCAGAAAGCTTTATCAGAAAGAATAGTGACAGGAAGTTCCATCTTATTTATAGTCCCTCATGCTTTTACCTAAATTCAGCCTAATGACCTCCAAGGTTGTACCTGTTGTGCTGAGGACATCACTAAAATTACCTCAATTTCCAGAGAAAAATCATACATTTTACAGACAGCAGATAAAAAGGGTGAGCTGTTACAGCTTTGGGGTTGGGATTTTTTCCCTTTATAGATACCCATTGACATTGTGTTATTTCCATCAGATGATCTCCAGGATCCATCAGGTGTGACCTTAGCAGAGGAGTAGGCAACATAGCAGAAGTGATTCATTGATTTTATGAAGCAATTCCCTTCCCAGCTGTGACCCATCAGCACAGGACATTTAAAAAGAAAGAGATTAGAATTAATTATTCAGGACAGAATCAGATGACAGAAAGGTCTCTATCTCTCTTGGTTAGAATTTGTTGTATTCTACAACCCATTTAGAATATCACATAACGTTCATGAAGGGGTTAGTGATTTTTTTCTGTTAAACAAAAAGACTTATAAGCTACACTAAGTGAAGTGCAGAGTAGTCAGATACAATGACAATGACAATGAGTAGCATAAGCTTACCGGAAGATTAGATAGAGTGGTCTCTAAGGAAAATGTTTCATAAAACTACTGGACCAACTTCCTTCAGTTTATTGAGGCTCTGAAGAGCCTCTTAATAGTTATGGCTTTCATACGGGATACTACACCAAGTAACCAACATGGGTATTCATATATATTAATCTTTTGTAAAAACTTCTCTGGACCTATAAGCGCTCCAGGTGAGTCACAAATCATGTTATTTTTGTTTTTCTTCCCTCTGAAGTATTTTAAACATTGAAAGACTAAAAGTCTGAAAATTGAGTTATCTTAATTAATGCTAGGGAAAGAGACCTTCCTTTGATTTGCTTACCTGACTAGTATATTGTTAGCATATATACTGGAATAAACTGAATATTACCATGTCTCTAAATGTATAATATTTTGTCTAGTGACACATATTTTTATGGAAGCCTGTAAATTAACAGATATTGTGGCAAGGACTGTAAGTATGAACTGTGTGTTCTGTGCAGAAATATATACTTGTCACCTCAGAACAAAGGACCATCCCAACAGAACAGAAACCAAAACAGGGAGCATATATTGTGTCCTGGGTGATTGTAATGCTTGTGAAAGATGCATGCGAGCATTTTCTCCTTTAGCCACATAATTGTCCCACTCCCAGAGAAGGCCCTAACCACAGTTTCCCATATATCAAGTATTCCAATACCTCTCACTTAAATTTGGAGAATGCAATTCCCCTTTCATCTAGCACAGTGATGGCAGCAAGCAAACAACCCATCAAAAGCTGGGTATTATTCACTTGTAAGACTTCTGTGGAAACATGTCTCAAAAATGTTAGACCAACCTGGAAGTTTGGATATCTGCTCTAAAATTTATCATCTCCTGAATCTGAGATGTCTCTATGTAAGTGAGTCCTATTTCTCCCTGACAGCATGTGCCAAATAACTCTTCTGATTCTTCCAATAAAGAATTTCAATTGCATTCCTACAGAACAGCTTCATAAGCAAAGGTACAGTAACTTCTCCATACTGACAGCATGTTTGCTAGCATTCAGAATATCATTATATCCTGATGATCTTAAATGAAGAGCTCATATCTGTCACCGCTTATTCTTGTGCTGTCTTAGACAAGTCTCGCAGTGGCTTTAGAAAACTGCAACAGATTTGAAAGTACTGGTGGGATTCTGCTGTAACATCATTTCTGCAAGGACTCTGTTCCAGGTTAGTGCTTTCTCACTCCAGTGTTGCCTAGCATCAGTGTGGGACTCCTTCTGCCTCTCTGCTAGGTAGCAGGCAGATTTTTATAACTATTTTTATTATTCTCTTGCATTTGAAACAAATAATAGATGTGGGTTTTATATTCCATGAATCAGAACGCAGTTAACTGCATTAAGTGGTTTATAAGCTTCCAGCATATGTTTAAAAGCTATTTGGATATAATATCCATCTTGGAAGGCAGAGGGCCAACCCTCTAAACTTTGCTTGTTGGCTGTATGTTCTTTTTAGGGAGGGGAGTCCTTTTTTTCTTATTGTAAATAGAAAGATTCTGAAGTTACTACATAGCTAAATCCTCACTATATGTAGTATTGATAAATATATTACTAGAGCAGTCTGTTCTATTAAGTAACTTTGCTAATCTGAACACATTTTACTAGATTTATACTGTAGAGGAAAATCTCTTGGAGAAAGCAATGAAAAAATATAATGCAGAGAATCCAGATTTATTGTTGTCTTTTCTTTTGTGGCGCAGAGAGAAAGACAAAAAATGTAAAGGAGGAGAATTTTCATCAGAATGACTTCAGTGAGTTCTGTCACTGGTAATGCAGATGATCTTTTCTGGATTCTTCCTGTATCCTCGTGGTTCTAAAGCATCCTTTTTTCATTTAGTTTCAAAATGATCCTCCCATGATAAAATGGCTCATTTCAAAATGTCAGTAAATATGCACTGACATTTCAGGAGCATGATTGTTTTGGTGCTACAGGTCATGCACTTTCCCTATCATCCCTTAAAGTCCCCATAATACCCCTGAACCCCTCCAGGTGTGTCTCCCAGGGTGCAGAGAAAGGACTGGTGAAAGGTCTTTGCAGACCAGTCCAGCAAAATGCAAGGTGGTTCCCAAAAGTGAAGAAGTAATGTACATGTTGAAACTCCTAGACATACTGAGCCTTGAAATAAGGACCTTAGAATTAAAAGGTGCATTACTATCACTAGGAACAGTTGGAAAACTGTATTGTTAAAGTTTGGTTTTCCCTGGCATTCATGTGAAACACAGAGACAAATTTCTTCATGTATTTTTGCTGTCTATGCAGCCTCTGTATGCTGTCAGCTCCATGTATTCCCAGATCTGACCTGTTCAGATTACATTACAGCTGAATCATTCAGCAGGCACCTGTACGAGACATTATTAAGCATACTGCCTATCACCAGAACACAAAGCAGGTCTCTACTGTTTCAGCCAGGACAACATTTGGTTTACAGTAGTTGCTTCCTATAGTTAAATTTTCTTTATAGATTTCCAGATATCAGTGAAATCCACTACTGCCAGGACTTGTCAGACAGCTTAAATGCAGCAAAGAACTCATGGGTTTAAGTTGTTATATTTCAGTAGCCCTTAGAACTCAAAGGCAAATATTCATACTGAAATAAAAGTATCTTTTGTCTTGCTACCACCTCTTCTCTGTTCCACGTCTCCTTTATCTCTCCATTTCATATTTCCAGTTTTGCACCAAACATTGAAACCTGTAGTCCCAGAGATTAAGATATCTCCATGATGCAAAATTCACAGTTCTGTAACAAAACAAGTCTTTTCTGTGCAATCAGCATGACAGTGCTGATGTTCTCTACAAACATTCAAGTGCCTGTGCACACCTAGGGACTCCAAGACTGGGCACATCACCCATGAAACTTGAAACACTCAACAAATAAGTTCAAGTGAAAAGAAAGGGGAAATTAATAATAATAGAATATTTAAATACATCAGAAGTTCAAGAGATGTAGATTTGACAGGATAGTCCAATTTGACACATTTATATTAGAATTATCTTTTGTTTTTCAGAATCAGATTTCAGTATAATGTGGAAATTTAAACAAGATATACTTACTTTGACTTTAACCAAAATCCGTTTGGAGCAATAAGAGTGAATCTCTCAAGAAAGGCTATCACTGTTACCGTCATGTAACAGGGAAATACTAATATATTTGTGTGTCTATTGCCTCCTTTAACACAAAAAATAATACTAATTAAAGATATGTATCTGTCAACCTGCACTTCCTGAAGAACGTTCTGATTGACAGGAAGCTCATCATGAGTCAACAGTGTGCCCAGGTGGCCAAGATGGCCAATGGCATCCTGGCCTGTATCAAAAATACTGTAGCCAGCAGAACGAGGGAAGTAATCCTTCCCCTGTACTGGGCACTAGTGAGGCCACACTTTGAGTATTGTGTCCAGTTCAGGAAAGATATTGAGGTGCTGGAGCAGGTCCAGAGAAGGTCAATGAGGCTGGTGAAGGGACTTGAGCACAAGTCCTATGGGGATAGCCTGAGGGATCTGGGGTTGTTTAGTCTGGAGAAGAGAAAGCTTAGAAGTGACCTCATCGCTCTCTATAACTACTTGAAAGGAGGTTATAGCCAGATGGGGGTTGATCTCTTCTCCCACGCAGCCAGCACAGCAGTAGGACAAGGAGGCATGGTCTTAAGCTCTCCCAGGTGAAATTTAGGTTGGATATTAGAAAGAAATTCTTTACAGAGAGAGTTATCAGGCATTGGAATGGCCTGCCCAGAGAGGTGGTAGATTCACCATCCCTGGAGGTTTTTAAACTGAGATTGGATGTGGCACTTAGTGCCATGATCTAGTAAACAGAGTGGTGTTGGATCAAGGGTTGGACTTGATTATCTCAGAGGTCTTTTCCAACCCAATCAACTCTGTGATTCAAAGTGTTTAGTTTGCTCTATAGGAAAAATAGGAGATCTCCATTAGCTTTGACCTCTAGGAAGTAGCTTTTACTCAAAAACATTACTGTCTCCTGTTAAACCTCACTTAGTGTTGCCATAGGCAGTAGTTAACAGTGCACAAAGGTAAACTTTATTGTGGGAAACTACCAGGCCTGTGGATCTCTTGACAGAGCAAAAGGAATGTGACCTTGGCCAGACTGCTCTGTGCTTGTGAAGATAAACAGCCTGCAGAGATTAAGAGAACTCAGGAGCAGCAGAAGACAAGGTTGTACAGAGACAGTAGTTCTGTAACTGTGGCCAATGAGTGAGTGTTTGTGTGTGTGAGCACCAGTAATGTTAATGCACGTACACTTAGAGAACACTATAATTGTAGAAACGCCATGAATAAACTGAGCTTTGTAGTTAATCCATATTGGGTCATCTGATTGCTCCACAAGCCCGCCTCCAACACTTTGTTGATACAATTCTTGAGTCTCTTCTTTTGATATTACCTTCTTACTGATGAATAAGCTGAGAACATTTTGAAAAGTCCCATGGGAACAGATAGTGTAGAAGATGATCAGATGACATGTATACAGCTATGGAGACTGCATTAGCCACAAAATTAGAGTTGTGCATGAATGGCATAATCCATTTTATTGAAATTATTTTCTCACTGAGACTTTAATGTATTTCATAAATTTCAAAAATAAATTACAATACTTGAACTGAATTTTACAATTAATCAGAAACAGAGTACATACTCTTAGCCATTTACAACTCTAGGCCTCAGCATCTTGCCAACATACACGAACTATCCTGGAGTCATATGTTAGGAGAAAAGGGAGGATTCAGCATCCCAAACATTAATCTTTTCATGTTGTCCTTCTCATTCTTATTATCTACTTAATGGATAAGCTGTCTAAAATACCAGCTCTGCCTTTCTATTTTAAATACAGCTAGATGCATGCAGCCACAGTTCGTTCTACCCAGTAAGTGTTATTATGATGCAGAGATAAGGAAAAAACCTTATGTATTGAAAAGGGCTCTCCATGCCAATCTTATGGAAAGGCCATATAGTTTTAATTTGCTATCAACTCTGATCTTGTTCCTAGTCTTCTCGTTTACAATTACCAACACTTTCAGACACTATGAGGAAACTCAGTAATGAACTTAATGATCTTAACAAGAAGAGATCTTAGGAGAGATGTTTAACCTGGTTTAATAGGAAAGAGATTTTGGTTTGGAGGGAATTGATTGTCCTGCTCTCCACTGCACAGGTGCAGCCTCACCGTGAATATTGTGTGCAGTTTTGGTCAGTATAAGGAAGATATTAAGTTATTAGAGAGTGTCCAAAGGAGGGCAATGAAGGTGGTGAAGGGCCTTGAGGGGAAGCCATATGAGCAACAGCTGAGGGCACTTGGTCTGTGAACCCAGAGAAGAGGAGACTGAGGGGAGACCTCACGGCAGTTACAACTTCCTCATGAGAGGAAGAGGAGGGGCAGGCACTGATCTCTTCTCTGTGCTGACCAGTGAAAGGACCTGAGAGAATGGCTTGAAGTTGTGTGAGGGGAGGTTTAGGTCGAGTATTAGAAGAAAGTTTTTCACTCAGAGGGTGGTTGGGCCCTGGAACAGGCTCCCCAGGGAAGTGGTCACAGCACCAAGCCTGACAGAGTTCGGGAAGCATTTGGATGATCATGATACAAGAGTCATGATGTGACTCTTGGGGATGGTCCTGTGCAGTGCTAAGGGTTGGACTCGATATTTGTGGGTCCCTTCTAACTCAGAACATTTTGTGATTCTGTGATTTAAAATTTTATCAAACTAGAGCAAGATTTCATCAGTGATGTCAGTCACTTCTTTATTAGATGCACAGATCCCTAAGAGCTGATAATTTTTCTTGTCTCTAGGTTAGACACAAAGTAAACCCAGTAGCTATTCTTTAAAATAACACCTTACTCTTTGCTCTTCTGATTACTTCCCTGTGCTGCAGCTGCTTTTACTTTTCTAGTTTCTCATAGTTTAAAATTTCCAAGCCATTTCTCAGATAACTTTAACATCACTATTTCCTTTCCATCATCTTAGACATTTTAGATGTTTAAAAATCCAACTTTTCCATCTGTAAGGCTTTAGTAAGTTGTCTATGATCACAACTCAAGGATTTTTTTCTGACTGAGCAATAAAAACATGCTTTACTGAATCAAGCCACTGAGCCTCTTATAAATTATTATCTTATAAAGAACCTGATCCTGATATTCTCTTTCTTACAGCAACAGAAATCTGGAGTACTTAGACTAGACATAATGGTTCCTTGGGCAAAGCACTGTTGTCTTTGAGAAAAGATAGAAGTAGATACTCTAACTTAACACTAACATCTCTCCTTACAGTTTTTGAACAATTTTCCCTTTTTTTGTTTCCATGCATGCTTAGCAATCTCACCTATTGCTGAAAACTCTGTGGCATCAAGGAGCATTGACAATATCCAATATCCTTTTGTGTACTCTTTGCTTTCATCCATTTGCTACTAGTCTTTTAGACCCTGAACTAAACTCTTGAAAAGGAACAAGGTGTCCTCTGCTCTTTTCATGCCTCCTCTTTAGGTCATTCAGAGTCTTGGTTTTGCCCTTGTAAAACTCTTGTATCAATCAGTGGTATGTTCTTTGCAAAAGTGAGTTTAATGCCAGCTTGAGTGGTAGACTGAGTGCTAGCCCTCTGTTATGACCTGCCCCAGAAGGCAAGGGTAGCTGAGGTCCTTGTTGATAGATCTCTTGGGGTGGAATAAGGTGTGTGTATATATATATGTGTGTAAGGTTTATTTTGGAACAATTTAGTTGCAATGGAAAGTGGCATGTAGCTGTTTGGTTATTACTATCTGTAGAAATGTAGCAATATGAANCAATTACCATGATAGAGCACCATCCTCTCTTGCAGTGTCTGCTTCTTATTAGCCTCCAAGGCTGGCTTCAGCAAAGCACCCTGGTGCCTCCACGAATGGGAAAGTGTTTTGAATCATTAACGATTAACAGTCCAGTATCTCACACTCGGGAGATTGATGTCCATTGTTTATGCTCCGAGAAGTCTGAGCACTGGCATTACTGCAAACATTTCTCTGTGTAGATCTTCATCACCTCTGACATGGATAGAACACCTCCAGGCAGGAAGATGCTCTGGTCTTTATGGCCATTCATTGGCTGGCATTGAAGGCATGTTGGCAGGTTTTGTGAATGAAGCTTTTTTGCACAAGAATTCAATATTCAGAGTTAACAGCCTGGTTCCTTTTGGCTCATAATAAATACACTTCTGAATTCAAAAGTCAAAAAAGAATAATACAACTTTTTCATTATTGTGTGATGAACAGCAATGTATTCAAAAGCAACTTTTTCAGCCTTGTACCAGAACACCAGACTACTTTCTTATTGAACTACTAGCATTGCAAACACATTCAGATCTTATAGAATAAGAAACTTTTTCATCTCTGGACACTGTGTAATTCCTTCATCTTGGGAGATCATAGCACAAATCTTAAAGATCTCTTTGACTTGGCTGAAGTAACAGAGAAGGCATAAAATACATCAGTGTTTGTTACTCACTCAGACATCACTGTTACTATTGAAAGTGCCTGTGTCGTGGGTCAGGCCATAAAAACCCTCTTCTTAATGACTTTGGCAATTCCTAATACAAACTACTGCTTTGTAAATTAATATTGGAACCGCAGTGGATGAAAATGTGCCTTGTCAGCTAACATCTTCAAAGAAATACTCTGAGTTGGAAGGGACCCACAAGGATCATCAAGTTCAACCTGTAAGTGAATGGCTCTTACAGGGATCAAACCCACAGCCTTGGCATTATTAGCAGTGTATCCTAACCAACTGAGCTAATCAATCTTGATTAGCAAAGAGCAATCCATTACTCATCATCCAGCTGACCAGAGTATTTCCAACACTCTTCTCTGACAGTAAAGGGAACACAACCCAGCATATCTCCACTCATTTTGCATAAATACCAAGCCTTACAGCCCATGTAAAGAAATACAAAGTGACAGCAAATGCATGGATAAGTCATAGGACTGGAATTCTGAAGATCTGGATTCTCAACCTGGCTCCTCTCAAGACTTCATGTGTCATATTGAATAAATCATTTTTAGTTCTCTATAGCTCATTGCTACAGCCAAGTTAAATTTGTCAAGTAACTTATAGTATGTAGGCTAAATCCAAAAGTGCCTATAATTGTAAGACAGAAGAGGTATTTTGCATTTTCTTTTTATGTTTTGGGAGCATTTTATGTATATATATATATATATATATTTAATATAACATGAAACAAAAGCTTTCCAGTGTCTGTTTTTGGGGGCTTTTTTGTGATGATCTACTAAAAATTACATGTATTGTGTTTCTTTGTTCTTACTAATATAACTTACGAGAGTTGCAGAGATACAGGATTCTATTTCACAGACAATGCTTTGGATTTAGGGTTGATTCAGGACAAAACTCAAAGTTGTTTAAATTCTCTGCCAAAGGGGTTAGAGATCTGACCCCCACAGTCTTCACAGTACAGGTTCCCTGGGGCGTGCAGCTTGTGGAAGTACTCTGTGGATTTGCCTGTCCCAGAAGATGGAAGCCCTGGGAACCCAGACTGATAAGGAGCTGAGGGTGCTTGAATGCCAGGCTGTTCATACTCTCAACTCTGATCAGCCCACCAGTTGGGATGCTGAGGTGCTCAAGTCCCATGACCACAGACTGAAGATCTGGCAGTATCCTGGTCACATCACAACTCTGCAGAAACCAAATCACCTCTCTTGAATGTTTCAGTTTCAGAAAATTGGCAGATTTTTCACAGCTACCATAAGTGTTGTACATATTAGTCATGTTCTTGCTTGTTTTCTTGTGCATAGATATATAGAAGTTACAGTGATAAATAAGAGAGAATTGAAAGAAGGATACTGTGGAAAGGCACTTCACAAATCCTGATTTATATGTTGCAGGAACTTCCTATTAGTCATGAGGGTGTTACTCAGCAGGGACATAAAAGTGAACAGAAGATGGCTGTGATAGTGGTTGACTTAGTAGAAAAAGTAATTTTTCTCTGCTTAAGCTGGCTAAGGCATTAGGAAGACATCTGATTATTCTGGTCTGTCATCATTTGGGGATAGTTTTTGTCTGCAAACTTTTGTCTCTCCTACTGACAAGACTGTTGCTCAGCCTGGCTGCCTGCCAGATGGGCTGTGGGGCTGTGGGAGCCCAGTTTGTCTGCTGCAGGAGTTGCAGGACAGCTAGCAACATTACCTCACCAGTCTAACAGACTAGCTCAACCACTGAAGAACGGAAATTATGACAGTGTAGAAAACATAGGGACTGAGCTTCTTGTAAATGAACTTTGTGCTAGATATGTAGTGGGGTAAATTATGGTAAAAAAAAACACAAAACAAAACCAAAAAAACCCAAAACAAACAAACAAAGGAAGCAAAAACCCAAAACCAAACCAAACAAAAACTAAACAAAAAACAACAACAGCAAAAAACTAAAAACAAATAAACGGAAAAAATAACATAATCAGGCCTTACCGAAAGGTGAAGATTTGTATACCAGTCCCAAATTTATGAGTGCTGACTTCCTCCTGGTCTATTTGGTCTACTGAAATATCCAGTAACAAACTGAATGGATTAATCTTAGAAAAATAATTCTAGTTTTTAAATACTGGTGACATTAATTAGATTTCACAGAAATAAAATATACATGTTAATTCAATTGTGTAATGATTGAACATCAGCTCAGTAACCTTATTGGAGACTGCATGAAACGGTGGTTTTCATAAATGAAGTTTTTAAGCCCTAACACTCAGAGCATAGACATGTCTCTTTACAGCAATTCAGAAAATCTGATTTAGATGGAGGTAGAGGGGCACTCTGGAAATTATTTGTAGTGTTTTTCATGACCTGTTGATGGTTGAAATAACTCAGTAAGAAATCTGAAATCTTCTGACCTCTAGATTTGGTTTACTCACAGTGTGACTTCTTATACTGAAGAACTAGTTTAAAGTGTCTGTGCGTTGTTTCTCCCTGTAGAAAGAAATTATAAAAACAGCCACCATAATGGAATGCTATGTGACTGAAATCAGGATATCTGAAATTGCAATTTCTAGAATAGGAAATTGCAACTGAAAGGAAAAATATTTTCAGGGAAAAATACTGATTGTGCTAACTGTAAAAATAAAATAAAAATCCCCAGATATGCTAGAACAGCAGGTAGTAGGACTACAAGTATAATAAAATAATTGCAAGAAGCATGTTTTTTCTTGCAAGCTGGCCCTTTTGTATCGTTGCAACAAGTTCAGGAGCATGGTGTTAATAACCTCATGGTCACAGGTTTGATCCCTGTATAGGCCTTTCACTGAAGAGCTGGACTTGATGATCCTTGTGCGTCCCTTCCAACTCAGAATATTCTGTGATTCTGTGAGATGTTGCTGCTTCTAACCTTGATAGCATGTGTGGCACTACACAGGCTGGTGGGTGAGCTGGCAGAGGAGTATCTGAGAGACAGAGCTGGGTTGGCTTCACAGGGCAAAGAAACTGCTGAGGGTTTGGAGTTTGGTTTAGATATGTACACTCCAAGCCGCACTAAATCTCTGTGCACATTACTCAGCAAATTGCTACTTGGTTTTCCGTTATATTAAAAAGAAGACTAGCTCATGCTTGAATTAGGAGATGACTTCCCCTACAATCTTTTTCAGGGTTTATGGATTTGTCATCAAGATTTCATGGCTGCTCTGATGAATTGCCATTAAATATTATCCTCAAAAGAACAAAGAAAGGCTTTCATACCAGAGTAATTTTGGAAATAAAAGAAGCGTTTGACTAAAGTGAAATCACTGCTAGAGAAATAATTCTTACTGTGTCTGGAGATATATTTTTGCTAAACATTTTAAAGCTTGACTTTCCCTTTGACACAGAAATGAAGACATTACCCTGTCTGTAATGCATGTGACATTGCAACCTTCAGTCACAGAGATCTGTGTATTCCTATACATGTCCAAGGCCTGAGGCAAATTTATATTTAAAAATAAGTGCAAGTCTGTAAGGACAGATCTCTTCCAATCTGGCTTCAGTTTGAACATTTATTCTCATTTTTGGTTTTGGTCTACTCACCAACATTTGTCATGGTGCGCTTTCCTCAGCAATAAACTGAGAATTACATGACTGATGGATAACTAGACCAGCATTAGTTAATTTCTGAAAAGACAGTGTTGTTCACATTAGCATTACTTGTTGGTCATGTCAACATTGCAGCTCTACAGTAGAAAAAGCAGCTAGATCATGAAGGAGCAGCAGTTTTTTATGGAAATTAGTAAGTATGGTGTGAAAAATTATTTTAGTTCTATGAAGAATGAATGAGCTAGTGTTTAACTGTCATGGCTGTCCAGTGTTGACCCAAGCAAAGAAGTAATGGTAGCATCCTGTGGGACATCAGTTGGCTTTATAACTCCCCAGCTGTTGGTTTCAAAATTATTTTCAACAATTTTTTTCTTTTGTTGCTTCCTTTTTTCATGCTTTTTATTGGAGGAGACAAAAAGTATTCTAAGAAGTATAGAATTATAGAACAGGGCAGAATGGAATTATACTGGCATGGAAATATGGACTATTTAATTTTCTGTCTTTACTAGGTCACTTGGGTTGTCATTAGCAGTAAAAGGACAACATGGACACTCTAGCTCCAGGTGCAGATATGTAGCAATTCTATTTGAGCCATACTTAGATAGTACTTGGTTTTCTAAAATCAGTCAGTCAGTTAAACTAAATCATATTTGTGATTGCCACAAAATCTTATGTGAAAAATTTTCTTATATTGACAAAAATTTTGAAAGTTGTGGTTCTGTATAATATCTATATTGACATCAAACATGATAATCTCTGGCCATTTTTTCTAATCTGATGCATGTTATTCTTGCAACCATGGACCACAGCCAAGATGGAAAAATGTTTAGGTGGCAATCATGTGCCTTTATTACTTAGTAGAAGATAATGAAGTTTGTGAGCACCTCATAAGATGAAAACAATTCATTCTCCCTGTCATTTACAAATAGCAGGCATATTGATAAAATCAGAGTCGAGATAATCAGGAATACTGTGGAACATAGAATAATTTGTTATTGGGCTGCTGCCTTTAGACATTTGCATGCAAGTATGCACCCAGCATGCTCAGAACTGCTGAGAAAGGGAGTGCATTGTTAATATTATTATTGCCATAGTATTCGTGCTGTAATAACAGGAGGTATAAATCTGAGTCAGGTTCCATGTGCATGTTGCTATTCAGACTTGGTCTGGTTTACAGTTCAATAAGATGTATATTTGCTTGTCAGATACGGAATTAGACATACCTAGTGAATTAATGTGTTCATATTGTCTATTAATTCAGAGCTTCACACTAATTATTTACTAGTTGAAAAGCATGCTGCTGATGGTTAAATGTGGTCACTGGCCTTTTTATCTAGAAGGATGGTAAGTAAAGCTTTAAAAAGAGAACACAAAGAATGAAATTAATTTTACAGTTTTTCAGGCATCCAAAATGAAAAATAACAAGGAAAATATTAGTCAAACAAGAAGACAAAACCAATTGTGCTTACAATGTTTCATTATTATGTCCTACAACTTGACATATTTAGTTCAATATTCTTTAACTGGGGGAAAAGAAAGATGTACATGACAATATTGTGAATAGAAAATGGCTTTGCATTACTTTCAAACACTTATTACTGAGAGAGAAGAAAGGAGAGAGAACAGTCCAGACTTTTTACATTATTTGTTTTGTTAATGTAGTGCTTCTAAAACAGAAAGTGAAAAGAAGATAAAGAAAACAGACAATTTTGCTTTCAAGTGAAATATGCAGTAAGAAAGGCCTGAGGCTCCGCACGTTCTGTCACAGTAGCTGTTATACAGACAGGCTTACCGAATCTAAGTCTGTGTCAAGGTGGAGAGATTACCTTGGCTACCAGTGTTGGGAGATAACCATCACCAGGGTGATAGAAGCAAAGAGAGAAAGAGAGCAACTGCAAGGACAATAAGCTATGTGCATGTAGAGAAATTTCATCTTTCTACACATAGGAAATGAGTATGCACTTTATCTCCCAGCACATTTTTCTGTCCAGCGGAGCAATCCTGCATTTCTAGGTGTCTGCAGTATGTTTTATAGAAAGTGCTGTGATAAGATAGTATGGGAACAGCCCAATGTGTGGAAAGAGTGTCAGAGGCACACACATATGAGTGCACATGGAAAGCTCACTGGTACAGCAAATCTCCTCAATTTCTTAACACTATTTGTGAAAGCAGTACAGCTGTAAAGATCAGTATCATTATCTGCTCTTTTACAGGAGGCTGATAGTTTCCACTTGGTCTCTATTGCACTTTTGTGGCAGAAATTTAATAGCAATTACAGATTTTTCAAATTCCTTTGTGTGGTAGATACATAGTGAATGAGACAAAAGGGGAAAGTAACAAGGAAAACAGGTGATAGCAGTGGCCTGTTGTCTGGGTATCAGAACACTGCTCCTACCCATACAGCTTTCCCCTATAAGTATTCTCACCACCATTAGTCCTTGGCAGTGTCTGATGGAAAGCTAGACAATGTAGCCAGCCTCCCAGCATTTTCTCAGTAGATCTTAAAACTAGGTCTTCAGAACACCACTCCCTAGTCTATGCTAACAGCACTCTTTTGCCACCTGCTACTACAGCAAAGAGGGTACAAGTAGGAATTTTAAACTAAAACCAAAATGTTAAAACAGGACATCCGAGAGGAACAGGTCAAGTGTTGCCTGCTTTCTGCTAACAAAACTCCTACTGAGAACTGATAATTTCACCTAGATAAAGGTCATATAACTCAAGGAAGCGTATAATAAAGTTGCAGAGACATATTGACATGGGCATATAGGTGGAAAGCTAGTATACACATCTACTTTTCGAAGAAGAATGACAGGTTGTACAGGAGAAAAAAAATAATTCTGTGACGTAGATTTACATTTCTGTCCTGCTAATAAATAGGACAATGAAACAGCTGACTGCTCCCCTATTGCAGGTGTGGGAGTTATTTACTTTCTAATCCTTTCCCTTTTGGCTCTGGCTGGACACGAATGAAAATTCCTGGCATTAGGTATTAGAAGAGATAGAGAAAGCACAGGAACCAATTTACAAGGTTTCACTTGACTAGTTTTCTTCATTTGACTCCTATTAGCTTTGATAATGTATCCTCACCATTAATCAGTGAGGAAGAGAAGAGGTGATGCCTGTTTTTTCTTGTGCGTAGGAGGATGTAGGTACACCACAGCAATCTCACTGGAAAAAGTTCAGTGCCTTAAAACACCTCCTTCAGGACTTACAACGCACAAAGGCACTGACCCTGAACACTTGTACAGCTGTCAGCAGGCATAGAAGATATGGGAGGAGTTTCTGAAATAAATTTTTGAGTTAATGGTACCTTCAGAATAAACTCTGTGGAACAAATTGATCCCTGCTGTAATTCCGTTAGAAACAGTGGGACCAAAGGACTATAGAGGGAGCTGATATTGTTAGATGTGAACTTCTTCCACGCAGTGAAATTCCCATCATAAAAACACAGTTAACAACAATATAATAGCTGTTATGATTGTAACAACAGCTACTTCTGCAGAACTCATGTTCTGTCTGTTCCTGACTGCTCCTGGTGAGATGAAACAGGCTTTGGGCTGAACAGCCCCTAAGCTTTCACCTCTTCTGTCTTGCACTATAGAAACTAAATTGTTTCCTTTGATGGCCCCATGCAGGTATCACAACTTCATTAGTATGGAGGTTGTATAATGTTTCTGCATGTTATGCCAGTCACTAGTCAAGCCTGACAGCTTCTCATTGCTGGATCATTACACAGAAGTGTAAAAAAAATACAAAAGGTGCTGATCAATTTCTGTGAGATTTGATGCAAATGCATAATCACTAATGTATTTTAAAAGTTTAGTCAGTAAACTGCAGTAGAGTTGGTTTCCATAGCAATGACATCCACAGTAATGCTACTGAAATTTGAGATTTTTTTTCACACAAAAATAACTATGTCCACAGAGAGTCAGAGCAGCAGCCCAGCAAGACCAGTACCTCCAGTGGTGCCCTAGATGGATGCCTAGGGCAGAGTATAAGAACAGGGCAAGTGCAAGGTAATGCATGCCAGAGAGAGGGAAGCAGTATGCCTGAGTTTGCAGCTTAGAAACTTTCAAAGGTAGGGGTAGCTTCCTTGTTTTCAATGGTCCTTGATGGATTTTTCTTCCATGAGTTTATTCAATTGCTTTCTGAGTCTATTTAATTTTCTTCACCAGCTGTTTCTCTGTCTGCCACATTGCTGCATTTTAAAAATCTTTACCAGCATACATATATCAGGAATGAGATAGGTAAACCAAAACTCAAGGTGAGGTCTGTTCCAAGACTTGTAAGACCCAACTTAGCTTTTCCTTTGCTAGCAGTTAAAATCTGGTATAATACACTTGCCAGAAATTCATCTCTCTGGTTACTAATTGAACTAGAAGCAATCAGGCCTGAGCTAGAGGAGCCCGAATATGCTCCCAAAGCTAAGCTAACTCTTGGGAATATTCTGTATTGGAGTTATTTCCAGAAGCTCTAAGCCCTTTGAAGAGAAACAAGTAAGGCTTCATGTTGAAATGAACACTGATGTTGCACAAATCTTCTGCCTTTGAACTGATATCTATCTGTTCCATATAGGAGTTTTCCACCTTCTCTGCTTCATTCCTGCTACCCCTTACACCTCAACCAATCTGAAAGGAGGTTATAGCACAGAATCTGGGCTCTATATCTAATTCAGAGCTTGTTTTCCATCAGTCACTAGACCTGTTTCATTAAGAGCACATATTAGTTCCTGTTTATTTAGAGGAAGAATTTTTTTTCAAACTGTGCATTTTGACATGTGGAAGTCCTGGAGAACCATATGAGCCTATAAGTCAGGATAGAAGGATCCTAAATTTAAATACTTTCTGAGTGCCACATATCTGATGAAGTCAAATAAATCAGCTTGGTTGTTGAAAGGTTACTGAGCAAATGGGGCAGACTCTGTAATATTAGTGACAGTACTACTGCTTTCTTGTGCTCTTCTCTGTCATAAGGGGAACTGAATGGATACCTTTGGGTAGCTCATTTTGCCTTGAGACTGATCCCTGAAATTAAGGCTTAAGTGACATCTACATTATTGATTCATACTGCGAATTAATTGCACAATCCTGATATCATTCGTAGATCCCTTGGAGTCCTAGAAGATGAGAAACTGAGAATTTTAGGTAAGGCTGATAACACTTTGGAAGGTTTAAGAATATTGAGAGTGTTTGGATAGGAGTGAAAGTCACAGGTCTGGAGTGAGATGTATTATCAAGGTGAATAGAACAGTAGCATTGGTGACTCCTCAAAGTGAGCACAGCAGTGAGCTGGGACACAACACATGAGAAATAATGGCTAGAGATCAGAACCTACTTTCAGAAAACTGGAAATAATTGTTGACCCTACAGCATAAGATTTTTTTTTTCAGAGTTTCTAGGGACTCAAAAGGGTATTATTAAATCCCACTTACATTTGTGTGAGCCACTTACAGTCTGGTATTCAAGGTCTGATGGTTGGATGCCTGCAGATGCAAATAGTCTCCCATTGTGTGTTCTGTCTATTTAAATTGTAAACTTCTCAGGGTTGGAATTATGGCTTGTCATATGTTTTTATACTACCTGGAAAAATCTTTCTAATTTTGATTGAAATCTCCAGGCATTATTGTAATGAAAATAACTGCAATTATCTCCAATGGGACAAAATCTGAGTGTCTAACTGAAATTGAAATGCTAGAATGGACATAGTAGCAGACAGGTACCTACAGTGCAGTAGAAGCCCCTTGTATGACAGACACTTTAAAAATATAAAATTTTTGATCATCATTTTCCTGAAACACCCAAAGAAATCATTCTACAACTAATAGTTAATACATCCTTGTGTCAGGTTTTATGTCATTTATAAATTGAACTAGCCAAAATCCATGTAAATGCACAAGGACTTTCTTCTGACAGGTTTCTATACCCCTAATTTACAAACCCCTCAGCCACCCACCAAAAAAACTTATTCTCTAAAGATATAAAGAAAAAAAGGTCAGTGAAAAGCAGAGAGTTCTGACATGGAATCAAAAATAAGGCAGTAGATGCCTGGAACCAAAAGTTTTCCCTTCCATTTAGATTCTTTTCACCACCTAGGCCTAAGAATTGATAGTAATAATTCTATTTATTGATCAAATGTTGCTCAAAATGTTAAAAAGTTTTATTTTCTGTACTTAGTCAAAGTTGTGCTAGAAAATAGCACATAGCAATGCAGCTGTACCTTGATTCCATACCAGCAAGATCCTCAGTGCCTTCTAGAGGTAAAAGAATACTAGGAATAAAGTAGGGAGGGCGAAAGGGAACAGGAATTCTCTCCTTGTGTCGTTTGGTGGACATATGAGAAAATATTCATGTTAATGAACAGAAAGAACAAAAAAACCAAACAACAATTTAGATGATCAGTCAAAGTAAAATAAGAGCGCAGTTTTAGTAGATCTGCTCTTTTGTGCAGGGTTAGTTCTGCTTCTAGAAGGAATGATGCAAAGCGGGTCACCAGATTGATCTGATCCTATGAAAGATCAAGATGTTGATGGTTAATGGCTCAGATATTGTTAAGATCACTGGAGGGCTTTGCCCACTATGACAAACTGTATAAAGAAGCAACTGCTCCTCTGTGACCACCAAACACATATATACCCACCGTTGCCTCAAATATAACTCTATGAATTTCTGGAAATTTGGATAGTAAGTTAAGCCGCCTGACAGGAACTTGAGATAAGATAAAGGTGGTACTGTTGTCCAAATTATTTCAGGCCTAAGGAAAGGTAAACAAGGCTGTAGAAGAATTTATCACTGTAAAGAATCCACAGGGAAGGCCAGCTCAAAAACTGTACCAAAGGCTGGCTCAGGCTGGGTTCGGCAGGGGGAGGCCATAACCCACAGACTCAAAAGAAGAGAAAGATTGAGCATGGGACATTCACAATCAGACACAGGCCTGAGGCTATCCATCCCTTCTGACAGGGAATGACTGACCAACCACACTGACCTGAGAGGCAGCTGTCCTGTCTTAGAAGGTGCCATAAACCATCAAGGACCCCCAAAGTGCCTCCAGTCTCATTTCTGAGGCTTTCCACCAGAGGACTCTGCATGATCTGCAGTGTCACAACAGATCCACAGTATTGCAAAAGACAGTGTAAAACTCCCTCCCCAGGGGAGGTGCTGGGTGTTCCCACATAAACCTGAGCGTATATTAATCCACTGAACTCTATGTTTTGAGGGCTTCCTCCACCCCCCCGAGGATCAGGACTGCAACCATCACTTCAGCCAATGGACATTGAACCTGCAACAGTCAAGTGTTGTCATTGGATCCAAAGCTGGTGATGTTTTTCTACTCCTATACTTTCTTTCTCTTTCTTTTCCTTATATGTTTTTATGTGATATTTTTATGCTTTTATATTGCTATAACACTATAGATAATAACCAAAACAGTCACATACCTACTTTCTATTGCAGCCAAATTGTTCTAAAATAAACCCTACGTATATATATTTAGAAACACTGATCATTCAATGACATTTCACTCTAATCCATTCCAAATGATCTATGAACAAGAACTTGCGTTACCCTCGCCTTCTGGGACAGATTGTAACAAATGCTCACAGAATGTTTCTGAGCCATATCAATAAATTTTCCAGGATTTTTTCTCACTTTCAGTTCCCCTATCTGTTTTTGTCACATCTCTTTACTCAATGTATACCATCTTTGATCACTTTTGAAGATTCCTGTCTCCACCTTTCCTTTCTCTCCTGACCTTTTGAGAATAAATAAAACTTATTAAATACGTTCTTTCAATAAGGCATAATGAATATTTGCTCAGTTGGACACAACCTGTTACCAAAATCACACTTGTTTCTTTTCATGATTTTTTTTTCCATTCCTATTCTTCCTCTGTTTTGGCATTGTAAAAACCAGTCACTCTACCACAATTTTTAACATGCACTGCTTTCTCAAGGAAGCATAAGTTGCTTTAGTTGTCAGTGTAACACCTAGGTACTGTTATCAGGCATTGGAAATTGCTTAAATTGTTTCAATTCTAAAATAAAAATACCTTTTTAACAGAGTATATGGCAGTTTTCACTAGAGGGATCTTTGGAGCTTTTCAGGATTGTTGGAGCACCTTAAAAGACACTTAAGCAATAAAATCCCTAGCTAATTGGCGTGAGACATGGTCAAAACTTAGGAGGAATACTTTTGGAGCATTGAAAAGCTTACTGGTTTGAGTACACTAATAACTGAATTAAAAGCAATAAATTTACTTTGTGCAAGTCTGTTACCAGCTGGTAACAACAGGGGTCCACTAGAATGAGTAAAAATAAGACATACAAGTATGGAGAGCTGTGAGGATGCAATGTTCAATATGAGGATGTAATAATGCACTTGTATTCTCTGAGTGATTTAGATACCAGACATTATTGTATTATAGTTCTGCCTGAGTAATGTAGACAATAGACTGCATTATTACTTTTAATAAAGAGTGTGTTTAATTGTATTAAACACAATTATATTGTAGTTCCCCCTGAGCAATGCAGACAATGGAATTCATTATTAAATATAACCGAAAATGTATTTAATTTTCTAGTAAGTAATCTCATTGAAATTGAAATAGTCTACTAAAATATTTTCTAAAAACAAATTGCCTTTGGCTGTAATATTTTTGCAAAATAGAGCTGTCCATATTCAATTAAGTTAATTTCCTTTTAAGCTGAACTGCTGGAAAAAGTGATTTTCTTCTAATTTTATGTGGAGTTGTTTCACATTTGATCTAAACATTACCTGTCTTTTATGCTCTAGTTATGAGCTTTCTTTATAATAAGAAAAAATAGAAGCATCCATGAACATATGTAGCTATATTTGCAAAAATTCTTAATCATCCAGTTCAGGGATAGAAACTAAGAATTCTATGGTTCTGCTTCCTTCTCAGGGTAAGAAGACAACAGAAAAGAATAAAGTGCATCCCAGGTGTCATATGGAGTCTGAATGTGGCCAGAACACATTCCTAGATCCAGAAATCATGATGGTCCAGAAACCTGAAGGTATCCCAAATCCAGTAAATTAGACAGTAGCTGCTGAGAACTATGTATATTTAACATAATTCATGAAACAAATAGGTGAATAGGCGGTTTAAAAGAGGTTATTTACAGGCAACAATTGTTCATGTGCACAGAGGCAACAATGCTCACTGTCATCTGGGTCTGGTCACAAAGTCCACATGAAGATGTTCATTTGTGACTAAAACAGAGCAGATCTCAATCCATGTTCTTGCCGATGCTGGGTTACACCACCACCCTGCCTGTGCTAGGTGCACAGCCTAGTATTAAAATAACTCAGGCAAAGAAAAGCTTGAAGGCAACATGACTACGTGTGGTTTTCCACTTCTGATCTCAGTAGGAGCTCTGCTGAGCCCTTTCTTTCATTTTTTTTTTTACTCTCTTGCTACTCAGCTCACTTCTCCTCTCACTGTTTCAGATTCTTCTTAGGAAGAGAAAGAAAGGTTAGAGGGAATGCATTTTCATTTAAAAGCACCAAAAAAAAAAAAAAAAGAGGAAAATGAAAGTAAAAAATGTAAATTCCAATAATAATTTCAGTAAAAAACAAGGTATTTTCTTTCAGTAGCTCTCATGCAGGTACTTTGTGGGTGAATTCAGAACAGCATGCTCATTATGCTTATATCAAAGAAACTGGAGAAGGTTTATAATTGTTTTATTTGTAGTGGGATCGAGGACTCTCTGATGTGGATCAGAATCTCATTGTGCTGGACTCTGTGGGCACAAAGCAAAAAGATGATCTGCACCTCACAGAATTTATTACCACTGTCAAATTTTGGCAATAGCAAAATTAATCTGGCTTAGAAAAGCATCTTTTGCGAACTTATGTACTACATCCTTACTTTCTTGGGAATTAATGATAACTCTCCATTGTGAATCACTACCACTATTTTTCTTTTTTCCTATTGTCCAATTAAGCCACCTGAGTTGGCATGGGTTTTATGGGCACAAAGGTTAGTAGTGAGATTTGTTGGGGGCCAGAAAAGTGTGATGTTCCTACTTACAATTCACATCTTGCTTCTGCTTGCATTGCAGTTCTCAGGACTTCATGTGTCATCAGATTTATTGTTGGGAATCTGACTTAAACTTCATCTTAATAAAAAACCTATCTTAATTACATATGAAAAAATTCTAAAGAGCTCAGCCTGCATCTTCCTGCCAGGTGACCCATGAAGCAGCAAATTATTTTGAATAGTGCTGGGTGTTCATAACCTGGCATTTATATTTGTCTTAAGCCTTAAAAAAATGGTCATGTGTAGCCATCGTTGCCTTCAGGACCCAAGGAAATTTCTTTTTGTCATGAGATAAAATCAGGCTGAAATTTTTGGTTTCTCTGAAATAAGACAAAATTTTGCAAGTGACTCTGGAAGGAATGGAGGAATAGAGCAGGGTCAGTAGCAGAACTTCTCCACCAGTCATTGTTGCCTCTGTGCACATGAACAATTGTTGCCGGTAAATAACCTCTCTTAAACCGCCTATTCACCTCACCAGTATAAATCCAGTGCTGAGGGGAGAGAAAGAATCTTTGTAGCAGGTGTGAAATAAAGAAAAATAACATGTGAAATTTAGGTAGCTACTGCAGTCTTAGTAATGGGACCATCAAAGAACACACTACAGTTAGTGGCACTGGTGCACTTAGAGTCTTCGGATGCCGGATGACATTTGTCTCACTTTATGGTAAATGAGTGCCTTCTACTCAGCCACAGCAGGGAAGCAAAGTCTAGAGTAAAAATTCAAGTTCTGAAGCAGCCTTCACTCCTGTTCCTCTCATATACACCCACCACGACAGTGGCACTTCACAATGGAAAAAAATGGACATACAATTCAGCAATTACCATTCATGATGGACAGGTTCTTGTGGTTCCATTCTCCATGTAACCCTGAAGCCTGAGCTGTGACAGTGAAAACACCACTAGGGTGACCCTGAGGACCTGGATCTTCTCTGCTTGCCCAGATGGGTTTGAAATAGTAAGTGTCATTCTGTTGCTGATGTCTCATCTCAACGGAGACAAGACACTCAGGAGAAAAAAGGTGCATATCCAGTCTAACCTGCAGTCCTCACTTCACACTCTGTGTTAGTCTTCGTCTCCTTCATTCCCTCTGGCTTCCTGACTATGAATGTCTCAAAAAGGAGATAAACACTGAAGTTCAGTCCAAGACCTTTGGCAGAAAGGTGCAGAGCAGAATACAGCTGCCAGTAGTCCCAGGTAATGGGAGTTTGAAAACCAAACATCAGAGACTGCCTAGAGTACCTGAACAGGTTATAGCAGTATGGAAAGGCTTCTGAGTCAGTGGCACATAGAAGAAATCCCAGATCTCACTCAGATGCTTGCACTTATGGTGAGGCACTGAAACTGATGATAGGCACCCCTCCTGCCTTCAGCATCACAGATTCCTACTTGGCAGAAGAACAAACCCTTTTCTGAATGAAAGCTAAACCATTCCCCAAAGTTTTATAGCAAGGCAGAGATTCTGTAGCAAATCTAACCTCCACAAAACTGAGAAATGCATTTGAAGATGATGTGACTTCAGTCACTCATCATACTTAAAGAAGAATGATAGACACTATGGGAGTAGGACGCAGTCCAAGAGAGGCATATGATTCCCAAGTGCCTCATGATATTTCAGTTTCTCCCTTGCTTTGGCAGTACTATTATCAGTAGCAACCTATTCTAGAATTTCTCTCTATGAATAGAAGTCAGTGCCCAATAAAGGTTTTGAAACAATTTCTTGTAATAGAAAGAGTTTGTCCTGTTGTCCTTGGCTGTAATTTTCCTCTATTTCTCTCTGCACTTCCTGCTAGTGCAGCGTTTTGGTGCTGCAGTTGCATTAGCATAGTTTGTGAAGCACTTCAGGACCATTCATCTTGAGAAGAGCTATATTAATGTAAAATAGTCTTCAATGAGTAAGTTAAACAGAAAACACTATATTGATTCAACGCTTCAAAAGATCTTACAAGAATTAATTCAGATAGGCTTGGATGTAAGCCTTTGTTGCATGGACTGAAAACGGGCTGAAGACTTGTAAACAAATTGCAAAGATTAATAGCACTGCAACTTGCTTTCTCAAACATATTTTCTGGTGCCTTGAAACATTAAGTACTTATGCTTAAAACGCTCTGGAGGTCAGGACTTACTGTGGTAGGTTACCCTATTTTGCAGATGGGAAGCAGAAGCCTGAGTAATCTTTGCAACGTATCAGCTAAGATTTTGGTTAAAGTTCAAATCCAGTCTAATACCCTAGCTGCAAAACCCTTCTTTCTGACAAACCTTCCTCACATATCTTTGGACGTACAGATGCTAGATCTGTTTCTAGCAGTTCTGTTTTAATTAACATATTTCTCAAGTTTTAATCTAAGTTAAACCAAAAAATTAGTGGTAGTCTCTCTCCATAACATTTCTGTCACTGTATCTTCTCTTTTGAGAAGATGCAATAGTTAATATTATGACATACAGTGCACCTTATAAAGCTTGTTTTTTTCATATTGACATTTAAAAATATTTAGAAGAACATCAGAATAGCAGCAGCTGACAGTATCCTATCTCTGGCACTGACCAAAAAACAATGTTTATGGATATAATATAAGAAGGAGGCAAGTGTATACCTTTCCAGCCCACAGAACATAGACCAAAGATTAATTAATTGTTCAAATACACATTTTAGGTTAATAGTTCATGGCGTGCCTATCGTCTATCAGTTTTTTCATTTGGTTTTTAGACCTTGTAATGATTTTGGTCTCCTCGTCCCATGACTACAAATTCAAGAGTTTAATTACACATTGAGTAAAAAATTGTTTTCTTTTATTTCAAGATTGTTAGGCTATTTTGGTTAATAATCACAGCTGCTTATGTTATAAAAATCAGTGTATAATCATGCCCTATTTAACTTATTCAAGTTATTTGTGATCTTACGTGCTTGGCATACTCTCCCAATCTCTCTTTTTAGGAGACTGTGTACTTTTAAAACTGACAGAGTTTTGGACAAGAGCATGATCAAAAGTGTTTTGGAAATCAAAATGCACTGTGTCAAAGGGATGAGACATGCCCAAAGATCTCAACCACAAATTACTGTTTTTTTAAAGAAATGTTTTACTGATTCTTTCTGAGAATACCCTATTTATCCACATCTATTATTTTTATTCTTTATCACAGCTTCAGTCAATTTGATTGATAAGAAAATCAGAGTTATTTGTTCATAGATTTCACAGCCTGCTTATTGCCCCCCTGCACACACTCCATGAGGATCCTTTACAAATGGGTGTTAGGCTTTACACTAGCTCTTTCTCTGGAAAAAAGACTAATTTAATCAATAGTTCATGCAGAGCAGCCAGTATTTCAGCAGTAACTTTGAGAATTATTGGGTTAATACCATCTATTTCCACTGGTGGTTTTTATTATACATTTTATTGATCTGTTCTGAAACGTTTTCTGCTGACACTTCACCTTGAGACAGTTCTTCAGACTTGGCCCCTGCAAGTAAATTCAGCAACCTCTCTGAGCTCCCATGTAGATAACATTAATGTAAGCTGTTCTTTCAGCCTTTCTGCTATGGCCACAGCATACTCCAGTGCTTCCATAGCTCAGCCATCTGTCAGCCCTACAGACTTGGGAAGGATGCTTGGTTTTCATCTGTTTTAGAGAGACCATATTATCAATTTCCCTCCCTTTATCAGCTTGCTTCTCAGAATCAGTTTTGATATAGGTTATTATGTTTTAACATTTTGCATATCAGAATTTTTTTGCATTTTCTGTTTTGCACCTTTGGATGCAAATTCTGCTTTTCTAAGGATCTCATTTTACTTATAGTTACTTCTTTCCCTCTGTTTAACCACACTCTCTATCTTTTCTTTTTTTTTTAATAGGAATAGACATTTACTTTGCAATATGGTGCCTTTAAATATTCTTGAATATTCTTGAAATATTCCCTTTTGATTATTGCCTTTCATCCTTAAAAACAGTTTCCTGATTACCACAGTTCCTGTTTTGAAGTTAAATTTTACTATGGTGATTTTTTTCACTTCTACAAGACTGTTCAATCTGAATCCGCAGTTACTCTTCTTCCTTTTGAAGGTAGTTGCTTCGAGGGAGATTCATCAGTGATTTCTGAGAATGTCATTTTTGCATAGTGCTTTACCTTGACATTTAGCTAACATTATGGGGACAGGGGAGGTCTCATTACAGCTCCATTTCCAGACCTTGCAGGCTTTCTTATCACTCAGAGTATTGCGTAGTCAATATTCACCTCCTGGTCATGTAGTCAAGACATCTCATAATATTTTCTCCATTTAAACAAGAAATTTTAATGTGAAGAATTTTTGTCATGTGAAATTTAGAGATTTTAGTTTTAAGGTTAATTTCTATTAACCACATACAGCAACCACACAGACTTTCTCTCCTTTGTGCTTTCCTCAGCATAAAGCACTGGGGTCTAATTTTTTCCTTGATTTTCTAGTGTTCCAGTATTTCTTACCCTTCCATGAAGTACCTGAAACTAATTTTATGCCAACTGTCTCATCCATAGCTGCCTTTTTTTGCCCCATTGCTCCACTGTTACTTCTCCCAGTGCTGCTGTTACTCACATGAACATTCACCAACAGCTCAGGAAAAACATTCTCTAGGTAATTGTCCAGATGGCTCATGAAATGTGCCACTTCTGCACCTGGCAAAGAGCACATCATGCATAATGTGGAGGGTTTTTTTTTTCATAAAACATATAATTTTTGAAATAAATAAATTAGGAAACATCATTTTTTTTTCACTAGACCCTCTTTGTTACAGAGAGTGTTTATAAGTTGTTTCCTAAGAGACAAGGAACAGATAGTACTGACTCAAGAACCTAGCATGAAGAATTACAAAGCTACTTAATTATCTTCATACAAGTGTGTCTTCAAAGCTATTATTTGCCATATGTCTGTAATTGTTAGCAGTTGTTGAACTGAGAATATGTGATCACTTGATACCAATCTAGTGTGCCAGTGGTTTCTTTGCATTTGACCCCATTAGGGTGTCCAGTCTCTTGTCTTTGACCTGATAATCACACTGCAGGTCTTGGGACAAAGTAAGAAGGCTTTCTTTTTATTCTGTGTTTCCTGAGTTACTATTAAAATATGGTCATAGTCCACAGTTACCAATTCTATGTAAGCTGCACGTTCATCCTGCCTGCCTGTGCCAGATGGGTGGTTCCTTCTTACAACACAATCAGCACATTGCTGGTCAGAGGGTTGATCTAGCAGGGGGTTCCCAGTAGTAGACAGAGTTCCTGTAGTGGGCAGAGAGTGTTGTGATTTTACAGGAATACACATGCACAGACACCCTTTTTAAGAATGAAGTTATAGTTAGTGTGTGACAAAGGTAGAGAACATCATTCATACACAGAAGTACTAAACTTGCATGATACAACGTCAAGCCTCCAGTAGGGACAGCTATAAGAGTGTAATGTAGTCAGACAGACTGTAATCAATAAAGAACTTGCATTTTATCTAGTATGCAGCCTTAGTATAATAAATGCAAACACCTTCCAAATCTAAGATAGAACCTTTACATAGATCTTTATATTCACTCAGTGTTCTGATTGTTATTATGGAGTCTAATGGGTTTAGGTAGAGTATCTTGAGGGGGTTTTATGTAGTTGAATATATAATTCAACAAGTGATTTAGAACTTACCCAAGGAAGAATCTCAGTTGTTGCATTGGCATTGACAGAACTTCTGAGTGGGATGACAAAAAACAGAAGCAAATGTCATAAACCGTGATTTTTCAGAGCTTTCAGAAACACACAAGCCATTCAATCAGATCTGTAGAATTAGTAAAACCTCTTTCACCCGCAGAAAAAAAATACATGTGTTCTCATACATTTGAAGACTCTAACTCGGAGTTCCAGTCTAAGATACTTTAAACTTTCATTCCTCTCATTTCCAGCATTTAGCTCTATGCAGACTTGGCTTGTGTATTTCTTACTTCATCATTCTCTGCTCTTGCAGTCCTCGTATGCACATAGCATCTGAGCAGCCCCTTTGCTTCCTTTGTGCTACTTTTGTTTTCACAAAATATATGAATTCCCTTTTGCTTTGAGTCACTTGCTGGGGGAAAAAGGAATTCCCAGACTTGACTACAGCCTTGCTCCATTTGATGGCATACAGCACCCACATAGAAGACTAAGGACAATGACTCATACCTGAATATATTTATTGCTTTACAGAAACCTATTAATTCTATTGAAAAGTTATTGGAAAAGTAGTTGGAAACTCAGTTTTAGAGAAAGATGGTTCATACCATGCCAGTAAGAAAATGATTCTGTGGTGACCCATAATGTTCTGGAAATCAATTCCTATATGTCAGAGAAGACTGCACCTTCTGACTGTGTTAAAGCCCTTATTTCAGTTTCTCCTAGCTTATCTTTTGGAGTACATGCAATAAGTATGTAATGTACGCAGATGAAGACATTAGAGGTGTTTCTGATTCTTTGTTGTACAGTTTAAAGGTACAACTGTAGAACTTACAAACAAAAACAGGCCAGGGAACAATAATAGAGAGGATAATATTGCAAACATATAGGGTCTCAGTCATTCCTTCATTTGTTTTCAGCTTGATGGAAGAAAGTCTACAATAAGTGAAGGATGGGCCCACTGTAATGAAGCTGTCGACAGTAACGAAAGTCGTTTGTGCATGGCCTACCACACTAAATTATTGCTGACTGCCTCAGGCACAGCTCTCATCAATCCAAACACACCTGCTGGGTAGAGCGATGTGGACCATGGGGGAAGATATCATTATTCTCTCAGGGATGCCTCTGCTGGATCCTCATCATCTCCCATCCCTCTTCTACATAAGTTATCATTGATCAAGTCCTGTTATTTCTTCAGGTACAGAGCCATGGTACATAGAGTAACACCATTACTCTTCCCTGAAATTCACAGCCACCTCTAAATTATTTCTTGTCCTTCCAAATGAGTTATTGTCCAACATCTAAGATCTCCTTTTTTTCCACTTGTGCCCTGAATATCAATGCTGGAAAACAAAAAGGAATACTTCATTTAAATCTGTACTTCCTAGAACTAAGTATCCACTATATGTTCTCTAAAACTGAACACTGGACCACTTCTAATTAGCTTTCATTAGTTGTGGTTCAGGTACAAATTTTCTGTAAAGTGTGCTCTGAACAAGAAACAAATCCAGACAGTTCCAGTCTGGATACATGAACAATCCTGCATGTCAAAAAGTAAGGTCAGTCATGTGGGTATCAGAAAATAAAATTTCATCAACTTATTCCTTGGCTATAAATGTGAGAAAAAATCCCTAATAGAGAGAAGCATTTGTTCAAAATTAATTCTGTGAAATTAATTTTTCCATACAGGAGAGAAAGATGGTATGTTGTTTGCATAATCATCACTCTCTAATTATATTCTTTCTGATGAACTCATCACAACTTGACATTTATTTTACATCACTTTTACTGTATCAGTGTCAAAATTAAACCAACACTGAAATGTTTACCCTTGAATCTGTCTTTCCTGCTTTTTGCCAGTTCCCAGGACTGTTTCGTCTGTATAGCGGTTGCACAGCATAGTGGGAGGATTCACGTTTCTAGTAAAATGAACTGTTTGCTCAGACAGCTTATGTTCAGTGCTGTTGGAACACCAGCTATCATTTTAGCTGTGTGTGTAAAGCATGGTCACTTCATACCATTTTGAAATTATGCATCCTATGACCTGTGCTCCCATCCTCAGGCTCTATACAGACACTACATTCTACCTGTGAACCATATGAGATTATGGGTTAAAGCAATAGCAAATTGATGCTATGTCTGTGTGATCCCTGTTTCTTACTTATGTATTTTTTCCACAGCTTTCTATGCATTTGTTCAGGGCTGCATTCAATGGATAACTCTCATTTCTCAAAGCTTAGGCACATCAGTCCAGGTTTCACAATAAGGTTGCATTTTTGGTTCATGTGAAAACCTGAAGTGAACATGCCAAAAGACATCCTGAACAGCTGCCCTTTAACAGGAATCAGAACAGATCAGAACAGCAGGGAGGTATTTTAGACTGCTCATCTTAAAACTGGTCATAAGTCATCAACTTTCCTAAGATATTGGGCAGAGCATGTAATACTTAGATCTACTTTAAATGAAAATCATGTCTTATATCTGTATCTTACTTGTATATGCAAAATAAACATTGTCATAGTATATAAATGTGATTCACTCTCAACTTTCCATTTTGTGTCATGGCAATATAGTTTTGTAATATCCATCACTTCTAACTTGCTGCACTGTTAGCTCTGTATTTTTAAAGTGGCTTTGTTACCTACATTGAATGTGCTTTTACAGTTTGGCAATAAAAGTTATTAGCATCTTAAAAAAACTAACACTTTTCATCTGCAAATGTAAACCTGGCTCTATTGTAAAAAACAATGAAAGGAATACATCAGGGAGAAATATGGAAAACTGCCAGGTTACTAATTTGGAGTATTGGAATGAAAATGTGTCTGGAGAAATGTATTTGGTTACTTACAAGAATAATGTCATCTTTTATCTATTAATATTTTTAACTATTTAGCCTTCAGATTTATACTCGGGTATGTCATTAGATGCAAATTCCACATTTACAGTTATGAACCAAGTTGGATGCTAAAATGGCATAAGGAGAAAGTGGAAAAACAATGGACATATATAAAAAAGTGTAAAATGCCTTGACTTTTGTTTCAGTTATGCTTGTTTAGTAGATAGAATGTGCTCTGTGATTGTGTGTGTCTATGAGAGAATGTGTATATATATTAATAAGTGTTCATCAAAATGAAATTATTATGTGCACAATTTAAAAAATTTTATCAAAGTTTCAAGGGCATTAGGAAATGACAGGACTAAGGGAATACCTGCATATTTAGTGTAGCCTCTGGTATGTACACATTATGATAGAGCTCTTAATCCCATGATCACTTCTATTTATTTACAGAGAACTGTTGTCTTATTCAGTACTAGGAATTGATGGGGTATACTTAATGCACAGCTCTTTAATATTTGATTTTCTTCTTATTGTTCAGTATGTACTCTTAGTTCTTATTTACTGCATTTCATTCAAACACTGCTCTGAATACACAACTGTTCATTTCCCCATGGACTTTTTTGTGGTGTCAATGACTAGTATCTAAGCACTTTGCAAACATTAATGAATTTATCTTCTTAAACCCAGGTGAGGAGAAGGCTGTCATTATCATCTTGTTGTAGACCTAAAACTGAGACACAGAGGAGTTCGAGTCAAACAGCCACTAACATCAAGCACACTAGCTGAGACATGCAGCACCTACGTTTTCAGAGTATTTAACAGTCAATCTGATTTTGTATGCTGAGAGCACATCCCTGATTGACTACAGCTATAGTTGTGAGCATTTTACACTCCTGTCAATCAGGAAAAAGAGTCTCATACTGGGCACCCTGGGAACAAGGAACAAACTGTTAATGACCCCATCTGAAAATCCCACTTGGATTTGAAGTCACTTCCTGAGCAAAACATAAGAATTCACCAGAAAAAATACAGATAAAACCTAATTCCTGAGTTCAGCATATGGCTGCTTTAACTGTGAGACTTTCTCTTCTTGAAATTGCTGCCTCAAAAACCAAGTAATTTCTAAAAATGCACAACAAAAGAAGGAACAATCACATGCAAATTTCTTGCACTACACAATAGGCATTTCCCTTATCTTATTCTTCAAAAAAGTACCTGTGTTTTGTCTTAAGTCATGGTTTAAATGGCAGACAACTGGAAGTCAATTTAAGACAATCCCAGTCAAGTGTTTTGACTTGATGTAGTCTAATTAGGAAATCATTGTTGTGTAGGGAAAGACAGGTATCATCATGGACAACAGGAGCTGACTGGGGTCACTTATTTCATGAGCAGTTACAGATAGATTGAGTTTGCTCTCCTTTCTGCACTTGTGACCTCAGAAACATATACTTGTCTCGTGTAGCAGATGGAAAATTGCAAAGAATCTATGCTGTGTAACATCACCACTTTTATCATATAATCAAAGAAAAATTGAGGTTAGAAGAGTCGTCAACCTTTGCCATTTTAGGAGTGTCCTTAACCAGTAGCAATTTAGAACATTACTACTGATAATTTCTGATTCCATTCAGGACACATCCTCTGGCCTGCTCATTACTGAATGAATGAGCAATATTATCAGCCCATTAACTATGTAAATACTTTAATTATCTACATTACCTTTCCGAAGACAGGCCCAGATAAAGAACCTGCACCTACAGCCCTATTGCTCGATGCAGAGTGCTGGTAAATCTTCAGAGTCACTGTGAATTAGCAGTAAATATAGACAGCTTTCCTAAGCTCATAATAATGATAAGTATGGTTAAATATAAAATATGGTATAAAACTAGAACAAGTCTTAATACAGCTTCCAGATGACAAAAGAGGTTTCAGTGTTATTATTACAAGTCTAATCAAGAACAGTCATCTGAACAAAGGAGTCTCATAAGACATTTTCCAAATGACTCTTTTAATGTCATTTAGTAGATTAAAACCAAAGGGCAGCATGCTCAGTTTTGAAAGGAAAGATACAAGCAATTTCTAACACTACACTGATTGCAATTCTTTATTGCAGTGCAATGGAGTGAGCATCTGAATTATTATAATCAAAATACAGGATAAATTGATATATTTCTTTATTTATCTTGATCCTAATAATACTGTTCAGTAATCGTTGCTGAAGAATGGAACAAGGTAAGCATTGTGAACACACCCTGGAAAAGCTAAGAGGTAGAGAAGCGTAATGGAATAGAGCAGAGACTGAATGGTCCTGCCAATAAAATTATCCAAGACGACAACTGTAGTTTTAAACCTGAATTTTCTTTTAGTTTCTTTCTCTTGCACTTTCTTCTCCAATTTGCCATACCCCATCTACTCTTTCTTCCTTTTAATACTAAAATACTCTGATTGTTTAGAAAATGCCCAAGGCCAATACTTCAGTGAAAACTGTTATTTCAGTCATAAAATAAGGTAGTTTCTAGCCTGAGATACAGGTATTTAATGATCATGTTACAGAACCAAAGAGTTCATTATGGACCACAATGACTTTCTCTATCCCCTATGTCCACTGAATGCATATGTCCTGAGAACAAAGGTATTACAGTGCTCTGAGTTTCTTTGGTTTTCTCCATGCTTTTTTTCCCCATCCTTTCATCTTCTCCCTTTCAAATCAATACTGTATTTGCTTCCTCTACATATTTTGTCCCAAATTTAATTGCTTTTCTAGTCTTCCCATTTATTCTTCTTTCTTTTCCTGGTTCTTTCTTACTTTCTTATTTCTCTTTGCTTTCCTTCGATTCCATCTCTCCTTTTAAACCTTTTTTCCCTTTGCACTCAATTCTGCCCTCCTGTAACCTCAGTCTCTTAACTCCCCATCCCCATCTCTTTTTCAATATAACCTTTCTAGATATATTTCATCCTTCCCTCTTGCGGTTTTTCCTGTCTTTCTTCCCTGTCACCCTACTGACCAGTGGCCAAAGAAACAAGTAAATGCCCAGAGTCGTCACTATACCTTCCTTTCCTAAGTGATCCAGATTCTCTTTATGAGTATTATCTGTATTTCAAAAGAAATGAGACATCCGAAGTGATCCCAAAGGCCTTAAGAGCTAGAAGAACTACATGTAGGAAGAGTACATTAAGAAACAGTGCTCATATGAAACAACTTCCAATTGCGTAAGCAAGACCTACCAAAAATTAGAGGAATTTTAGAGACATCAAATGTAAGTGAATTGAAAATTACTTTTGAAAGCCTAGGGAAAAAAATCCATCAGATTTTGACTGGACTCAGATATGTTACTTACCCCTTGACCCCCATACCTTGAGTATAAGGCCATATCTGTTTGCCTACTACCACTTGCTCTGTCTACTTCTTCTTCAATTAGGATTATAGTCTTTTTAATGGCCTCTAATTATTACTTTTACAGGGAGGAACAGTATCTGTCTGTCTTTCTGGTTTTGCATGCAAACCTCAATTCTTTAAAGAGCGGAGGCTCAAGAAGCCCCCACGAAGAAACCTGCACGTAGCTAAAATAAATAGTTTGTTTTCCTGCGTTTACATTTTAATTGAAATCTAAAAGTAATGAGTATAAAAGAAGTGGCAAGTGTAGTTCGTGTTTAAGAATTTGCAGCTAACTCTGCAAAGCTCAGGGAGTGAGTTCTCTCCATATGAATGCCTTGACTTTTCAGGTCAAACCCTTTCTTCTAGTCCTTCCTTTCACAGCAGATGAATATGAACTTCACTGCAGAGACACAAGTAACTGCTGACTAGAGAGAATGGCGTTTTGTGATGAGGAATGAAAGACACTTCTTCTGTACTTACAAAGAAACAGTCAGTATATTTTTCTTCTCTCTTTCATCAAGTGGCAACAAAGCTGCTTCTCTAGCCACCAATTTTTCAATACAACTTCACTTGTAAAAAGCTAAAATGAAATAAATATAAAGTGAAACAAGTATATGTACTTCTATCTCTAAGACCTAATATTAATCACCTTTAACCTGCTTTAAAACCCATCCTTAATCAACTTGTAATGGTTATTATTTAAAGATACAATTGCAACATCAATACAAATAGAGCTTTCTGTTGCTCAAGTACATCTTAAAGAATGGGGTGGCATTACTCAGTTCAAAAGTAGCAAGACTCTTTTTAGCATAGTTTTATATTAGCAGAAAAAGAGCAACTCGCAGACTCTGAGCATCCCTTCTCAAGCTGCTACACTCACTCAAACAAAGATCCACACCCTTGCCTTGGGTACAAACTGACAGAACTTTCCTTATTTGACTTAATTCTGAACTGCAGTGTTCTAATGCTACCTGTATCCTACCTTTACATTTTCACAGGTAGTCCTAGCTGCAAGAGCAGCTGCTATTCTGTGAGACACTTAATGTAACAATTTAGTCTGTGTTCAGATGTTCCCTGAAGTTTCAGCTGCAGAGGTATTAGATGCTGCTAAACCTCATCTAGTTTGGTACCACATCTCTGTTGTGGGTTGCCCACTCCACAGCAGGGCCAAAAGAAGGCAAAGATCCTGTTTTGCAGGTGATTCTCCTCTACTGCAGTGCAAGAAAAACATTTTAGCTGAAAACACCAGGAAGACTGTCTAAAGTGTGCCAGCTGACTTTGCGCTGGAACAGAAGAACCACAGTAAGTGGCTGAGAGCCTGTTAACAGCTCACATTATACACTGAGCTGTGCAAAGCAGATGATCACAAAGGGAAGAGATGTATGCTGGCTTCTTGTTTCCTGGGTTTCATTGTCCCCATGACTAAACTTAGAGCTTGTTCAGAATGAAAGTGGCCATATGCATTGCATGCTACAAAAATATACCATAGATGACCTTGGATTTGTGTATATATATACTGTGTTTTGTACTTTATAAATTGCTTGATAAAGTTTGTTCAATGCATTGTAATGTTGGGTTAAATACCAATTAGTCTTCTATAATTTGGAAACACTTTTGTGAGCATTTTGCTATATCCCTAGGTAATAGAGCTGCTTCTAAAAGACAGTAGCAACCTTGACAGGTTTCCAAGAAGTCAGCCTGCCCTGCATAAGAATGCAAACTTACATACAGTCTGTGTCAATCTGGTCAGTGCCTCTGGCTCCCAGTCCCAAGATAATGTTTAAAAATTAGAAAATGCATAACCAGAGTTAACAGTTGTATATTGTTTTCTCTTATCCTCTTGCCTGTCCTACCTTAAAATAATTTAGTCTGCAAGAACTCTTCTCTGAAATCACTTTGTGAGATATTTTGATAAGCTATCACTGTGTTAAGACATCTCTCCAAGGAGGATCTGAAGAAAACTTACAGAGGCCTTGCATACATGCATATGAATTCAGTAACATATCGAATTGCCTTTCTCCTAGGATATGGAAATTCAAACAACGCAGGCATGGCTGATGTGACTGGAGATCACAAATTGTAGCTGAGCTCCCAAAGCCTTGGCAGCCTTCCTTTTCTAATTGGTGTATGTGATTACTTCTGGGGCAGAGTGGGGTTTCTTTTTCCCTCTCAGTTTTCTTCATCAAACTTGACGTACTGACTGCTAGAGGATGCTGTTGAAAGGTGTCAGTAAGATAAAGTGTTTTGGTTATTAATTTCACTGATTGCAAATTATGTTTCTACATTGAAAGATACATAATTCACAGAAAGATGCATTTTTGCCTGTCAGTAGTAAAAGGCTGTAAGTACCTAGATGGAATTATTTTAATGAGACTTTCCCTTTCTATTGTGCTCAGCTGAAGGGAGAGTATGTGACTGAGAAGTCCATTGTCTGGTCCCTTGTCAAGGCAATCCAACAAAGTCACCTGCTTCCATATTTTCCAAGCATTGTCTGCAGGGTCAGATTTGACACTGGGTTTTCCTTAGCAACTGCCCATGAAATCAGTGTCTGTAGTATCTCAATAAAGCTACCCACAATTAGAGAGTCTTATGAAAAGTCAGAACATTACTTGATTTCCTTGGGAAAGTGAATATAATGATACAAATACCTTTCAGTTTATTCTAAGATGAACAGCTTATACTTTAATAAAAGAAACATGAGCATTTCAGATGAAGTGTAATACTGAATTTAATTAACAGTTGCTGTTTAGAGCCTAGTTTCCTCCATTGTCTTTTCATTAGTAAATTCACTTCAGATGCAAAGGACCCATGGTTTTACTTTTGGCAATTTTGTAGTGACTGTATAATTCTCAAACAATCGAACAAATAACTCTAGATACAGATGAAATGGTCCAGTCTATTAAGGGCAGTTATTTTCTGTATGTAGCATAAATCATTCCATTGGCATGTACCACACACACACACATTGTGTTTCTGGAGCCAAATCCGCCTGAGATGCAGGCTCATGGTGTAGATATTACTTTTCGTAGCTTGAAAACCTTGTTCAGAGGGCCTCCTCAATGGAAGTAGAGATATTTTGGAATAATGCTGTAGGAAATGTTAAGTAAACAGTTTATTCTTCCTATATGTATGCAGCAAAAAAATGTGCTTATGACATTTGTTCAACTTATGCCTTTCCTATTATCATTGATAATATCCTATTATCAATTATCATTGAGGAATACACACAAAACTAACAGCATAGAATCAGTTCTATCTTGCATCTAGTCCCACATACCATCCTGATCGTTTATGAAGTCACAAATGAAACTCAGAAGATTATTTCCCAGGCAGAAAATTTACTTCAGGAAGAACAGGACTTAAGCTGCCTCTTTTGCTATTTTGCAGAACAATGAGGATCAAAGGTGGAAGCAACTGGCTTGGCATGTAGAAGTGCAATACACTCTGCAGTTGTATTGCAGGGTATCAGTACTCTTCCCTACATGCCACACCTCCGGATGTCAAGCCCAGCCTTCATTAGTATGGCCTTCTTGTCATTCCTCGCAGGAACAGGCATGTAAAAAAATCCAGCCAAATTCCAACATATACAATGACTTTCTCTAGAGTAAACTACATTGGACTTTCAACATTTGTCATCATTATTTCTCTTAAAATACTGAGGATCTTTGAATGGTGTTGAAGTTGCTGTCACATTCAACACAAAAAGTGGCAACTTAGTCAAAGAAGCTGTTTCACTGAGCTAAGTAGTGAAGTGCCAAAACCACACAAGGGTTTCAATGGAGTCAGCAGAAAATCAGTGTAAAGCTGAAAAGCAGAGAGTAATTTATGAAAGCAGAGAAATTATCAGAAATAAAATTCCAACAAGGGCATTATAATAAAACAACTGGATTCACATGCAAGACTAAAAATAGTCCAATGACCACATAAGACTGGGACTTTTGTTCTGTATTTCTGGAAATATGGGAACTCTGGCAGAGCAGCAGTTTCTTGGTGCCACATCACCAGAGCGATTCCTCTGATACAGACATTGAAAAGATGGAGATAAACCGTGCACACAAAATAGCTTATGCAAATTGCCTTTGGTGATGCTTCAAAATGCAGCCTAGGTGGATTAATCAGTGTTAAAAGAAATAGCCAGCAGAATAAAAAATGCTGTGATGTGTCTAGAATTCTCTTCAGGGAAAGAATATTTTGGTTCTGTGCCAAATCTCTTGATTTGTTTATGGAGTTACAGGATCAGATATCATTAAGCACTGTTAAAAGATGAAAAGCTCAGTTTGGAAGCTGAGAGCCTGGATCTGGAAGGATGAGTAGTGGCAGGTTGCTGGATTTCTGGAGCCAGTTTTCAATGGCATCTGGATTATGTCATTAAATTTATCCCATGTGGACAGCTGTTTGCATCAACCTAATAGTGATGACTATATGCCTGTGGTTTTGTACACCTGATTGAAATATGTGTGCATTAGGTATTATCTGATAGAAATGAGGACTTAATATTCAGGTGATAAGACTGCTGAAGATATTGTTCTCTACCCTACTCCTGTTGGAGCCATATGTTTCATGTATCATTTTTATTGATCAATATGTATGAAACAGCAGCTCTGACACGACTGTAATTAAAACAGCAATATGGGACAGATTCTCATTTGGCACAAGGGGGTACAGCTCTGTTGACTTCAAAAAAGTCATCCCCTATTCATAGTAGAGCAACATTCGATCTCACAGTGAGATCAGCGTACAAAGACAGAGAAGAATAAATCAGCCTTATTATGTCTCAATCCAGAGCCCACCTGTGATATAGTAACAGAACCCTGAGACCACATATGTACAGCATCCCTGGACAGTGTTATATGTTCAGCCAGATGGCATTAAAGTTGTTCTGCCATCAGTTAAGACAAGGATATTTGCAGCCCAGCTGATATTCCTGTTTTGTCAATAGCTAGATTTGATAGAAATAAATCTATCCAAATTAAAGTTATGTATGATGTTATGTTATGTTATGTTATGTTATGTTATGTTATGTTATGTTATGTTATGTTATGTTATGTTATGTTATGTTATATATTTTATCATATTATATTTGTTATATTCATTATATTATGTTTATTATATTTATTATATAATATTTTTTATAACTGTGTTTCCACTGTAGGTAGTAATTCTGGTGCATAAACATTGATTTCTTTTGTGCCTGAAGAAAAGGTAACTCAGGCCATGGCAAAAATACTGTAGAGTCTTTCATCTCATAATTAGGTTCTTAGACCAGCACTACAGTACGTCAGTTCTTGCCATTTGATACATGATTTATAGACTGCAGAAAATCAGCTGGTGATCTTGTCATAGGAAAAGGGCATTTTCTTGAACCTTCTATGTTTGACCCCCCAGTCATCTTCTCACAGATTTCATTCTATTTCCACAAATCTAGAGATCACATCAGAAAAACCTGTATTAAATAGGTCTCTAAGAGGTAGCCTTGCAAGAAATAAGAGCTGATGCAAAAGTTAAATTCTCATGCTGTCTTGAAGTAAATTAGTCATGGCCTGATTTGGAGTAAGTGTGCAGTGTTGTATATATTTGGACTTCACTAGAAAGTCATCTTGAGACAAGCCAGATGACTAAACCATTTGTAACAGTGTTAATTAATTTGTCTTATCTCTTATGAAAATGGAAAGGATTGTTATAAAGTTGCAACTATTCCAGATGCATGTAAAATCATTAAATTGTTAAACCTTAATCAAAAAGTTTGAGAACACTGAATTAAGATTGCAAGCTAAAATATAATTTCTCTGTCTATAATGATATATATTTAGATACAGATAGATACAGATAGGATAAACTGAACTGGGATATCTTGTTCAATTTGTGTTCAGAAACATCCCCATCTGCATCTTCACTTAAAGTCAGGAGATTCCAGCTAAATCTGCCATCTCGCAGTTTGAGGTCCTTTGATTTGGCTTTGTTGTATACTGTTCCACACCCCAGAGAACAAGCTACACTTGCAGAAAATCAGTTCAATTTCCCTTCAAGACTTGCCTCTTTTGTTGTTGTTATACAACTTCTAGTGTTGTCCATTTTTACAATTTACTTATTTATCAAGGTCATAATAGAAAATTTACAACATGGTAAGCTTCATTTCCTGCCTCCAGGTTGTCAAGTGAAAAGAAGCTCATCACAGAAGGAAAGGAAAAACAGGTGAATGCAGAATCTCTTTCTTCATTACAATGTTATGAGGTTGGGTTTTTTTCATGATTACTTTCTCTATGAAGCATTTTTAAGTGCAAGAAGTTGTGGTTGATGGTTGCAGTGAAGAGATTCAAGATGGCAGCTTGAAAAAGAAATCACTATGTCATGCTCCCTCATAACAAATTTTTGTTTGCTTTTTATTTTTCACTAGTTTTCTTTGATGTAAAGTGAAATTATTTAGGCTGAAAGTGCCAGTTGCTTTTTGCATGGATAATGGAACTCAGGAAATGCAGAGTAGGTCTTGTCAAGAAAGTTCAGGTTTTAAAATTATTCCAGACAAGTTTGCAGAGGTGTGAAAATCTCTCTTCTGTAAAATTGTTAGATTATGTGTTATATTGTGACTGCAAAATGTTGAAGATGATCATTTGTTGCCCCCTGCCTCTATTCAGGGACATTTAGAAGGACACTGCAGTTTTTTCTGAATTCACTGGTTTTCCCTGGTTGAATTTGATTTGAGGAAATTGTCTGAATGTAAAATCTATCCACCCTTGACCTGTCATGGATGTGTGTCTTTGTTCTAAAATAAAATTATAATTAAATAAGACTTGTTACAAAATCACAATTTGTAGAACCTACAAATGAAGAAGGAAAAAAGAAGAAATCCTTCCAAGTAGTCTGTGAGGAGACTGATTCAAAGCAAATTATAGAGTCATGGGATCTCATTGTCTTACCTGCTTTTACAATTTTTCCTTGCTGCTATTGCACCTTGCTAACAATAGACTAAAACTGGTGTAAGTAATTAAGAACCAAGCTTACATTGCTTCAAGATGCCACAGTAAAGTGATATGACGTACCTATGCTTATCTATTGGAAGATGGAGGAGTGATAGTTAATTTTCAGGGTTTAGCTGTGAGAGGATCTCTGTATGCATGTCCACACAAATACCTGTCTGCACACTTTAAACGGCACTTCTGCAGCTTCAGAAGACAGTACCTGGCGTAGGGACTTGTGGAGGGGATTTGCCAAGGGGAGTCCTCTAACAGAGCAGCTAGGAGACTGCTCTGTAACAGGTTTGTTTGTCAGGCATTAGGTCAGCCCAGGCTGCAGCAAAGGAAAAGATGCTGACACCCACAGGGAGAAAAGGGAGGGAGTCTGCCTTTTTCCTGTGTCTTGAGTAAGGCCCCTGCATGCTGGCAGCAGGGAGGACAGAGGCACCCTGTGGGCTGTGCTCAGTGCCAGAATAGAAGGTGGACACAGCTGTATCTGGATTTCTTTTAAAAGAGCTGGGAATAATGTGATTAGGTACAGAAAGATGAATGCTGCAGGCTGATTTGCCATATTTATGAAGTCCTCACAAGGACATCAAAGAGTGAGAGGAGCAGCACATTCTGTGTCCTCAGCCAGGTAGTGTGACAAAGTTGCTCCTCTGAGTGTCATTTTTCATGGATTATTACAGTAAGCTAGTCTCAACAGAAATACCAAGAAACCATGCTAAAACGAGAGTCCAGTTATGATGAGAAGAAAAGGTAGACCAAGACTTTGATCCAAGGAAAAAGAGAGACCACTGAAGAAAAAATTGTGGCAAAAAACCAGAACTTTTTGAACAGCTCTTGAACATTATATTAAGAGAAAAAAACAAAGACATTAATTCTTGTGGAAGGACACTGCAGAGTCTTTTAGGAATGCTGGACTAAGTGTGCGGAGCTACTACCTTTTATTTGTACATGAATGTCAATCAAGGCAAAGAGCTGAAAAATCAAGTATTGCTGATGTAGGACTGATTAAACTTCATGACTGAGTTCACTGCAGTCAACAACAAAAAAAATCTGTTCAATGGTTACATTGCGTGCTTTTTCTCAAAGAACCTAGGTCATTCTTTTTATCTCTCCTGTTTTTCAAACGGTGGAGGCAGGGTGCTTACAAGAGGGGCTAAACAAATAAGAGTCTTTTCATGTCCCTTTTTCCATTTTAATATTTCTCCTCTTCCAGAAGGGATGCAAGTGCACTGTGCAGGCAAACTGAAAATGTAAGTGTTTGTATCTGACTCTTGAAAAAACTCCTTTCAAAAACAATAACACATACCATGAGACTGGGAAGAAGGGAGAGTGAGGAAGTGGAGAAATACCTTACGTTGATATTTTTTCTTAAGACAGGTGCAAAACCACTTTCTCTGTAGACAAGGTAATTCAACCATCAGACTCACCAAACTCTTTTTGACCACTGTGTTTTATTGGCTTTGGAAATAATGCTTCAGGAACACCCAATACAGGTAATATTATCAGAACTAGATAAACCTTCCCAAAGACCTGTTGCATTAATAGAAAAATTGCAATAAATGTATAGTAAAAATGGGGCTACAAGCAAGGATTTATGCAGCAGGGCTGGCCTGCTCTTTCCCCTACATCTACTCATCCATTCTGACAGTCTGAGAAGAGGCAGACAGTGCAACTCAGGCTTATTAACCTTCAGCTGGTGTCCCACTCCAAGGACCGGGAGGACAGGCAGTCTTTCATCCTTTCTTAGTTAAAGCTACTGCCAGAAAGCTGCTCCTACATCTCTCAGTTTCTGCCTGCTATCACACAAAAAATGTCATGTAAGCAACACAGCCACTCTCCCACCTTCTGTCTCATACTTGGGGGGGAGAGAGGATGTTCCCTCTTCTGTTCTTCTATCTACGAAAACATTTCCCCTGTCTCTCTACGTGTGAAAATTGGACTTTTTACCAACTACTGTATGTAGAAATGTAATATTTCTGTTTGCAATTCCAATTTCACAGTTGAGCAGGATCTGCAGAGACAGAGAATTCTAATAAAATTGCAGAAACATTTTAACACAATGACTGGCAGATGGGGAAAGGGTTTGTGGCAGCTCCATTTTTCTGATTATGTTAACAAAACATGGCATGTGCTTGTCTAACACATAGACAACGATTCCATTTACAATTTAAATATGATGGCTGAAAGTTATCAGATGACTATTTTAGAGAATGTGTTTACCACCTGAATGATCTAATAATACCAAAGTAGTTATTTTTCTTCCCTCGAACTGATGTTCCAGACTGGAGATTTAATGAAGTTACATGGGGTAATTTCAAAAATTGCCTAAGTGCAACAATGCAATTTCAGTTTGTACATACTTGATTCAGTAATTAGAAGACAGGAGCCTATAGTGATCCACACTAGGAAGTCTTTTAAATACAGGTAGGTATTTCAGTGCATTAATGGAGTAGGGGGATAGTATAACAGAAAAGATGAATAATTCCTGCAAAATCAACTAAATGCAGTAATATAAAAAGTTTTTGTCAAATTTTTTTCCAAATACTTTTTTATAGGAAACTAGTTTGAAAGTGTGAACCTCTGCATAAAAATTGTCTAGCTAACTAACTCCTCCTATTACAGATGCTGGATCAAATATTCCAAGTTCATCCAATGCCTGAACTTAGATGACTCCAATGTGACCTGTCTGATGTGTCAGATTGTTATACTTGCTGGAATCAGAAGTCTATACAATCTCTCCAGTTCTGTTACCCAAAACAAATTCCATTTTTTAAGACAAGATTATTATTATTATTATTTAGGCAAAGTTTTCAAATACCAGTGAGAGAAAAACTGAAGGAGAGACAGGCTAAACTGTCTGGGTCAAGCAAATGCAGACCTTAGAGAGAACATACACATGCTGGTGTTTTTTTGTTTAGCTGTGGATTTTTTCCTTTGCTTTCTCCAGCTGAATGAAAGCTAATTTTTAATGCATGTTTAGAAATCTAGCGAAAATTGCTTTAGCTGACTTTTGTTGACCCAGATGAGTCTCAATCATTTTAGGTTACAAGGAAGTTATCATGCAATTTGCCATGTGATTTATTCCTGTAAGTTATCATGAGGTCTCCAAATGACTGGAAATGCGAAGATAGTCCTTGAGGCACAGTTTAGTTGGTGGTGCTGAAAGTCTGTGTTATAATACTTCTCTACTTTATAATTTCATCCTTTCTCCTTTTAATTCCCAAATAACACCACTGCAGCTGTAGCGAGGCTAGGTCTAGGACCATTATCCTGTATCTCTAATTAGTGGCCTTTTAATAATGGCACAGAAGAGCTAAGGGAAGTTTGCCTTACATTTATCCAGTCTGGCCTCATCCTAGACTTTCATACTGGAGTTCTGTTTCTAGCACTGCCAAGTCTTACATGAAAGGCATTTGAAACTGTATGTGTTGCAGTTACCAAGGAAATGCCTTACTGGAAATAGGTCCTGAAACACACAGATTACTAATGCAATCAAAATAAAAGCCGGTGTCATCATCAGTGATTCAGAGGCCCCCATCATTGCTTTCCAAGACAGAACTCTTTCACTACATTCCTCTCCATTGGTTTTCCAGCAGGGCCATGCCAGAGTCACAGAACAGTAAGACATATCTTCTGATCCCATCCTTAATCCTCTCTCCCTTTTTTTCCCCTAGTGTCACACTGCCAGGCAAATCTTTATTTCTCTTCTGTAATCACAGTACTGTTTCCTTTCCATGTCTGTCTCCCCTCATTACAAAGCAGTCCTCCTGCTGTCCTCCCAGCCACCACAGTACAGCAGCCAGGGCTGGCTTCTGTGACACTTTGGTCCCTTGCTGAGCACAGATCAAGTTGATGCACTCTCTGTCTTTTCTGGTCTCTGCATGTCATCTAGAAAAGTAGCCATCTAAAGACTGCACCTTCTAATTCAACAAATCTGCTGCCTGTGGAGGAAATATAGGGCTGTGTTGCAGCAATTTATGTCAGCAGTTGAACAGGTCAGCTAGCAGTGCTGGCATAAACTGGTAGCAAAATAGGCTTGAATACTCTGAGGCAAAAAGCCAGTCCTGACTGATGTGGAATCTCTATAACCAGTTTTAAGGCTGGTATTCCTTTTTACAGTGTGAAAAGCAGAAATTAGTGCAATTTGGGTGTTCATACATGCTAACCACACTCAAATGCGAGAAGCTGTACACCCAGGCTGCCTAGAGTCAGAGGGGGGTAATGTCCCCTCCTTTAGAGTCTGCACTGAGCACAGAGGGAATGACCTGCTGGGGTCTGCAGTCCTGTCACTGCACTCGTGTATGTTTTTCCAGTCACATTGATCACATGATGACACAAGGAAAATCAGCTGTGATGGCATCACGTATCCAACAGAAAAAAAAGGGGCAGAGAAATCTAAGCTCTTGAATTAGTTGTACTGATTTCAGAGAGATTTATGCCAGTGGGTTTTTTGTGAATGTGGGGAATGTACATGTACTAACAGTCAGAAGAAAACCAGGAAATCTTTTGGCTAGGGAAAGGAACGATTCTGAGAGAAAGCACTGATGAAGGAGGGATGTGGTATCAGGGATGCTGCCTCTAGACTCACTTTCCAGATTAGGAAAAGGCTGACATTAAAACTGACAAAAGCTGAAACTGACATCCAAAGTTTGTAGGTCTGAAAAATTCCTTTAAACGGTGTTTTAGAAAAGACTGTGAACTGATATTGCAGGTTTTCACTGTAAATAAGCTAAATACCAGCAGCACAGCGACTGTGAGTAAATGCGGCAGCTCGCATACAGAATAGGATATATGATCTTGTTTTATTGGAAAAGAGGGAGGTTTTATAGTACCCTTTGGTAAAAAAGAAATAAACAAAGCAGGATACATCTATGTTAAACATAACGGACTTTTATTGAGGATAAGTTTGCAACTTCTGTTATCTTTCAAATTGACGAAAATAGGTTACAGTGTGTGATATAAAATTATTCAGTGTTACCATGCATGAGACCAATTGCATAATAAATTATCTTGTCTGTAAGTATTGCAATATGATTTTATAGAATTTCCAAGCAGAAAAAGCCCAATACAAATAAAAACTAACTAAAGTACTTTCTGCTACAAACTTTTATTTTCACCTTTTTTGTGTGCTGTTTTTCTCTCTGCTTGGGCTTTTGGGCTAGTTTTTGTCATTGGGTGGGTGTTGTGGGGAGTCTTTTTCACTTTCATAACGTTAACAAGACTAGAAATATCACTGGGTTTTGTTTTTATGAAATTTTTATTTTTCTCAAGCAGGTAGTTCTGATATCTCTCAGCTCCTCTTAAACTGAACTGAGTTTGACCTTATGAACTTCCCTTATCATTGTGCATGAAATGGTACAACCACATCCTAGCTCCAAAGACATTTTAACCTATCAATTGCCTTGTTAGTCTTTTCCCCACCCTTTCCAAGGTAAGGCCAAAGTAAGAATCCTCTTTCTTAATTTACATTCTTCTTAGGAGTCTACTTTCTTCCTAGACCATCTGTGCTTCGTATCAGCCTTGCACAAAGGATGTGATTATCAAGGCTTCTGACCATACCTGTCTAAATGTAGCACTTCTGTAGAATTTGCCCTGAGTCAGTGTATAAAGATGAGTTTTCTCAGGAAATATTTCATGGGTTTTCTGAAGGGGAAGGGGAATGTGATTTTGAAATGTATTGTTTTCATCTTATGCAAAGTTCACCCTGACAGTCGGCTGGCAAGGATCAAAGCTTCATATGGCATGCTGAAAGGTCAAAGCGTGTATTAAATTGTGCAGTGAAAAATCAAAGCTTTGTAATTTACAGGCAATAGCTCAGAAATTCATACTTGAGGAGCAGGGTCAAAAGAAAGCTCTTATCCCTCTTAATTCACTTGGCAGCAGAGTTTCTTTCTATGTCATAGCAGTGCCTCCTGCTGCTACTGCCATGCAGGTCTGTTGATGTTTCTCCTAAAAATTTCAGGGCTTGTAAGGGTCTGTGCTCTCAGTCTTCCTCCTGCTATGGCACATCTCTTTCAGGATATAAGAAAAAAAGTTCTTTGGGAAATATTTGACAGCAGTTTTTCTGTATCTCCATATCTTCTTGGTAATACGGATAAAATATTGTCCATAACATGTAACATGAAGTTTATAAGGATTGTGTTTGTAAATAAACTGTTGTGGATTTTAGATGTCATTTTGAAAGATCTCAATTATATATTTATTTCATCCATGTATACAACAAATAAATATCATAAACAATAGCAGTTCTATATTTAAAAATCATTTCAGTAATTCTGATCTGCTTCAAAAATAGCTTCCAGCTTGATTGTGAAAATGAAGGTAACGGCTTATTGCAGCCTTGCTGACACAGAAGAGTTATATTGTTTTGGTTACAGCCTAGGCATGGGCATGAATTGAATTAAATTGCTCCATATCCCATATGAATAGATTTGGTTTATAACTAATTTATATGGAATTGTCTTGGTTCAGTTATTGAATTAACTGGATCTGTAAAGGATCTGTATTACTTTTAACTACATCAATTTAAAAAATAATCTGAATTAAAAACTCATGCAACATGACTCTGTAGACAAGGCCTATGAATAGGAAAACTAACTTTTCTTTTATCTTTCTTGGAGCTTTGGTCTTACCTCAGTTTCACATACTCTTCTGTCCATGAAGGATGATTTCAAAAAGTTTGTGGAGTCATAGGGCAAGACATCAGAATCAGTCCATTACCTAGATGATCTCTCTCTTACTATTGCTTTTACTGCTAAATGTAGTGGTTATTAATGCAAATCTTTAGTGGTGATCTGGTTAGGGACACACTGGGGAAGTGTAGACACACTGTGTTCCTTATTCACCCTCAGGAATGCAGAAGCACTTCATCACAGGGCTGTTACTTTGCATCCCTGCTCAATAGCCCTGTCCCTGGTTACCCAGTGAAGAGTTCTATGTCATTGCAATTCCATTTCTGTCCTGTCACAATATGGAGATATCTGTAAGTTCTTGATACTCCAGGCAGTGTAGACTATTAGAGACAAACCAGAGGAAAGCAGTAAAAACAAGAGTGAAAAACCAAAGGAGTGCATGTTTAGATAAGATATAAGGAAAAAAATTCTTCACTATGAGGATGATGAGACACCGGAACAGGTTGTACAGAGAAGCTGAGGATGCCACAACCCCTGGAAGTGTTCAAAGCCAGGTTGGAAAGGGCTTTGAGCAAACTGCTGTAGTAGAAACTGTCTCTGCCCATGGCAGAGGGGTTGAAAGATGATTCTGAAGGCTCCTTCCAATTCAAACCATTCTATGAATGTATGGAAAAAAAAAATTATCCATGAACAAAGACTGAATGAGTTGGACTTATTTAGCCAGAGGAGAAGACTGAGCAAGACCTGCTAATAGCCTTCAGAGATGGAAAGGTCTGCTCTCTAAAGGAAAGGAAGATCCCATTCCCATTTTTTCTTGATGGAAGAGGTGATATCCAAAACCTAAATTGCAGCCAGAAAGTTCTGGGTAGATGATAAAAAAAAAACTCCTAATCCTAAGTAAAGGGGAGTGCCTGAGTAGGTAACTCAGGGACACTGCAGTTTCTCCTTCATTAGAAATCTAAAAGCATTGTCCCATGTCAGGAGTATAGAAAATGGTGCAGCAGGGTATTCTCTAAACCAATTTTTCTATAATTTCTGTATGGTCAAGGCATTGCTTCTTTCCTATTTATGCTTTTAGTATGTTGAGAAAATAGTTTTCTTAATTTAAAGTCATCAAACACTACTCGGCTTCTGCAGCATTAAGCAGAAGCAATATTTATTTATTCTTGACTGGGAAAAGAAGAAATAAAAGAGAAAGAAAGACAACTCCCTTTTTTGCCTACATAAATAGTTATTATTTGACAAGCACTGTGCTTGAGTTTGAAATGGAGAGTACTACTATCTAAAACTGAAGTTCCTTCAGCTCGGAAAAAAAGTTGCACAGTGCCTCCTAACTTCACAAATCAGGTTATCCTCATATCTCTTAAAATTCTGTTCTTAACACATCTCAGTTCAGTGAATGAGAACCAGTCCGGTGCAATACTGAACTCAAGCACAAGTCCAGACCAGTTTTGTAATCATGAAAGAACCATCCCAAAAGTCCTATCTGTCTTCTGCCTGTTGCCAGTATGGAGGACAGTCTGCTATCACCCTCTTAAAGTGGGACAAAACCACTCATGTCCCATGCCTAGCAGACTGGGTCAGGGCTGCACTCAGGTCTGCCTCAGCTACATTGGAGTGACTGTGGATTTTCATAATACAGGAAATAAACAGGAAGAGTATTTGCTTCAAGGGATTTTAAGTAGTTTTGCACCTTTAACTGAGATCTGGTGTGTTACTTGTTATTGCAGACTTCCTGGGTGACATATAGTATTAACCTGCTAGCTGACTATCCACGGCATCATTCAGGAGAAAAAGACTGGATGTCAGCCTCTCTAGAGATGGGGGAGGGAAGAAGGAACTCCAGTTAGAGAGTGAAAAAAAAATGAAACAACCACAGTCTAATTTCTGTAATATATATTCCCCTACTGAAATATCTCAACTAACCAGGGGGATAAACACAGAAAACAAAACTCATTGTATATTTTAAAAATCCATGAATCTAGAGTATAAAGGAGCTATCAAGGTGAGGTACTCAGAGACTATCAGGTCTGACAGCAATTTCTACATGTCTTTAAAGCAGCTTCCTAACCTCTGTCGGTTGATGGTGGGAGCTGTGCAAAGAAAGTCTGTTATCATGGCCAATTCTTACCCCACTTCTGAAGTGAGTAGCTATTAGGCTCATACAAAAAGCTGAAACCAGCATAGTATCCCAATTCTAGGCTGCTCTGTCAGAAAGAAGTGTGCCCACAAATCATTTGTTTTTTCCAACCCTGTATTCCACAGGGTGTAGTGAAATATGAGCAGGCAGTTTGACCTATATAGCCCAGCAGCAGAGTATCTGATGATTCATCTTCTAGGCAGGCAGTGCTCAGTCACTGCTTGAAATGGGTGCAGGACAGGGCAATGGTTAGTTCAGGAATCAGGTCTTCTCCTCATGTGGTTACTGACTCACTATGTGGCTTTGAACATTGCCCTTAGTTTCTTCTTCAATTCCTCTGCAAATAAGAACCAAGAGCTATTTATGAGCAGAAAGTACTGATGGCTTGACATGCTTTCAAGGAAGTTGAGATCTGAGTGCAATACCCCTAACCTGCATCTCACAGGTTGTTGTACAGTTGTGTCCAGCTTCGTTGAAGACACAGAAGCCTGCAGCTTTGCATGACACTCTATTACCAGCACATCTACGTTCATTGCTTGTGCAAACTCTGTGGTGAGTGTAGTGTAGGTAGGGAGTGTGGAAAATGGTATGCTCACTCAGAAGGGTAGGGATAAATAGCTCTTATTAATTTATTGTTTCTAACATAAAGAACCTAATCTGTTAGGTAACCTTGACAAACTTAATATTTTGTTGCTAGCAACTGAGGAGACCCTTTTGCTCTTCTTTGTTCATCTTCTCCAGATATAAGACAGTAAGAAGAGGCAGAGCAAACAATTATGCCCCGCTGACTTCCATATTTTGCCACTACCAGTGAGACCTGCAACACTCAACACACATAAATCAGAACATGAGGGCAAATCCTCCTGGTCTGTGTTCATATGTTGTGACTAAAACACACTGCTTTTTCCTTCTTAAGAAATAAACCACAGATCTTTTGCATTGCTGGGAATAGTGGCATTTTCCTTTGTATTTTGTGGAACAAGAAAAAGCTTTTGGAATTTAATGGCAGAACAAGCCATCACAGTGCTGAGAAGTACACTTACTATTCAAGTTCTTGTATATTCTTGTATATTGTATTTCAAGGTACTTCACTGGATGTAATAGGAAAAACTATTAGTGGTTTTGGGCACAGCAGTATCATATTAAATTTAATGCTTTGCATGCTCACCCTCACAACGTTCATTGATAATATCTTTTTTGAGTATTAATTAAATTCTGAAGCAAATTATTGTCTACCAAGAATTTCACAGTTGTCGCTAACCAACTTAACCACATTGATGAAGAGAAGGCAGTAAGACAGCACAATCAGGAATATCACCTTATCTATGAGCTGTGGAGGGCCTACAGGAAAAGCTGATAGTTTTGCCTGAGTTAGGCAGAAGGGAGCAGTGAATGCAAAGACTAAATAATTTATTATGCTATTAAACTTATGATGTTCCCATATTTCTCCCACTCCTGTAGGGAGAATGTGCTGGGAGTGAAACACTATGAGACTGGTAGTCACCTGTGAGACTAGTACTCACCTATGCTATTTTGGTGCCACAGCAGAGAAGCCAAGCACGACATGGATGCTGATTTGAACACACGCCTCCTGCCTTCTGAACTAGATTTGAAACCTACTGAAGTGAAAGTCTGCATGCTTCTACCTGTACGCTGCTCACCTGTAATTAAACAAAGGTTTATACCTCTGAGGTTGTCCTGACGCTATATCATTTGCAGATAAACCTAATTTACAAACATATCTCAGATTTTTTTCAAAACAAATAGAAGGAAACATGGCTCCAAAACCTATGTAGCAATACCAAGAATGTTTTCCAGTAACAGATAGATAGAGTAGAGGATGGAAGGGATTTGTGTATGTACCAGTCATTTTGAAAATAATTTCAGGGTGCATTCTTCTCAGTGATATATGCTTAAGTAAGCTCAGAAGCCAAAGAATTTAGCTCAGAGGTGCAGTTAACAACTATTCCTCAAGATATTGTGCCATACTACGGTGCTTGCCAATTAACTATTATCAGTTGAGAAAAGGAAATAAGCTTCTATTTTGTCTAGTGAATGAAAAGAAGGACAGACGCAACCATTCCTATTGCTGTACTTATATGAATAATATCAACATAAAGCAGTCAAAGTGAAGACAATTATCTCTTCATTTTCAATCACTAACTGTACAATGTCCCTGGGTTTTAACATCCAACTCAATCCTGTTTCACTATTGCAAACATGAACTAGTTACCAATTGATTTTTAAAATGAATGTGCTATGATTCAACAATAGCTGCAGGGCAGTGAATCAAAACTACTCACATGCTTGTGACTCTGTCTCTATAACGGCTGGATCCCAACAAAGAGGATAGTAGCTGTAATAATGTAATAATCCAGAGCTGATCCAGGTTTTGTGTAGATATCTCTCTCTGTGCATCCCAAACTTACCCTCATCATATCTGAATTCACATGGTGGACAAAGACTGCAGTTTAGCAGCAGGATAGTTTGCTTGTTTTGGTGAACTGATATATGAGATCTATGCATGTATCCAGAGAGTATTAAAGCTGCAGATCAGACTAGAAAGATCCTCAGGTCTCCATAAAGGAAACCAACATTTTTTTGGGACAGAAAAAAATCTCCAAACATACATTTTTCCACTAATAAGGCAGAAAACTTTGTGTTCTTCATGCTAGAAAAGGCTTTCAGAACAATAAGAGTGGACCTTAAATTATAGGCTTTTTCCTGCTTCTCAGCACAGCATGGCCGTATGCAATTTCTTCTCAGCAGCCTGTCACTTCCTTTAAAATAACAGTCTGGAGATGTTCTGTGAAATTGTTCAAGCTTTCAGAAACGTGATGGTACAGACTGCTGCTTCTCCCCTCTCCTGAACTAACCTGCCCCATTGACTCTCTCCATCCCAAAAAGCACTGGAGGGCCAAGTCTACTGCAATTTCACTGGGAGTGGCCCCTAGGTTATTTGCATGCAACATGAAATAGTTTGTAAGGGGAAGACTTTATCAGTGCATTTTCTTTCTCTTTTCCAAAGGAAGCAGAAAGAATAGCTACTGTATTTCTTTCAATGGACAAAATTCACTTCTGAATTCACCAAAGTTATTCCCTCCGTGACAGGACTGAATTTTATCCCAAAATATACTTGGTTCTTACTTTGCATTCAATCATATGTATTATGATTTAATACTTGCATAAAAAAATGAATGATACCTGCTTGGCTTTTTGTTAATTCACATACTCCACACAAATACAAAGAAGAAAATCCTTACATCCATTTCTGTGCTGTGTGTGGCTCTTTAGCTCCACTGTCTGGTAGTGATTTAAAATTTTATAAAGAAAGGTAAAATCATTTATTTTCTGATGTAAGTAAGATCTTACTGTTATGCTTCACAAGACAGAGCAGGGGTATAGAGGTGCCTGGGTGGTATAGTTGTCTGTCAGCTACAGTAGATAAGAAACATATGTTAATGTTAGATGTTTGTTTGCTCTTGAATTAAGTATGTCTAGCAATTTATTTGTTCTATTATTTGGGAATTTTCTCAAGTTATAGAACTCAGATCTATTACTTATAGGGTTTTGTGTATAAGGAATAAAAATTGTGCATTGTTCCATTTAAGAATTGGAACATTCTGAAACTTAAGAAATGCCCTTTGAGTATCTCCTTGATCAGCCTTTCCTTCTCTGTTCTTCCAAGGATTATCATAAGCTCCTAAATAAACCATTCACAAGAAATTAGTTCTGTTATGTTTTCCATCCTTGTGTTGTCAATCTTCTTTTGATGAAGCTGTGATACTTCTTGAGTGCTTGCACTAGCAAGTGCCTATCTATATGCTGAGGTAGTAAGGGGAGAAGCAACAGGAGAAAGAAAGGTTTCCACATTCTTCCATAGAGCTGGTACTCAATATCACATGGTAAGGACCCTGGTACACACAGTTAGTCAGGTGGGCAGACAGAAATTGACTAAATAAACAGACAGGCAGGTGTCCTGGGAAACACATTTTCCGTCAAACCATCACTACTGACTTTGAAAGAAGCACTAGTCAGCTACACAGTCTTTACTGTAGAAAAACAAAGCACATTCAAAGCCAAAGCCTGCCCTGTTGACTTGTTTCTATCAGAGGACCTTATGAAAAGGCATAGTCTAAGTTTGATTCATATGCGCTCAGTAGAACAACTTCAATCTACAGACATTGCAAAAACATCACCTGCCTTCATGCAGCGCTTGACAGTGCTGTCTTCAGGATCTGCAGAAAAAAGTTACACTTCTCAAACCAAGACCTCAGTTGATGTGAAATCTGGGGAAATTAGAGTAACATTTTTTGAATGTTTTCTGAAAAGAAAATAAAAGGCAAATATAGAAGGCATGTAATTTCATCCCTTATAACTTTGTCCATGCCCTACTTCTGTACCACACTTCCTATCACATGAACTTTTGTTACACCAAATACATTTGAATGCTTCAGTTGGATGATAAGCATGTCTTCCTATACCTGTTTATTTCAATTTTTGCTACAGTTCAATAAAAAGAGAAATGTTATACTTTGAGGAAACCAGAAAAACTATATTAAATGTGACAGAGTCCATCACTGAAATCATAACTGAAAGCAATACCTCTTGTATTTTCATAGACAGTGCTTTTGGACTTTGGTGTAGTAAGACAAATACATGAATTTATTTTTTTTAATTTTGGGCTGAAAGATTCAACAACAACAACTGGCTTTTTCAAAGCCAGTCTTCTCTAGTAGAAGGACTTACATGGGGATAATATTTCTTTTATTTCTTAACAGACTACTCTATTCTTAGGTAAGTATCCACATATTTGTAAATAAGCATTTCAGTCAGGCATTGTATCTATAGGGATGTTTATTCATGGGCCATTTCATTATATTTTCATAAAATAATTCCATTGTTCAGGGCATAACTCTAGGTTTGTTCTAATCCATGGAAAAGCTCCTTACCCCTCACATTCACCCATTAGTTTAACTATGGGTTTTGGTGTGGAATACGGGATCCTCTGTGCAATATATTTCACCTCTCATTAGTGCATTTTTTGAAAGTCTTGATCTCCAGTTCTCAGCCCCTCCTATCACAAACCACCATTCTATCTTTTGGAGCCTATGGCTGCTTACTGATAAGAAATAGGTTTGATTTTTCAGATGGAGACATCAGGCACAGACTACAGATTCTGGTCCTTCATGCTGCCACCTTCCTACATGTCTCCCTAGGTCTGAGTCACCTGACTGTTTGGGCTCTCTCTCTGTGTCCATGTCCCATGCTCATCTGGAAGGCTCTGCCGTGGCCCTGGCATTGGGCTGTGTTTTCATCCATCACCTTGCTCGGGTTGAGTAGTGCATTCACAAAGTGACTGTTGCTCCTGTCTCTCCTGCGTCTCTTCCAGACTTTCCTCCTGATACGTCAACTCTAAAGCCCATAGAGGGGAGAGATTAAAATACCTTGCAAAGTGTTCATGAGTCTCTTTCTGTGACAGCTCAGGACACACTTGCCTTACTCAAAATTACTTCCAAACAAAAGCACGAACAGGCTAGGCAACCTGAAGAATTTATTTACATCCATAAAATATTGCAGTTGAGCACAGGGTTTACAGGTCATTTCTCGAGTTACCTTCTTAGCTCTGCCCGAAGCAAGGACTTCAAGGGTTAAGCGGAGGATGAGTTTCAAACTTGTAGCTCTGTTCAGTTCCTAGGTCATTTTAAAATGTCAGCACTCATAGTGCTAATGTGTTACAACTGGTCTTAAACAGTCTAGTGCTTCTCAGTTTTAAAACGGGCCTTTCAGTTCACCTACAAAACATGTATTTTTTACTGACAGATGAATAATAAGCACATAGAAAAAGTAGCTTTTATAACTGACTGGTTGGACTTGAAAGTGTATGTTTTGTATGCATAAAAATGTACACAGGCCAGTCATGTCAAAGCCTTAAAAGGGAAGACCATTATAGCTTCTGCTAAATGCAGCTATGCTGCTAAATTGCCTGTGATCCTAGAGAACAAATCTTGCAAGACTAATCTATGTTTTCCTAATCAGTGGCAAAAGTCACGTTCCCTTGAGCACAGTCTTCCTTCACTATAGCACTCCCGTCTCCATTCCAGGCGCTGTGTAGAGGATACTATCTGCCATCTGACTACAGCCTGATCTGTCCTTTCATACCTTAATGAGGCAACTTCATTTGATATGAGGCAAGGGGTCTTCCAGTCCTCTATGATCATACCTATGAAGGATCACAGATATCAAACCGCATGAAATTAAGGATTTTAGCACCTGATGGTTGCTTGATGGTTGCCTAATTGTTGCTTTGTAGCAAGAATAGGTGAATTTTGGCCCATGATATTAGGAGGCAAATGTCTACCAATCCAAAGCTACTTTTTGGCACTCAGACAAAATTTTTATTCCATCATTTAATAATCAGTTTATGCTTTCTTCTGAGAATGAAGGCATGTGTTCTCTTTACTTACAAATGAGGATATGTAGGGAAAGAAAGTTAAACATGGAAGATTTATTCGAGAAAGAAAAGGAATTTTGCTTGAGGATGTTTTTGCTGCTGGGAAAATTAGGCCTAGAAAAAACCCAGTGCAGGAGAAAATTCTATCCCATGAACAGCACTACCTATTTTTGCCTGTCTGTTTTGAGATGTTAACTCCCTTATTGCAAGAAGAGATATAAGTTCTCACATTTGTTGAAAGCCTCTCAGGAAGAGAAAGAAGCCATGAAACACAGAGTAGATTATCTCTTTGAAGTTACGCACACACAAAAGCTACTGTTATAAAGGCACCAGAACAGGACTCATGAGGCTGCTTTTTGCCCCTTCTACATTTTGACTTAGCAGTGTATGCAGGGTTTCCAACTTCAGAATAAACTTTTCCTTAAAACATTTGCCATGGTTTGGTCATCTGGGTTTACCTGCATGAAAGTCAGTTCTTACAGGTTATTAAGAATATCCATGATATGTTAGCCTTGATTGCAAAATTACTCAATTGTTTAAAACAATCTTTTGCTTGCTGACTTTTTTTCTAACTCAGAACATTCTAGTTACCAGGTTTATGAAGCACCCTTAAATAAAATTTTTACCATTAGAATGATAGGTGGAAAAACAAGACATTACTACCACAGGATAAGAATGACTGTGTAAGCACAGAAAACAACTGAAAATACCTTTGTCTTGTAGGAAACATCTCTTCTGGACCAGATTTACAAATAATGTTTACTGAATTTCCATTTTGTTCTGAGAGTTGTTATTCAAAACCAGTCAAAACCAATGCTATTACAAGTATATTTGATGGACTGGAAAGTAGGTGGATTCACTGACAGGTGCATGATGAATGAACTCGGGAAAAGAAAATGAAAATAACCAAGTCCAATATATTGCTTACTTCTTTGATTTAATGTTTGTAGTAATTTATATTCTACAAGATTAACAGGCAGGAAATATCCTTAGCTATTTACATGAGTTTTTGTCTATTTTAAGCTTTCAGGCAAGGTGTGTATTGAAAAAATGACCTAAATATTAGATTTATTAAGAATGTTTACAATACCTAAGGACTGACCTGCATAAGAAAGATTCCTACTTAGTTAAACAAAAGGCTGCTTCAAATTTTTTAATCTGTGCTTGTGAGATTTTTCTAAGTCACAAAGTTTTAAACAAAGCTAGAATCTATTATTTCAAAATTCTAACTTATAAATGTAAATCACATCACAATCAGAGGAATGAATTCATCACAAACAGTGTCTTCATGGCAAATGTTGAGGAGAAACACTGCAGATAAAGGAAGAAAATCTCATTACACCACTTTGAGAGTGTGTGATTGTAATAGTTCTTGACATCAGCCAGCTATACATCTTAAGGAAAATCACACAAGGACTGAACACAGAATCATTCATCAGAAACAAATTGATACTTAAAACTCTTGCAAGAAGCACTCTGAAGATTGTGTTTGAGAAGCTGTGGAAAAGGAGCCTGCAGTATTCTAAAGGAAGGAACCCGGCAGGGGACAGGTTTTCATGTCATCACCTGTTTTTTCTGTCAGTACCAGAGCCACTGGAGGTAGATCCTCAGCCTCCTGCCTCCATTACAGTTGTGCTGCCAAGCATGTTCCTCTTTTCCTCCCTTCTTTACATAGAAAGCAAGAGCCAAAATTATACAGAGAAGAGATTATACAATCCCAAAGCAATGGGAGAGGTTTTGTGCCCTGCCCTTCATATACTGTTCATGGGGGCCAACACCGTGACCTGAGAGGCCAGAAGAGATGTCTCCTGTCCCAGGTGTGTTACAGATGAGCCCACCATGCCTCAGTGGGTCACGTCATGGGCACAGCAGGTGACCACAACACAAGGTGCACAAGCCATGTGTGAATTTTCCCTCAGATCAATTCTCCCACTCAAGAGAAAGTGAGAACATGTCAGCCATAAACCTTGGTGAGGTAAAAAAGCAAATCACAAAGAGACCAACAACCCTCCCAGTCTAACACATGAACACAAGATGGTAGAAATTCCAGTTCTGAGGTCTCATGTCAAGAGAACTATGGTTAGTGATGCTGGAAAAGCCCAGTTTAATGTTTTGTTTGATGTCAGAATCGCTTTGAATTTTGGTTTATATTCAATTTTCTCCTTTATAGATTTGTTCTGTTGCTAGCTCTTACAGAAAAACAAATTGAGTGCTGGTAAGATTTGTATTCAATGAAACATGCTCAGAGATAGATTAAACTCTAGACTCAGGAGAGATCTATACTCCTGCCTAGGTTATCTATAACTCCTTCAGCTCTCAAAAAAAAGGAGACCCTACATATCTAACATTTTCCTCAATGTGTTTGTTTATATCCCACAACCCTGAAGATAACAATCTGGTCTATTCTTCCTGTTTTCTCCTCACCTTGTAGCAATCCATCCATAAATGCTCTGAGTGGTCCAGGCTATATTATGTTACAGTATAGTCAGGAGATATGTCACTGTCTACAGCATTTTCCTTGAATATCTTGATATTTCCAGATCACAATAATATCCATCAACCTAAAAACTGTAGTGGAATATATAATAGTTCATTACATGATGTATAACAGTGTTAAAAATGGAAACCCTTGGTCATTGTCTACCCAGCTGTACAGGAGTTAACCCATACAGCTTATAAGACAAAGAAATACCACCTCTGGCTTTTATTATCCAAGATTTTCCTCCATCAAGGACTCTTCTGAACATTTTATTTGAAACAGTCCAAAAATAAAAAGCTATAGTAAACCACCAAAACAACTGTGCTAATGCATTTTTAAGCATCAAGTAGAGACCAAATTTGGCTATTATATTGAACACATGGAATAAAAACATTTCTCAGGTTTCTGTGGAAAAGGATTAGCTCCTAAATAAATATTGTTAGGGTGTATTTAAATACACTATTTGTAATTCACATCTGATTTACTTTCTAATTAAACAGTGCTTACAAAAGTACTAAAAATGCAATGCATGCAAATTCATCTTCTACTAATACCCAAAGTGACACGTCTCCACTTTTCCTACTTATATCCAGACTATTTATGAAATCCTGAATGTCCAGTAGCATTTCTTACAATATATTCAATCAGGATGGGAAGTGGAGGGGGTGGTGTGCAAGTGGGGAATTTGTTTGTGTGAAACAACAAAATTGATTTAAAGGGACCTTGTGAAATTATATTAGTAATTTTTGTTCACTATTTAAAATAGACAAAGTTCATAGACAAAATAAGCTTTATTAGAAAAGCTTACCTGGAGAGACATGGAGTAGATTTCTAATATAGAAAATACTTATTTAAATGCCATATGCACCTGCCAGAAACCCACTCTTAAAGCTCTTCTCCAGACCTTATCCTGCTGAAACTGCACACAGCGTGTAGGATAAAAGTACAGTGTTCATTTTAGGAGCAGAACCTCAAAAAGTTGCAAGACCTGACCTTGATGGGATTTGAATGTGCTTTGTAGCAGTTTTATCATCCCCAGGGTTTTTTGCACACCAGCTGGTAAAAGTTCAATTGAACCTGGATATTTTTTTTATATTAATTGCATAACATAAGAAGTAATCATTTAAAAGGTCTATATATAAAAAGTTCAAATCTCTCTTCTGATTTGCATTGCATATATGAAACAAATACCCTGAACAGACAGAGCAAGGTAGAAATTTAAAAAGTGTTTGGACATATTGCTTGAATCAAATCTATGAATCTTCTTTTATAGGATCTATGGACTAATTGTATAGGATTTATCAACTACTTGCATAGTCTTTTTATGCTCACAAAAACATTTATAGAAAGAAAGGGTCATGACTATACACATCAACACATTTATATCCCATTTATGCAGCTGGCTTGAAAATGCTGTGTGAGTTTGTGGGAAAAAACAGCCAACATCTGTGACTGACACCCTTGAGTAGCCAAGAGACTAAATTGTGTTCAAATAAACCACAGAATTTGTTTCAAGACATAACAAAGCAGAAAGTCAGTTCATAGTTGAAATTATATTGAAAACAGTTAGAATTCTAGTCGGATTCAGCTGTGTTTATATCTTTTCATATTCATAAAGTTTTGAAGGTAACCTAGGTAGCAAAGTCAAAATACTTATTTCAGGTAAGTACCCAACCTGGTGTGAGGCAGGCACCTTGTTCATTCAGTCAGGTGAACAGTAGCAAAAGTATTTGATGACAAGTCAAGTTTGGAATTGAAAACTCATTCAAAAGCCACCTTATTTCATTATGCTCCTCTAAACTATATTCACTTGTGATATTAGCTGGATATTCTCAAGCACAAATATACTTCCCAAACCAGGTCAAGGACACTGCTGAGAGAATGTAGGATTTGGCAAACTCTGTTTGACCGGCTCTGCAGATTTGAACAAATCAAAGTCTGCTCATGAATAATCTGCAAATACAGAAGGAGCCTAAATTTGTCAAACAAATTCTTAACTATACAGTGTTTGCCCAAAGCTACTCCCTGTTCCAAATGCCCGTTAGTCTCAGATGGTGTTCTTTGTCTATTCAATATAGGAAAAATCCATATTGGGAATATTTAAAGGGCTAGGAATTTTGGAGAAAAGAGGTTTGCTCCGAGCTTTGGTGCATCTATACATGGATTTGACTCTGGTAAAATGCTGGTGCTTCTGCAGTCTATCACCTTTATTTATACAACAGGAACAGTTTAACTTGAACAAAGGAAAGTCACTCTGAAATAAAGAGGATCTCAGACCCTTATGGCTGAGCAAGACTGGGGCTATTTCATTGTCTGCCCCTCAGACTCGATGCCCAATCAGTCCCTCTCCATTTTCTGACATGTGTTGCTGTGTTATACATGCATGCAAATGTGAAGTGAATGTCACCCATGTTTCAAAATGCCTTCTCCATGTACTGTCTTATGATGGAAAGCAAGTATTCATCAGCCTATTCCTACCTGTCAGCTGAGGCAGAGAAAAAGATCATGGGCATCCTTTAAGTTTATCCACAAATCCAGTGAAAAAAAAATATATGACATCAATATTTTTTTTCCATTTTTCATTTTGTTTATGCTTGGCAGGCAGTAGGAAAAGTAATATTTTTGTTATTTACAACTATGGAATTCTCCAATACAACAGAGTTCCAATTTTAAGCTGGAAATGTATTGCTCCAACTTTAGCAATGAAAATACAATCCATCCCTTCTTTTTCTTACTTTGCTTCTTTGCATTTAGACAGGATGTGCCTCTCATTTGGGGTGATTTCCTAGCCTTCTGTGGTCCCTGGATAATGTCTGTAATTGGGGTATTAGACTGATCTAGTTAATTGATCATAGCATACTCTCAAGGCCTCACAAAACCTTTCACAGACTTCTCCCATTCTACTTAGCATAACTGTTCAACTGGCAGAAAAAAAGCCTTATCTTCTCTCCCCAGAGGCAGATAATCTAGCCTCTAAATCTACCAAAACTTGCAGCAACTACTGAAAAACTACATAGGATGTCATAAGATCCACAGCTAACTTTTCCCTGCTAGTTCTCAGTTACTGATTGACCCTTGTTTCCTATTTATTTTTCTTTTTCACTAGCAAAAGCTGAAAAGATCAAAGCTTTTCACTGCAAATCAAAGACGTTCATCCTGTTTTCTGGAAAACTTGGGGTAGTGACAAATCCACAAATGCTTTGACTGAATCTGTTGTTTGGAAGAACTTTGGCCTAGAACAATGTATGCATTTGATCACTTTAATATCTTATATCCAACGTGAGAAACTAAAATCAGTTACAGCAAGAAGTTTAGACTAGTGCTTAAACAGAAGACTAGACCTCTGTTTTCTCTGGTTATCTCTGCCACTGAGCTTTCTAAAGGTAGTTTACGGCTTTGGAGGGGTTTGTTGTTTAAACTGTAAAGAATCCTTGTGTTTCATGAGCAGAACACAAAATGCACGTGCAGTTAAAGAGCAAATTTTAGGGCTGCTCTAAAGCTCCTTCAAAGCATTGCCACTGATTTCAGCAATCTTTGGGTCAATTGCTCAGCCCATAACTCCTGTTCCTACTGGCTGGTATCAGACGGCAGATGAAACTAATGCTTTGGACAGGCAGCACTGTTAAGTGGATCTACAGGTCAGGAAATTTATGTTCTGACCCTGCATTGCCACTAATGCAAGCCCAGGCTAATCACTATAACCTACTCCATCACAGTGGTAAAACAGGATGATACTTACTCACCTTTTAAGACACTGCATTTTGTGCTCTACCAGCAGCAATCATTCTATAACTAGGAGGCTTCATTATTTGAAACACTTTGAGGTGTAAGATGCTCTGAAAGTATGAAGTGTTAGCATTAATAATAATAATCAAAATGCAAAAAGAGTAATTTCCAGTGAATTAACACAGAACCACAGATCAGTTCCAATCTTGTGGGTTTTAAGTGTAGCATTTCTTCCCGAGGGCTACAGAACGATCTTTCCCCTTTCATTCATTTCAACCAACAGTTAAGTTCAGATTGCTTTTTAAATATTTAATAACTGCTTGGGACATTTTATTTTATCGTAATTCCACACCATGCATCCCTAGGTTTCTAAATTCAGCACCAGGTTTTAGAACAAACAAAGCCAGTTAATTCTTCTGTGTGTAGATTAGAAAACCAACCCTCCCTTGCAGTTTCCTGAAGGTCAAGTGAAACATCCAAAGGAGTTTTTTATCATTTTTCACACCCTTCTTTCCACCCACCATCAAATCAAGCTAAGCTTCTCTTAATCATTATCAGGGAGACAAAAAGTTATAGAGCAGAGCAATGGACTGGAATTTCACACTCCATTTGCACAATAACTCTGAGGGCTGCTAATGTGCTGTTTGCTTTTTAGCAGGCATCTCTGAAGTCATCACTGAAATGCATTTTGGCGCTGCTCCCAGGGCAACTTAACTATTTATGACAGCTTGTCTTGAAGTGCCTACATGAACATTAGGATGTCCACGGCAATCTGCAAATTGACCCATCCACATGGCATTTGATATCAGACAGAAAGAGCTTTAATAACGTAATGAAAGTTAGGGTAGACATCATTTTTAATTTATCTTTTTTACTCACTTTCTGATTTTCTGTGCCATCTTTTGGCCATGATATGTCAAACTGTGAAATCCTCTCATATTAACGGGTGTTAATGACCTCACTCTTACTTGGACTGTCTTTTATTACACATTCAGTCAGACAATATATTGGAAATATAAACAATCACCCTATGTAAACCATTTTCCTCCAGAGAGTGAACCTGCTCCACTAGACCCAGCCGTTTGCTTATCGTCCAAGTTGAGTGATGCATGAGTAATTTAAAAGACATTCTTCATGACAGCTTTCGTTTTCATGCTGCTCCAAGGTTCAGAGGTGGATTTTATTCTTCAACCTTTATTTCACCTTTTTATTCTCTCTTAGAAGCAAAGCTGCCTAATAAAACAACATTTTTCAGACAAATAATAACAGGGAAGGAAAAAAAAAAGAACCCTTTCAGCTGAGATAAAACTTTAGAACCCAGCAGGAGTGAGGAGTTATGTAAGGAGGTTCATCAGGGATGGGAGAGGTCCCAGCTCCTAAGTCTGTTGCTGATATATTCACAGGGCAGCCAGAGTTAAGCTACCTCACCTCATTAGGCCGCACATTCTCTGTTAAAGATTGATGTGTATCAGGATCTGTGAGAGAGGCAATTTGCTACAGAAAGTTATAGCAGAGGAAAATAAAGAAAAAGAGTGAGTTACTTCCCATCTTTGCACCTTTGTTTCCCTTAACCTAGTTCGGCTATAAATATTTTGTGTAGCTATTGGTTTTAAATATACGGCTGTGCAGTACACATTCCAATATTCCCCGTAACCCAGCTCCTGAGGTGATAATTATCTTCCTCTCTCTTTTCCCCCCACAACGTTAACAACATTCTCACTTCTCTCTTTGCTAGCACCCTTCCTTCCATGGATACCAGACAGCTTTTCCCTCCAACTCCCACACTGATCAGCAAAATTAAATTACATTAGAGTCACTGATCCCAGCTGCACTCTGAAGGTTTTTATGCTTTTGTTCTAATGAGCAAAGGACTTTGCATATGGCAGGCTTTTTCATTTTTCTAGTTGTCAGTAAATTCTAACAAAACATGTGTTATAATATTGCTGGTATAGGTGCTCCTCTACCATTGCAACATGAATGGGCTTCATGTAACCAAGAACTATCTGACTTAGGAAGTGTTATGGTTCAAATGCTGAAAATAAGTCTGGACTAGTTTTTCTCTTCTTCTTGGGACAAGGAGACTTGCACCAGTAATCATAGGGGGTGGGAAAATTCAAGGAAAGGGATTATAGCATGGTCAAGGACAAACGCTACTGCCGAGTAGCATAGCAGTTTTCTGTGCATAATTGAAAGAAAACCAGTCAGGGAGCAGACTTCATGGTAACTAAAATGATAACTCAAGAAAATGCATCAGTTTTGCTCTTCAGAGAGAAATAATTTTATCTGTTGTGGAAAGCTTAATTTACTCCTGATTGTAAATGCATGAGAGAAAGATGGCTTCAATTCAGGGAAAAAAAATCCCTCCACTGAAGCTGGCTGAGGTTACAGGAGCAGGGAAAGTGCAGGGTTCCTTGCTGCCACCCTCCACTGGTTGGGATCAGCTCTTAGCACTCTACTGCTTTGTGCAACTAATGATGCTCTTATACAACTGCCAAAAATAGTGGTCCTGTTTTTTGCATAGTAACATTTCAGTCTCTTCAGTCTTGCTTTAAAAAAGGGCTAATAGCAATAACCATTCATGTGACACAGATTTCTTGCATAAAGCTTTTCTGTGCAAAGTTTCACTGCATTCAATATCCTAGAAAAAGACACGTCTGAATTACAGTATTGGTTTGGAGAAGATTGTGCTGGAAAGATTTTTTTATTACTTTGCTTCTTTTTTATTTTGTTTTGCTTGCTTGTTTGTTTAAAGACAGATAGACAAAGAACAAGAAACAGGGTTAAGAAAGGGAAATTGTTGCTGCCTTAATCTCAGACTTTCGACAAGAGGCAACATTTCCTGTGATTTAGTATGGTGGATAGAATTGTATCTTCTGAGGGAGACTGTAGATTACAAAACCTTCCTTCCTTGTGGCTGCAGACATTAGTCAGCTCTAGCTTACTCAAGACAGCATCAGGGATTCATTCCACAACTGTAATAATTCACAAAATAAAAAGTTTGTTGTTTTTTTTCTTACCAAGGACCTGATCTAGTGTCAGTAGTCTCAGCAGTAAAGCTCTCATTGCCTAAGGAGTGGTGTCTGAAACAACAGCTACAAAGAATTCATCGTGTTCATGCCTTCCTTGACTGACAAATATAAGATCAATTGTGCCTGAGCAGCATTCTTGAGCTTAGCACCAATATAAGTCGCACTGGCTAGTTAATTTGCTTTGGTTGGCTTCAGTTCCTTTTATAGTGAAGTGTGGCCTGACAGACTTGTGAGCTTTTGTTTGGTTCGGGGTTTTGGTTTTGGCTTTGTTTTTTTTCACTACTGAGTCCTTGCTGCTCCAGGGAAATCACTCCAGCAAGCCAGCTGGGAGCAATCAGCTCAATGCTGAGTGTGTTATACGATGCCCAAAGTTATAGGGTAAATAAAGGTAGAAGTAATAAGGAAGACTGTTTCTCACATCTGAATGAAGTTTTAGTATCTGCATCACTTTAAGGGAACAGTTCCAAAGTTTACATCACATGAAGGATCACTTCTATTGGAGAGTTTAAAGCCTGCCAACTGGTAAGTCCTTAAGACAACCCTTAGATCATCTCTTGGAAGACACAGTAAACAACTTGCCTGTGTTCACCATGTCTGTGATGCTCATGGTTTTATAGACCTCAAGTCATACCTTTTCCAGGCTCAAGAGTCACAGGACTCACAGTCACTCCTCATGTGAAAACTAATTCCCAACCATTTTCTGAATCTTTTCCAACTCTATTACATCCTTTTTAAGATGATCAGAATAGGGCTGTGCACCACACAACTGCAGCATGGATTTCTAGGTTGGTATCATGATACTCCTCATTTTATTCACTCCATTGGTCCTAAAAACTGGATTATTGTTTTAGACTGTTACTGGACACTGTTAAAATTTTCCTGAAACTTTTTATTATGAGTGAAATATCTCAGTCTTGCATGATCACAATAAGCTTAAAGTCCATTGTTTTGTGAAAATCAATATCAACTCTATAAATAATTAGTTTTATATGATGAAAGGAACTATATAAATGAGAAACTTTGTCATCTCTCTGAAGCACTCTTAGAACTTCAGCTCAAACATGCTCCAACATGCCCTCATTTTTTATCTGATATTTGAAGGTCATTCTCATAAGATGGAAAAATATATGCATCTGTAAATAAATAATAAACAAATACTTTAACAGTTCTTTTTTAAGCTCATATATCATTCATGGAGAATAAGGGTTGACAGTTCTGGGTGAAGGTAAAGACTACTACTTATAGGATGGAGACAGAGCAAGCCTTCCTTAAACAGCCTGCCTCAATCAGATCTGGAAGAATATTTCAAAATAAAAGTTTTATGTTCCAGTTCTACCTTCTCATCTATGGAAAAAGCACCTGATACCCATAAAGAACCTTCATGACATCTCTGGGACACCAGGCTAACTTAAAGGTCTGGTTGGGCAAACATTCACCAAGGTCAAAAAAATATTGTCTCGTCTTTTCTGTATGCAGAATCTTGTTAGAAAGCTATGGTTATCAGGAAGCTCAAATTCCTGTTGTTGTCCATACGCAATTAGAAAAATAAAATCCTTCTGAAGACAACTCCATTCCATCTGCACAAGTAATCAAAACTGTGAGTATCTAGCTGTAATGCTGATTTTCCTCCTGTTAACCCTTGTGTGTCCACCTATACGGACACAGTGTTTTGTCTATCTTTCCTCCGTCCGTCTTTGCATTTCCCATAGCATATACTGTGCATCAGGCTTCCCTTCTAGCTAGTCTGGAAATAAAACACACTCTTATCCTATGATTCTATCTGTGTGTGAAAAATTCCCATGACCAACTGAGTGGCAGTCTCTATCCACTGCTCCTGAGAGCCCAAGGGAAGCCAAGAGTGTTCCAGCATCCAGTGGCTGCAGCTAATCCCTTACTGTGTCCCTTGGAGCTTAGTGATTTTTGAGAAGATAGGACTGCTTGCTTCTACATGTTGTTTTTAAGTTCCTTGTAATCCTGAAGACAATGCTGGAGTTAAAAAAATTCTGAGGTTTTTTTCAAGTCCGGCTAAAACACTTCATTGTGTAGATGTGTGCTTATGTGCACAATTTCAAAATTGAAAACTTTTATAAAACATACATATATTTTCTGGGGTTTGAAATTGACAGTGTCACAATTTGCATGATGACAAGCATGAAGGCTATATATATATAGATGTATATATATATATATATGGAATTCAATACACAAACAGCCATGAAAAATATGTGAGTATAAATCTTAACCAAACCTTTACAAGACAAATTTCACAATACAGTTTTGTCAACACACATTTCATCCTTCCTCAATTCATGCAAAAACTCCCTTGCATTTTATAATCTTAAATCCAAGAGGTGATGACATCTCACTGAAAAAAAAGCCATATTAAAAAAAAACAAACCGAACCAAACCAAACAAAACAAAAACCAAAACCCCCAAACCAAAGCAAAATAAAATAAACTAAAAAAAAAACAACCAACCAAACCAAACCAAAACAAAAAGCAGAAAAAACCCAAACAAAACTAAATTCACCAAAATGTAAATGTGCTACTTAATTTAAACCATCAGAAACCATATTCTTTCAGCTGCTGAAAAGCCTTTGCAGATAAACAGTGGGGGTATATGAGGAGGGATTAAGCACTGAAAGAAACTAAGATGCCAAAAGAAATGTGCAGCTTGTGTGGGGATCAGGGACTCTTTTCTCAGCAACGTGTTCATAAATTTTATCCTGACTGTCTACTGTGAGCTGAAAGTCAAGGATTTAGTATTACTGGCAGTAAACCAGCATGTTGGGAAGGTTTTATATTAACTCCCCACATACCACTCTGTTGCTGCACTTCCAATCGACCTGCACAGCCCCTTGCTACACCTATTTCAGCTCCACCATGCACAGACCTATTGGCATGTCTCAGAGGAGGCTTATACAACACCTCGCTGCTCCAGCCCAAAAGGTCACCCATCAATTTGCCATACCCACCATAATTCTCAGTTTCTTCTGAAACTCCCTGCAGCCTCTTTTGCTATAGTTCTGCTCCTTCATGCCAACTCCCAGTAACTTTTTGACTTTTCATCCCTGTTGCTTTCACAGAAAAGAATCCTGTTCCTCATTTGTCAATGGAAGAACTTTGGAAACCACTTATCCAGGCTGAATTTGAATCAGCAGCCAGCTCTACCTCCTGTTTAGAGTCACTTGAACTACTCAGCCTGAAAGAAATATTATCTCACCTGGAATTTCCATGAATTCTCTAGCCAAGAAGCTAGTCATTAAAGTTATGCATATTATATCTTATAATACCAAAATATTAAAGCAATGAAGGCCATATAATTAATTTGAAGATCTAAAGGGAATGCTAGCTAATAGAAGTATGAAAACTGAATGGTATGATATATTCTGTCAAAGATGATCCTGGAAGAAGCCTTGTTACTTTGGGAATGTATTTTGAATATTTCCTTAACCACAGGAATATCATTATGTCAAAGTGTCCATGATTTCAAGAGGGGCATAGATCATGTTTTGGTTTTCTGAACCACAATGAATTCTACTGTCTGCTCAGTGAAACAGAAGATACTGACTAAAAAATAAAAAAAGAAAAAAGGAATTCCCAGTTTAAATGATTTTCAGCTAGTAACATGATGCTCCCTCCACGGAGGATTTTGTTTCATTGGAACTTCAGTAGACATCACCCATTTAGGCTTAGAGATTTGGGACTAGTGTGCTTCCATCAGTCCTAACTTCTAGGTCACCCAGGTTAAGGTTCATCCTAACTATATAAGGAACTGTCTAATGAACAATGACTGGGCTGGACCAGCTTGGAGGCATCAAAGCCAGCTCCCTGCCTTAGGACATGATTTCCAGTCACAGGGTCACTGTAGTGGTTATGTTCAGCAAAGCTGAGTTACAGCAGAAGTTATAGTGAAAGTCCTACTGAGTGATGTTTTCTTAAAAGGAATGTTAAAAATTTTATTTGAGAACTGAAGAAAGCACCTCCTGATTTTGAGAAAAAATGTAAGAATATAGAAAAGGAGAAAAATGTATGCTATGAAAATGCAAAGATTTTAAAAAAAAAAAAAACAAAAAACCAAAACAACAACAAAAATGCATCAAAAGCTTTTTCCCAGTCTATATCTAAGTAAGGGTTAGTTTCAGTACTTTAGCTTGGAAATAAGCTAATTTAAATTATAATACCATACATATTCCTTATAATGCTTGCATATGAAGTTTTAATAACAAGCCCATTCTTCCTGCCTTTTTTGCCCAATTGTCTTTGGACAATGGATGTGTTATTATTATGAAAAAAAGCAATTAGATAATTAGATGGGACTGCTAAACTCAAGATTCACTGAGAGGGGAATGGGAAAAGCTTCCATCTTATGAGCAAGCAATCTAGTTTTTAACAAAGTCTGAACACCAAAACTTTAGCTGAAGGCAGCAGAAACTGGCTTCCACATGCTAATGGTTTTTGCCACCCAGATTCCCATTGTCCAGTCATTGACTCTTTATTTAGCGTCTTTCAAAATAATTTTCTAATTACTTGAAACACTGGTTCCCAAGACATGAATTTCATTATTCATTCTTAGGAGACAGCTCAGCTAATTCTTAATGAATCAAACAGTGAAAACAGATTCTACATGAATCAAACAAATTCCCAAAGTTTCTTATACCATAATCACCTTGTGTCAGCATTTGTACCTACAAATTACTGTATATACCAGTGTATACAATGTGTGTGTACCTGTAACCACAGGAGAGCAACATCCTTTAATGAACGCTATCAGAACAATGCAAGACTTCTGTCCCCTTCTTGAAGATTCTGCTTTAACTCACAATTTAAATTAAAGCAGTTGTTTCAAAGCTAGGTTTATGCCACTAGTGTCTACACAATGCCTAAGTTATGTTCACAAACTTAATACAATATATAGTGATGTGCAACTGTAAGATTATTTTGTTTGCCACAGCAAAGCCACTACCAGAGGATGCCCTCAGGAACACAAAGGAAAGCTGGAAAGCGTCACAGAAAGGAAGCAAAGTCAAGCATTGAAAATGCCAAATAAAGCTGAATAGACACAACAGAATTACCTGAAGTGAAATTTTGCCATGGTACAATTAGCCCTGCACAAATGAAGCACACAATCTGTAATCAGAAAACTTGTAGACTTTGCTAAGGTACAACAACTTTTTCACAAACAGCTGGTTCTGTGTCACACGGAAAATGCCACCTATAGATTTTTAACATTCATTCAGCTGTAAATCTTCTTCCTAGGTCTCCTCAGTCAAATACTGAACCTGACTATCTTACAAGATCTGATGAACCCATGCTGCAAGACAGTACTACTTAAGAAATAGTATTTTTGATACTGTTACAAATGCTTCCAGCGTTGTGAGTTTTCCCAAAAGAGAAACTGTCTTTACAGGCATGTGAATATTAACCTATGTATACAGCTGTCTGTTATATGGTTCTCCCAAACACTACCTTAATACACAAGATTTCTCATTCATGTACAGCAAACACATAAAGATCAAAGATCCATGCTCATTTCTCCTTACATGCCAAGTTATTTCAATCAAGCATTCTTTTTTAACAATCTCCTATTCTGCAAAAAGAAACATAATACTGAATTAGATGAAGTGGTGTGATGTATGTCAAGTGTAGAGTGAGAATAAACCTCTTGTAAACTCCATCCTAGGACTTGCAGAGTGCTTTGCCATACCACTCAAAAAGGTAGTGCCAATGAATCACAGCAGTTCAGAAGGATCCTGTCAAAATGATGCAATTCTTCATTCCAGTGATGTTATAGATTAGTTGTAAGAAGACCCTTAGCAGTATAAATTATTGTTGTTATCCATAAACCAGAGTTCTCACATTCTTGTGTCCCAAATAAATACTCTTAGTTTTACTGGTTATTTCTAGATCAATATACATAGCCACAGAATAGCAGAAAATGAGTTCATCAATAGGAATTGACCAGTGCATAATCCCAAAATTGCAGGTATACAAACTAAATGAGGTTATTTTGTGTACATGTGTGTATGCATGCACTCTCACCACAGGGTAAGCCTCCTGGAAAGTGTGAGGGTTACTTGCAGGTCACATGGGCTAGAAGAAGGGGTACAATTTCTCAGGAAAAAAAAAAAGGAAAGAGGGGATAAAAAGGCAAAAAAGACTAGACAGCTGATCCCTACTTCCTTTTTGGACCAGGTATAATTTTGCTTTGTATCACTGCAATTGTCTACTGGCTTAAATAGAAGGACATCAGCAAAGGTCTATTCTTTTTTTCTGGCTCAGGAAATAGTTAGCATTTATAATTAGGGATGGCAAACTAGACTATATGGACCCCATGATTCATTTGTAGTTGCAGTTCCTACGTGCAAAAAACACTTGAGATGTTTCTAAAATTGCCTGCTGAATTAATTTTCCCCAAGGCAAAACCATCCTAAGGGAATCCAGCTGGCATATCTCTAAACACACCTCTGTACCTCGACTGGCACCAGGGATGTGTTGTTTCTCTTACAGCCTTGCAATGGCAATGAATATTGGCAGTTTCACTCTACATGTGATGGATGGGAATCAATGAAAATGCTATATCAGAGACAAGAGAATGTTTACTTGGAATATTTTTTTTTTTATTTAGTAAATAGTAGAACTAATAAAAGAAATTGTTTCTATCAAGTTTCAAAATATTTTAAAACTTACTGAGCACAACCAGACAAGTGTTTAGTTATCTGGAGGAGAAAACTTGCACAATGGGCTGGAAAAACAAGGTCTTTTAAAATATGCCCATTTTTAAGATTTAGTTTCAGCCTCTTCTTTCCCTCCTTCCTATCAAGTAATTAAAGTTCTTGACTTGGTTCAAAATGGCTCAGATTAAATTTCATTTTGTTAAGCACCTCAATTTTTCAGCTAGGGAAAAAAAAAGACCATTAGGAATTTGCATTATCCATCACAGCCCCCTTCATGATCTGAAATTTATATGGGAAATGCTAATTGGACGTTCATCATAATAAAGATAATGATTTCTGTAGTCTTTGCAGTGATAATTAAGATGAAAGATGAAAACGATGCAGAGCGAACATTGTATTCTTTATTTGCTGTGAATGTAGAATGGAAAATTAATTCTGTCCTTGTCTGCAGGGTAGGGGTGCCAGGCAGGGATAGAGGGGAACATGTACAAGAGATTTTGTCTAAGACATCTGAATTTACTTGGAGGTGAGATGGTCCTGCTGATTTTACTCCAGTACTCAGATAAAGAAGGCTGATATTGACTGTAACCTCCTTCTACTATTGGGATCTGTCCTGAAGACAGATTTGACTACTGAGATTTTGTTCATTATGCTTCAGTGCACTGTGCTTGCCTTCTTTTGCTTTCTAAACAATGTGTACTCCCAGTTCCTTCAGGGAAAGAGGCAACTTCCATGGTGTAGAGGTAAGTGGATGCAGTGCCAGAAGCAGGCTTTGTGAGGTAACTGATCAGAATACTCATTGCCATATCTATGTGTATCTCTTTTGAAACTAAAACCAAGCTGATAAAACAAAGCTTTGTGAAGTAGAAAGGGTTTCACACAAAAAGTATCTTTCTCTTACATTTGTTCTACTCCTCTGTATTCTCCAAACAAGGTTTGGTGAATTAAATCCAAGATTCAGACGGTAGACTCCATTATTTTCCCGGAAAATGGAATGAACTTCAACTGTAACCTTGAAGTCTTTGATGAACCCACACAGGACCCAAGAAAATTAAACATCACTGATTATCCATTCAGAGGAGCAGTGTGACTAAAGATAAGTGTCTTTTACCAGGGACTTGCCGGATACAAATTACATAACCTTTTCCTTTTTTAAACTATTATTATCTTGTGAGCACTTCTTGACTGTTTTATGTTTATGGAATTAAACTTTGAACCATCTTGGGTTTGAACCAAATCCACCTCAGCGGAAGCTGAACCCAGAACTAAACTGGATGCACCTGCATGCTGCAGTTCCCAGGGCTCACAGCCAGGAGCTGGGAATGCTGGATGTCTGTTCTCTCTGACTGGAAACACTCTGGATTACTGGCCACGCTGAAGTAGTACCTGAATTCAGCAGACAGCACAGAGGCACCAGAGACAGTCTTTGTTCTGAAAAGTTTACCTGTTAGCATCTGGCAATGTGCAATGAATAAATAACAAATGGTTGAAAAGGGAAGGACAAAAATGACAGCAGTAACATGAGCAGACAGTTAGAGGCCCATGACAAGCACAGTTTGAGTGGTTTTGAGCAAAAATGAAGACAGTTCTGCTAGAAATTAAGATCACTATCTGCAGAACACTGATTTAGATAAAGTTCAGAACCATGCATTTCCTTTGGTCAGTCTTTCTGTGGTAAGCCCTTAAATTAAAAAGTTGCCTAAGTCTTCATAAGTTGCATGTCTTCATCTAATAATGAAGACATGAGCACAGATACAGGTGCAGAGTAGTTGGGAATAAGTAGTGAGTTTATGAGGACCTTAACACCCATCTGCATGTTAGGAGCCACCGACGTGGTAAACAATGAAGTGAGTTGTGGGCACAGCCACTTGGCTGCATCTGTACCTGAGACAAGCACAGGCAAAAGGGATTCCTTTTTCTGAATCCCCTGAGGCAAATAAACAGGCTTTATGGGGCCAAAGCAGCAGGAGAGTTCTCTTGATAAGGGCTGCAGTGACAAAACTGTTTGTTTAAACAGTGCTAATAAGGTGACCCTTCAGGACACTGAATCTGGTAACACTTTCAAAATTTGGGAAATAAAAAGTTAAGTCTTTTCTCTCAACCCACTGAATGTTCAAAATTCATCTGTAATGTATATGTCCAAGCAGCTTTAACTTGCTTCCTTGGACTGTTATCTCTGCTCATCGTACCAAGTGTAGACATACTCCTTCCTGCAGTGAGCAGCTGGAGCCTCCTGGACAGGCTGTGCTTTTTTTATGGGGTATTCTCGACCCTGATAACCAAGTCTGTAATCAAAGGCAAAAAATGTGTACTTTGGTTCCAGCTGTATGCCAGTCCTGAGACACAAAGACCTCCTTGCTGCAAGGACTCTCAGTAGCTATCCTGGCCATTAATGATGAGCAAGAGAAATGGTCATGTGAGCTGACATCATATATATATATACACACATGTGAGAGACTGTATCATGAAGTGAAAGGGCTGTAGCACTTGACAGGTTTGATTTCTTTTCTGGTTTTCAGTGTAGGGCTGGTGGAGATGATTGCTATTCTGTTAATTCAAGGTCAGAGTACAAGCCTGCACAGTATGCATGAGTTACTGAATGGGAAGAAGAAGATTGAGTCAAGGTGGTACAGACATTTAACTTCTCCTGTTTCTCAGAAAACTGTATTTTGCTTAGGTTTTGGGGATATTGCAATATTCTGTGGATTAGCTGCAGTTTTTTCCTCTTTGCAGTTTCATTTTCTCAATGCAAAAAGAAATGTCATTTATAGTTATCAGTATGGTTCCCAGTGGGTTAATGCAGTTACTGTCAGTACTTTCTTAGAGCGTGATTAACACATGCAGAAAGAACAAAGCCCATCAATGTCAATCCATCTTCTCCACCCCTAAATGCAGAGTGTCTATGGCTTCCAGCACCTCAATGGGCTTCTGCTTCTGTGGAGAGGGGTCTCAAGGGCAGTGGAGAGCAGTCAGAACTACTCAGACCTGCTCAGAGGAGCCACAGGTTTGTTCAGTCTGGTGGGCACTGTGTAGCATTGCACTGAGAACACTCTACTACAGACCCCTGGGAAAGTGGCAGTCTGGAAGTACGTGGCCAAGGCTGGATCCACCAGGCACCCTCACAATTTGTCTGGTCCTGTTGTCACTGGTCGCTCATGCAAACCAGCCCTGGAAAGAGCTGAAGTCACAATACCTGATCTGACAGGGGTTGCTCCAGCCAGGGGCTTCCCATTGCAGTAGGATGAATAATATTTAGTGAATAGAGACCTGTTATCCACTCCGAGTTTTGTGGAGTAAGATCTATGGGTATTGATACTGTTCTGCAGTTCAGAAAAATGTTTTACATGTGGCTGTAAACATGGAATGCAAGACAAACAACTGTGCATACAGAAAGACAGACTACTGAATGTAGCTAAAAGCACAACTGGCAGACAGTTGTAAGAAGGAAACTTCACCTTTTACCTTTCTGAATGGAAAAAATCCCTTAAAAAGACAATTCAATTAGTGCTCCAACTTGTTTTAATAGTTACTATATTTAAGCCATTTCAGTAGCATCCTCCAGGTTTATGAGGCTGTAATCTAGTTCCTGAAAGGAAGACCTTTGAGGACAAGTAAGACAGTGAAAAAAGAGCACTGTTCCTGGTGTGAAAAACCTCACATGGGGTTGTGCAAATAATTGACTTGTTGGTTTGCTTTTTGAATTGATGGGAAGGAAGAAAAGGGTAGGCCAGCAGCATTGAGAAAAGAAAACCAATTTACTTGTTTGTTGATCCAATTGGAGCAACACAGAGTAAGGGAACAGGGGAATATAATTTCTTAGGTGAGTGTCCTCAAAGAATGTTTAAAAACAAAAAAAAAACCTTCATTTGGAGATATTTCACACTATAAAAAAAGATTTGACTAGACACTGAATTGAGGGCATGGCATGGGTGGTTAGGACAGTCACCTTGGATGTGAGCCATTTGAGCATCTTTCTCTCTGCTGATGAGCCCTCAGTTATGGAAAGCACAATGGAACAACTTCAAAAAAACAAATTCTTCTGAGTTTCAAACTGTTGATCAGAATGAATACACTACCAACTTCCAGAGTTTGCAAAGCTGGCACTGAAAGGGTTTCCATGTTTGGACAATGGTATCTGTGTGGGGCTCTATTTATTGAAATTGGTTTTAGCTGAAAAAATGTTTCCAGCACATTTTCTGTACATAGTAGTAAATATAATAGGGGCGAAAACTGCAGAGAACTAATTTTACTCCTGATTTTAAGCATTTCTTAGATTATAGTCATGTATTTAGAGGGAGCAACAAACTGAGGCCCCAAGAGGTACAGTTTTCAGAAAGCCCTTAGGTGCTTTGAACATTTTAGTTCAGAGGTCTTGTCTGGAAATACTCTTTTTAGCGATAATAAGATGCCTGTCTTAAACCTTTGAAATGAGACTCCTGTGAATTTCTACATCAACCTGAACTTTCTTTTCCAGCTTGCTAAAACTCAAAGTTAAACTATCTTGAATTTTCATTTGCAACTCAGTCTCAATCAGGATTTCTGATAAATGATGAATGCTAAAAGCTTTCTATAAACTCTCCTGCTTCCTTTTTTTTCCTGGTTGAACTCTACATCCCTTCCTGGACTCCCAGTGAAGAGTGTCCAAACAGAAGGAGCAAGTCCCAGACAGTTCCCAAACCCGTTCTTCCAGGAGGTTTCTTGACCCAGTGTGATAAGGTGAAGTGAATAAAGTTACTGAGACAAACTTCAAATAAAAACTCAGATCCAAATCCTACTTCTCATGGTTCTTGAGCCACTAATTTAATAACTGTTTTTCTGGCTATTTAATGCTTTATTGGAAGATATGGCAATTATCCACAATTTTTACAGATGTTCAAAGTATCCTGAATTTAATAAAGGCATTTTAGCTTTTCAAACACATTTTGAACAATTGTTCATTCTGTTTAAAGTAGGGTGCAAAAGTTTCAAGCTGATAGTTAATTGAGAGATGTGTATAATTAATTGCTCATGAAAAGGAAAAGCCTGCATGATGTTCCTGTCTAGGGATGGCTCCTCTCTAAGTCTGTTATTCTCATGCCATGTTCATGTAAAGCTTAAAGCAGTAAAGTGGTCTTGCTGGAAATAAGTAATTACCCAAGCCATTGGTGCATAGAGTAGTTCACAGGTAATGTTTACCTTTTCCGGGAAACTGTTTATCTTCCCTTCCTTTCCTTTCACTTTCCCCTTCCCTTCCTTTCTTTTTCTTTTTCCCTTATTTCTTTTCTACAATTGTTGAATAGACACCATGTCTTCTTACTGAGATTTTTGTATTTCTAATACTTCTTTTACTCCATTTTTGTGACCCTTTTATACACATTTGTATGTTCAGAAGTAGAGTCCATCTTTCAGGTGATTATGAATTACTTTACTCTAGAGCCATAAGTCCACTGCACCATCATTACACAGCACAACTGCACCTTTCTTTCACTTATGTATTCCTCACAGGAAGGAGACCTGTGTTTTGGATGAACAGTGACAGGTTTACAAACGTCTGAACTGCACTTAAACCAGAATCGTACATATGATATACTCAAGATTTAGATTTTGCTAAATTTCATTAAAATAATTAGTTAGGTACCCTACTAGTACCTTTTGAGAGGGGAAAACTGTAGTGCTCAGTGAACAGCAGGGAAAGATGTTATAAATGCCTTAAACAGATAAAAAGCTTGTTTGAGTAGTGGTATCTACTAGTATCTAGTTAAGAGCTCATTCCAGTTAAAATTTTGTTCACGTTCTTCACATTTCATTTTTATCAAATTCATTACATTGTCAAATCACTCCATGCCTATACAGATTGTCCAGTGTTAAATACAGGTTATCATCTTACTTTGTCTTTAGCCACTGAAATAAACTATTTTTCTGAACAAGGCCTCTGTCTCTATGGTAAGGTTTTATTAACATAGACCAGAACACGCTTAGATGGGTATAATGGAAAGGACATGATATCTACAAAAAGGAAGAATATATAACATTAATTCAGCATCTACTTATTAAATAATGAAGGAATTATAGCTCTATAATTCTAAATGATTCTCTCTTAAACACTCATCAGAATATATGAGAAGTTGGGATAGTTTTACTGCCCTAGCAGATAAATAACCATACAGTCAAAAGTTCCTCACGGAATTTGCAGAAGCAAACTGATGAATGAGCATCTGCAGCAGAGCAGCTGATTTTTCAAGCTAAACTTATTAAGAAACCTTAATAATGATTGGCAGGTTCCTTCAAACAGAAAGGCAAATAGATGAACAGGAGTCTGCTTAAGAAGCTGTCATGTCATTGATTAGGAGTAAAAGCCATGTCTAATATATTTTCTAGTAAATCCACTTGTTGAGTAAACAAATTTAGCTATTTCACACAGAAAAAGAAATGTGCTCCAATGATGCCAGGTGTCACCTGGAACATACCACAGTCTCAGCCTAAGCAGCTGTGGGCACCACCTGTGTATGAGATAGTTTCAAAATGCTTGGAGGCTAAAAAGTAAAAAAAAAAAAAAACAAAACACCTTTACAGACTGTTCAGCCTAATGCTTAGAGCTGACAGAAAAAGCTAAGAATCCTTGGCTTTGTTTGAATATCTCCCCTCTCATTTCTTGAAATTTTGCAGTTCAAGCTTGTCCTACTGTGAAAAACAGCCTTAGTGATAAAGAAATGCCTATATTTTGATGAGAAATTACAAGGTTTAACCAGTTAGAGCCTGTTTCTATGCAACTGAAGCTAATGGAAATTTATTACTGACTTTCATGGAGATGGGAACAGGACATTAAGGATTTTAAAGTCCTTTCATCCAAAATATAGAAGTATGCATAAGTATAAAGCAGGCTGCAGTGAAAGCTATTTTGCCAAGAATGTGGGTTCAGCACCACACTCAGTGTGCTGGTTTAGAGGTAAACCAGCAGGAGAAACGGACCCAGCACAAGAGAGATTTTAAGTCAGAGTTACAATTTATTTAAAGATATTACCATAAATACACTAACACAAGAGAAAAACCGCTTTCAATTCACCAAAACCCAACAGTATAACCCAGTGTCCCGGGGCACAAGCCCAAAGGGGTTTGTTAGCCCTGGTGCTGAGACCCACGTGGTTCCACCAAGTCCTAAGCAAAAAGAAGTGAAGAACCTGTTGGTGCAGATGATGGCTGTGGTCTGGTTCGGAGTGATGGTCATAGTCCGTTCAAGAGTGGTGGTTTCCTCCTGTCGAGGTCCCGCTGCTCCCCTGGATCCAACAAGGCATGCTTAAGGTCTTCTGAGCCCCGTTTATGTACCCTCAGGGAGCACCCAGTCCCTCCCCCAGGGCAGGGACTCACACAATGGGTGATTAACTCTATGAGTCATGGGGTATTGGTGAACCGGTGATGGCCCATTAGCACCCACGCCCCCTCAGGCCGGGTGTGAAGGTGCTAACGACTTCCTGGGTAATTGCTGCAAATGGTCCATTGTTCTTGGGGAATGAATAGAGGGTGTAGAATACACAGCTTTAATCCCCCCCACACAGTGATAACTGGTCCCTCCTGCTGAACTAGGACACTCAGCCTTCAGATTCTTGAAGAAATCTTCTTAATGACCTTATAAGCTATTTGCTCTCATAAGCCATATTTTAGTAATAGAAAATTGTTAGCCTACCAGCAAATATTTTTCTGCTTTTTTCTCATCAGAATAATATTATTAAAAATAATAAAATGCCTTTGTATCAATAACTATTAACACCTCCCCTGAGCAACTGTGTGCCATTCACATAGCTATATTTGCATAAGAGGCAATGGAAATTTTATAATGGAGACAGGGGAGATAGTTTAAACCTGGAAAATTAATAACAGGCAAAATGTAGGAAGTCTAGTTCTTATCAACTATGGGACACTTTCGAAGTAAGATGCCTCTAAAGCAATTTTCTTCCTGACCCAAACAAATAGTGGCTTATCTATGTGCTCAAGTATAAGAATTGTAGAGAGTTTTTAACTTTTTTTATTCAGTTGAATGCATTCTTAGATGTCCTTGCTATCCCTCTTTTAACTGCCATTAATTTTTCGCCCACTGACAAATATTTTGGTGCTTTCTTTCCATCACAATAATGGAGTGCAATAACTTCACTTTATCAGGGAATGCCAATAGAATTTACAGATTTTGGAAAATATGTATTTATAGAAATGCACAATGTTGATTGCTTAACAACATTTAACAATAACCTATAACAGAAAATTATGTCTACTGTGTTAGTGTACAAGAGTGTGCACATTAGCAGATGGTAATTAGATCATCTTCCAGTAATTTGATAATTAAGATACAGTGAAAAAGATTTATACTACAGTTTGGAAAAAACTTTCTGTCCCTTGAAAAGCACCATGAGCTCTTTAATGAATGCAAGCACACTGGTTTTTCATTGTATATTTCTTCTGAAAACTCATACTATACACAAACCCCTCACTCTTAACTTCCACACATAAATCACACATTTCTGAGGCAAAGGATTTGCCCAGTTTTCTGAAATTCCTGCCAAATGTCATTTTACTTTGTCACTTAAGAACATAAACAATCTGGTGCAAGCCAGGCAGACTTTTTTTTTTCTTTCTGTCTAGGAAAAAAAAATTGCAGAAATATCCCTATTTCACTAAATTATATCAATGAAAACCTATTCTATTTAACATGAAAAAATGCTCATTTTCTACAGTAGCTTCTAATAATGTTGTCTATTAGAGAAAAAAATCTGCCATCATGAGGCAAGTGGTGAAACTTCTAGCAGAATATTTTTCTTTCTAGAAAGTGCCATTTTCTAAGACTGTCATTTCCTACAACAAATATCAGACAAATTTCTAGGCATAAAATCTAAGAGAACATTTTGTGCATGTCATTCTGAATCTGTATATTGGACTCTCACATTCATATTTTTTGTAAGAATAGGTGATTTGGGGAGGATTCTACTTTAACAGTCCAGAGCCTGAAATACATATAACCATATTTCAGGAAAACTATGAATGTTTCAAGCAGAGTTGTCTAGTTCTTCCTAGTAAACTTGAGCAGGGTGCAGAAGAATGAATATAATTTCAGTCATATGAGAGAAGCAAAAAGATACAGTGGCATTCTAAATATTAGGTAAACATCTGGAAAAAAAACCCAGGTAATCACATCATGCAACAGATGAGCAAATGGCTCACTGGCAGAGTTCAAAGGGTTATAGTAAATGGGTTTACATCAGGCTGGTGACCAGGCACTAATGGGGTTCTGCAGGGCTCTATTCTAGGGCCAGTTCTCTTCAACATCTTCATGTAATGTTTAGGAAAGATATGTTCCAGATTCTGCACCTAGAATAGGGCAACCCTGTATGTACAGATAGACTGGGGAACAAGACACTGGAGAGCAGCACCATGGAAAGGGATGTTGGGGTCCTGGTTGGCAGCAAGCTGATTATGAGCCAGGAAAAGATTCTTCACCCAGAGTATGGCTGGGCACTGGAACAGGCTCCCCAGGGAAGTGATCACAGCACCAAGACTGACAGAGTTGAGGAAGCGTTTGGACAATGCTCTTGGGCACATGGTGGGATTCTCAGGGTTGTCCCATGCAGTTGAATATGTTGATCTTAGTGCACCCTTTCCAATTCAGGATATTCTCTTATTCTATGATTAGCTGCAGCTCAAGCTAGTCATTCATGAATAACTAATTTGTTCTCATAATAATTCAATACCCAGTTGCTACAGATTATGCATCAGTACTGTATTCCACTCTGAAATAGGAAACTCAAAATGTTGAACAATGGTAAATAGATTATATTTGCTATGACAGCCATTGAAATCAGTCAAGTCAAGTGGCTGGAACCTGGTATTTCAATATTAAGCAAACACTAGTAAGACAACAGACAAGTCATCAACATGATTTACAGGCTGGTAGTTTTTACTTCAGAATGAAATATCCTACTGGCAACACTCACAGCCAGCAATCCATTGTTTCTTCCTTTGGATCAGGAGCTCTTTCAGTGAGTTCAGGAGTGAGTTTGATCCTTTGCCCATTAGGCCTTTTGCCCATCAGATCTGTCTTAGTCCCTGTGAAAAACTTCCAATAACAGAGCTCAGCATCACTAGTGAATTAATCAACTGTTAAGTACTTTGGTTTTAAGACTGGTCCAGAGCTGTAAAGTCACTTCCTAGAAAAAAATATAATTATAATATTAATAGCAACCATAATAATAATATTCACTTTTATATTGTTTTAATCTGTAGAAATCTGGGTACTTTATAGCAAAAAAATGGTTTGAAAGCTGTTATTTTGTGTTCTCTAATAACCATGCAATGTACCTGCTGAGACAGACTTCTTCCTTAAAGGCAACAAAACTGAATTCAAGTTGCAATATTTAATCCATAAATAATATAAATAAATAATGCCACTGCTATGGGATGGGGAGACATCAAAAATTATAAAACATGGGTAACTTAAAATCCAGTCAAGCAAGCAGAATTTTCACTCAGAATATGATTGCTAAGTGAGTCTGTTTAAGCATCATGTAGTTTTATTCTTTTTTTTTTATATTCAGCCTGTTTTGCTCAGTTGATTTTTTTTGCTGAAGAGGAGAACAAGAAATGTGAAATCACAGCTCAAAAGAATGGCTTTGTAATTTTGCCAAATCCAGGATTTACAAGGTAGCTCACAAGAAAGTTTAATTTCACTGCAAGGTCAAAGTAGTAAATATTATGGAAAACAAATTATGCATCTTCTTACACCTCCGAGCTCTGTGGGAAAACCTTTATTTTGTTGATCTATATCAGCTGCATTTCCTGACTTTCAAATCTCTACAAAAAGCACTAGCATTTTATTGAACTTCATCTAGACCTTAGGCAAATTGAATCTTCTCTCTTTCTTCCATCTTCTTTTCTATCTTCATTAACCACCATGTAAAAGAATCAATTCAAATCAATCCTAATCAATAAAGAAATTACTTTTAGACATGTATGCTCCTCACAATTTCTGATTATAAATGGAAACTGAGATTCCTGCCCTAGCAAACCTTACGCTACCACTAAGTAAATAGTGATTGCATGCTTTAAAATCTGGTATGGGTCATAAAGGCTTGGCCATTTACATATGGTTAGCACAGAATTTATTTTTTTCCTTAGATGAGCAATGAGAAAGGCAGGTTTCTCCTTGCCTCATTATTGTCAGCTTCAGTACTGGTAAATCAGAGTTTTAGTATGTATTGCCATGGAAACCTACAACTAGTACTGAACAACTTATCTTTGTTAACATATTACACTGTTTGCAGCAACAACCTTGTTCAGTTCATGAAGTTTAAAGGGTAAGAGAAATGTCTCCAGATCAGACTCAATACAAAATCATGTTCAGACCCATTTTTAAGTCAGTCAGATTTTGGCTTTCTGGACACCCACACGATATGCATTTTTTTTGTTACTGAGCCGTATTAATCACTGTGACTTCAGTTTAACCCTGATATTTTACCTGCACAACTTTCAACATGTTCCAGAGGGGAATAAGTTCCTGGCTTCTTTGCCATCACCTTTAGTTATTGTTCACAACCATAAGGTTTTGCAGCCCTAGAGGGATCAGATGGAATATAAATGTGATGCTCTACACCCTCATTTCTATTAAATAATATGCTCATGGTAGTGCTATGCGAATAGACAACCTGCTGTGTCCACAAATTTGCCATGTTTCAGTCTGTTAAAATTTTATTGGGCACAGTATGGAAACTCAATTAATACTGGAAATTACATTGTCTAATGTCACCCAAGTTACATCCAATTAATTTTTCATTATGTTCAGTCTCAGGCTAACATAAGAGAGTAAGGCCAGTGTCCTTCCCTTTTCAGCAGCCCTTTGGTAGGAAGGCACGAATCTGCTGGAGAGTCTCAGTGTGGAGGCCACCAGCATGGCAACAGTGATAACCCTTTCATCTTTTCCCAAACTAGCTCTGGTGCTGTGATGCAAACTAATGAATATTGAAATTTGACTGTTTGACAGATTTTTCTTCAGAGCAGCCTCATTCAGATTGCTCATTTTTAGTTCTATGTTTGGTTTTTAGTTCAGAGGTTTTTTTCTTTAATTTTTCCTACATTCTGGGTTCCTGATCTTGCAAACAGAAAATGCCATCATGCTAAGGAAAAGCACCCCAGGCAGTATCTGCCCTTCACGTTATGTTTTACTACAGAACATAGTAGAAAAATATGATAAGACTCCAAAATCCAAACATAGTCCTCCCCCAACCTGACCTTCCTTCACAGCTTGACTTGACTAGATTACTTTAATACAATTCTATTCATAAATCTGTGCAGATTATTAACTTCCAAATATTGGAGGGAGAGAAAATGCAATACTGCCACACTCTCTGCCTATGAGATGGCCAGCAGAGTACTTTTCACCACAGAGATGTCAACCCAATATCCAAAATGGTTTCCTGTCATTTTTCCTTTATACAGAAGATTTTGAATACGGGAGTGGGGGCAGGAATTAAATGCGAGGGAAGAGCAGCACGTTAGCCTCCTTAGACTATATCATGAATTTCATCTCAGAGACTATCCCTGTACTGTGCACATAGAAGCCTAGAATCACTTCGCTTGGAAAAGTGTCTTCAGACCAACATATAACACATATTGCAGAAAATTATATTATGAACTATTAACAGAATTTTGAACTGGTTGAAATTACTTTTTTGTCATCACTGGAACATAGTGTTTGGTTGGGTGGTTAGAGAAACTAAAAATTACTCTTTTAGACACACTATCAAAAATTAAGCCAAATTAAGCACCAATCAAGCCCATCAAAAAACTTGTTTCCATGGGAAATGCAGTGCTTCAAGAGAACAAGAGCATTATGTAAATATACTGTAGTTTATATGTCTAACATATGTATAAGACATCTGCAAAGTGAAGAATTTGTCTTTTGCATTGATATAAAGCTCTTCCTGATTGTTCCCCTACAGGATTGCTATTGGTTCAACTTCGTGCTACTCATTCTTTACCAGTTTATTGATTTCAGCAGCAGCTGGAAATGCAAGGCTTTCCTCAGGCCCTTTGATTGAAAGCTAATGCCTGTTAATAAAACTCCATAGAAAATGAAAAAGAACCCCAATGTGTAAAACCTGTGCTTCTGAGATTCTTGATACTTTAAGTAGGCTTCTCTGTCTCTTTAGAGCTCTAAAATGTCACCAAGTTACTCCTTTTTTTGTGGTAACTGATTGTGGCATGTCATAAAATGTGCAATACAGCTATTAGCAATTTTGTCCCTGAGATTCCTTCCAACAGGGTTGGGAAATGCAGAATAGGCTCCTATTGGTCATATCCTATTTCTGAACCATGAAGTTTTGAGAAGTTACTTATGTACCTCTAACAGTTTAAACATTATTTATTTCTAACATAACATGATTGTAGGAACTGACTTTCTGCTAAATTTTTGTCTCGTGACTTAAGATATCCTTCCATGTCTTTTTAATATGATTTATATTTGCGCATACAATTTATATAAAAATGCATACCTGTTAAATACATCCAAGTACCTTCACAAAGGTGTGGTAAAAACTTCAACAGAAATGAGGTTGTTTACTCTTGGTGATTCTAAAAATGAACAGAAAATTTCACCAATACCTCTAAGTTTTTAGAACTTCCTCACCCTGACCGGCAAGAAAGATTGCAAAATCTGGTGTTACATGTGTGGGGCTACCAAAGACAAGGCATCAAATAGATAGACAAATAAATCCCAAAGTTCAGACACTTGCCATTGAAGCTGCTACTGCAGTCATCCAAACAGATGGGTCCATCCATCTGTGACAGACTGGGCTGGGCTGTCTTCAGCCAATGTCCCTCCACTTTTGCCCCTGGATTCATCTGCTGCACCTCCATCCTTCACATCAGGACTCTGGCCACCCCCTTCCAACTGGTGGAAGAGGAAAAAGACAGGGAATGTATTGTAGCAGTGGCTCAGAGGAACTTTCACGTAGGCTTAAAAGCCCAAGAGATACACCTGTAAGTGTTGAGGCCAAAAAGCTATGTGCCAAAGTGACATCAACTCTAATTTCCCAGGGTGCTAACTTTGGCTGCAATTGCACTTCTAAGAACTGCTGCTCCTTCTGCTGCTTAGCCTGGCATCCCGTTGAGCTACTCAGTCACTCTGACACACCTGCTGAGGCACCTGCACTATATACCAGGTCAGTAAAATCCACCTGTAAAGTAATCCTCTGGGAGAGCATCATAAGGCTTCTTATGATGTTGCTCCTGGAAGGCTCCTAAAAGCCAAGGCACCGCTGTTCAGGGCCCTGTGCCTGGAAGATAGGATCAGGAAGAACCAATCAAGCAGCAAGAGCTCCTTCTAAAATTCCTAAGCCAGGTTAGAGAGGGTAATTTAGCTGTGAAATTGGTCCAGGAATATAGTCCCCTGGTCGCACTCGCTTTTCTGCAAAGAACAAGCTTAGTGCAATTGAAAGAACCTCTTTGGAGCAACTCTGAGCTTTAGAAAGGGGATTTTTTTCCAAATTATATTGAAGCTAAATGTTCAAATTGTATTTTTAATTATCTAATAATAAAAATAAAATCTGATATAAACAATTTGAACAGTTATGACATAGGAACAACAGCTGAAGTGTTATGCTCATGCCACATAACCTACATACTAAACTTTGACAGTTACCTAATGCTACTTTTCTTTCTTACCTCTTCAGTCTTCTTTTTGATTTTTATGGTGACATTTGTCCCAATTTTCCAAGCTAAAGATTTTTCGATGATGTAAAGTGTAGTTAATAAAGTGATAGAAGCTCTAGAGTAATCTGCCCAAGGCATTTAGCAGTAATTTGCTTGTTCTGTAACCTAATAACCATTTTAGCTTCAGGGTACAATAAAACAGAAGTGCTAATTCAGTAGTGTTAAAGGAAGACTAATTATACTGAAGACACATCCTCTTCTGAGCTTAGTCGCTTGTGACCTATTGTGAAGCTACCAGAGAAGAGCCAGGCACTCTCCTGTGCTGAATTATTCATGGGCTTATCTGCTTCAAGGGGCTGATAGAAGCATTGTTCGTATGGTTCCACTCACCACACTCTGACTACATCCTGCCTGGCATAATTTAAGAAGCATTCAAGACATAAACATTCAGATAGGGGAACACAGAATCATGTTCTATGTGGTGTTCATCTGATATTCAAAAAAACGGAACATTTCTCTATAAATGAGATAGAATGTGTGAGACAACAGTGAGAGGGAAACCCTCATGAGCAAATCTGTCCATGGGTTATAATTATAGGCTGCACTAAGATGGAACAACCTGTTCAGCTACAAAGGGATCCCAAAAGCTTCCCTAACTCCATCACCTACAGGTGTGTAACAGTCTGTTTATTTCATGAACCGTTTATTGTCATTGTTACAGGAATCCAAGGACTGTACAAACCATATAAATGTCTTATGAAATTTGATTTCTGTATTAAAAAAATCTGAAAAATACATTACCAACATTCAAGCCTCTAAGTTTTGTCAGCAGCAAAACAGGATTCCTTCATGTACCATCACCCTGAGTGTGTAGCAGGTCTTACTTGAGTCACAAGAAGGAAATTCAGTCTCTGTGTACATTCAGTTCTTGACTCAAAAGCTGAACCTGGTAAGTACAGTACAGTTTTTCTTTGTATTAAGAGATGAGAGGGCCCATAAAAATAATTTCAAATGGTACCAAACAGCCATAATAAAATAATACACTTAATCACTATTAGTCTTGGATGAAGCTAAGAGGAGGAACACTCTGTTTTACTGCACCATGTTTAAGCCACCCAGACTCAATTGTACAACTTTATTCTCTGTAAAAATAGAAGCTTAAGAAAGAAATCTTTTTCCCTGTACATATCATAAATCATTGTGCAGGGTTTTCTGTTTAGAACCAACAGGTATTTAAGGCCTTGACTGTGTAGAGTGATTTAAAGCTAGTGAGTTCCTTCACATTTTTATACACACTTGAATTTGAACCGGATGAAAAGCACTGGGCATATGCAGATCTTACATTCTCAACCTGTAAACATATTGCATACAAGCAATTCAATGGTGCTACCATTTTAGATATCACAATCTTAACTTCCACCAATTTTTCCCAGAGGCAGACTGAAATGAGAGCCAAGCAGGAGAAATGGTCTGTTCATCTCAAACCTCACATGTTGTCTACGGCTGTTACAATGAAGGAGATAATTTTAACACATGCATGATCCTTTTTTAAAATATGCTATTTCAGACCAACGGAGTAAAGCAACAGGGTCTATCTGAAGAGAGCTCCAAATTAAATGCAAAACTAGCAAACTTCACTCTACTCGAACTCTTTTCTTGCTCAGATAAACTCAATTTTCATGGGGGAATTGGAAATGCAGAGGCAGAGGAGGAGGACCTAGCCCCAGTGGAGTCATATGTCTGTATATATAGATATATGTATATCACAGCACTAGATTTAAAATCTATTGTCTGTATTGTGCTGATATGTTCTAAAACAATCTTCACGTTTAAAAGCTAGCTAAATTCTTTAGCAGTTGCAATCACACAAATGCAGATGTCTGAGTGTCACCCCATGCTCCAAATACAAACATTTGTATTCATTAGGTCTCATGAGGAAAAAAAATAAAAGAAAACAAACAAAAAAAGAAACACCACCACAACTCAAAAAATAAGGAATTTCTCTTAGGTGTTGGTGTAGTCAAATATGCACCAATCCAGCAACTCAATACCTGCCAGTTTTACTTATCTCTCTGGCAGAGCTGACCTGCACTTCACTGTGAAAACATTAAAACTCTTTCTCATTTATTTGTTTGTTTAGCTTGAATATGTCCTATTAACAGATTCTCTGCCAGCCTCATAATGGAACAAGGCACTCACTAAGAGAACCAGTAGAGTTCATCTATGAATTTTCAGGGTGATGGAAGTGTGGTATTGCATAAAAGAGCTGCTTTCAAATGGTAAGAGAGGACAGCACATGTTTCCTTATGCACATAACTCTCATGAGCAAAGGCAGTGTTGTTTTATAAGGAGATCAGTAAAGGAGTTTGCAGCACTGAATAATGCAGGCAACAGAAATCTCATTGCTCATCAGATTTTGCCCACTTTGAGTGACAAAATGCTGCTCTATTCAGATACATTCATTTCAGGGTAACAAGCCAGTGTCACATCTTTGGATCTTGATGGCACATTATTAAAAATAATCATGTCATAAATGCGAATACTGTTGCACTGTATCACATGCTGCATGGTGAGACCTACACAGCTGAGGTTCTGCCACTACTACAGAGGTGGGGTTAGGGAAATATGGGGGTGAGAACAGAAACTCAGAGATGCATTGATCATGGCTCAGTGAGTGAATGAAAATCCCCTTCCTTTGAAGTATCCAGTGTTGGAATTTGCCTGTCACAGGTTTACCTGCAACTATATACAAAGGTTACTCTCCTATCTGTAAAGAGCAGTGTAGCAGGTGCTCACATGCTGGTGCTGCCTCAGCTCTATAGTCCCCTACTTTAATCAGAACTCTCTGTGTGTCTTAGGATGAAAACATGATGGATAGAAGACTGAATGGACAAGGGGAAATCTGTCCTACTTCAACCCCTTTTAGTGCAAAATCTCTTGAATAACTAGTTAGCACCAATACTCACTCTTATTATGAAAACCCTAATGAAGATTTGTCAGGAAGCATAATATTAAAACTTCAAATCAATTGTTCTTGTATATAGAAACAGATGCATGAGCTCTACCTTGCAATCCAAAGGGTTCTGATTAGAAATCTTCTTTAGTCTTCTTTAATCTGTATATGAAATTACATTCCTTACATATTTCCCCCTAAATTCATGCTCTGCAGCTGGAAGCTTATCCGTCCAACTGTTTCTGTAAGCACAGAATTTAAGGACAAAAAGTGGCAAGCACTGCACATTTAGTGCAAAGGTAATGGAAGACACACTAATGCTTCCACTGTCCACACTGGATATTCAACTACCACTGCCAAAATTCTTCCATCATTTGTCATGTTGTGTCCCACATACTTAGAGTTGTGATGCTCCTACTTCTAGCACTGAACTTATCTTTATCTGTTATGACTACATTCAGCATGATATTGGTACCTTGTCTGACTTTTTGTGTCGCTGTGTTGCAACACTTTATAGGTGGCCACTTCTGCATATTTGGACAATCAACCATGTCCCAAAGTTCCAGATTGTTCTGTACCTGCTCTATTCACTTGTATCTTCATAGTAATAGTTGCATTGCCATTTTAGAATAGGTTGCTAAGTGGTCTCCTTGTCCAGACAATGGATCTTGTTGGAATACTCTTCCCAGACTTTCTGTGTGAGTTTCCCTGCAGGGAAAAAAGGTCCAATGGGTGAGATGGAGTACCCATATCCACTCCTAAAAAATAGGTGCAATGCACACTAGGTACCAGATCAGGCCATGCCACAGAGAGCATCACAGTGTAGGTAACATCTTTCTGTACCACTGAGGTACATATTCAACTCCTGCTGTACCTCGGAGGCAGCTCAGTCTCCTGCAGGATCCTTACAGAGTATTTCTACAAGATTTTCCTATCCTTTTTCTATGACAGTCCTCTCACCACATGTTCAGTCCTGCAAATGCAAACCTAGGTGAACTGTGAGGACATGTGAGTTGCTTTAATCACCTGTCCAGCTTCACTTCTGTGAAGAGTCAAACATCTGAATTTTGTTTGCTTTGTTAGTAGCTTATATTTTGCCAAATGTAGGAATCTTTCTTGAATGAAAATTTGTGAAAAGCTGCAGATGTATAAAAATTTATTATTTTGGACAACTCACAGAAAATAGAAACCACATTAAATAACTCGGCCAACCAGTCAGGTGAAGGAAATTGTGAGCTCTCTGTTGTGATTACTCTAAGGAATGGTTGTTATGAACAACCTCAGCAGTTCACCAGCTGAATTATGTCCATTAAGGCAACTGCTCCTAAAAAAAAAAAAAAGGAAGACAAAAAACCCCCCCACCTGGAATAAAAGCCACAAAGGTCAAGAAAAAAACATCTGGCTGAAAGAGAGAGAAAGAGAAAGGAAGGAAGGAAAGGAAGGAAGGAAAGGAAGAAAGGAAAGGAAGAAAGGGAGGGAGGGAAGGAGGAGGACATCTTACTTGTCCATTTGCTTCATAGACAGGCTGATCTTCCCTGAATAGAACATGCTGCCAGCCAAAGCATGTTCAAAACATAGCTATTGGACTTCATTCCTTGAACCTTGATTTGCTTATTTGAGCTGCACCTATGCAGAAGGAATTTGTACAGTACCTGCAAATAAAGAAGCATTTCTATAATTATCATTATTTCTATTTGTTTTAGTAGTAAACAGCATTACTATCATTATTAACACTATTAGCAGCAATATAATTGCTATTAGACAAACTGCTGTTTATTTCTATCTCCATAGTTTTTAAGAGCTACAGCCATGGATTAAGGCTACACTGTACTAGCTTTATGCAGTCAAGCAAAGTCCATAGTGATAACCTCCTTAGTTTATGACCCTATTTATACCTGTGCCCAGCTCTGCTGGAGAGGGATGTCAGGGCATGTTTGACTTCCACACTTGGTTCCCCGCAGAAACAATTTTGTATTTTACTTAAAAGTTAAAGGAACTGTAAAATATTGGTGAATGAATAAAAAATGATTTTCACATGAAAATCTCACTGTAAATACTTCACAGTGATGAACAGACCAGTATTTTAAAACGTCTCCTCTAACAGCCACCTTTAATAAATTACAAAAGGGCTAAACTACCCAAAGCTGCCACTACCAACCTGCACACTTGCAGTAGGAAGTGTTTTATTGCCAGACAAATGCTTATGTGATTGTATTTATGCAAGAAACCATGGCACCTTTTAAGAATTAAATCACCCATGTCTATACCAGTCCCTTCTCCATCTTCCCTGAAAAGAAGACTCATCAGGGTGCCGAGAACAGAGTCAGCCTCTGCCAAACTAGGAATTGTTTGAGGTTACCCAGCACCAAAGTTAAGCAGCGTGAGTTGTATTATATGAGAAAGCTTTGAACATGAAGCCTCTTCCAAGAGGTCCTCCATCTTTTGCCATCAGGTGTAGTCTCAGACCCAAAATAAGTCTTTTTCTGGGGTCTAAGGTTTCACTATGCAACAAGAACTATTGTTCATATACCTCTTGGAAGACTGTATTTTCACAGCTGATGATTGCTCAGCAGATACTAATGAAATTAAGAAGCTACCTTTTGATTTCTTTGTGATTACAGTGACTTTTTTCTGTTGCAAATGCCATGCCCTTGGGATCAACAAATTAAAATGTGAGCTTGGTTGTCCATGTTTCCTGAATTTGCCTTAGCCATTCTTCTCAATTTCATAGCAAAGAAAATGACCAAATATAGCAGTTGGCACACAACAGGTTGTGATATAGACCTATTGTTAGTAATACACTAAATGGTAAGCAACTTCAAAGTACCTCACATCTACTTCAGACTTAGGCATGCATGTGGACAATCTGTGAAGAAAAGCTTACAAGCTCCCACAAATTGTGACTCTGTGTCATTGAAATATAGCCTCATAGGGTTTTCAGGTTGGATGGGACCTCTGGAAGTCTCCAGTCCAACCAGCTGCTCAAAGGAGAGTTGGCCCAAACTGCTGAGTCAGGTTTCGAAAGCCTCAAAAAATTTTCCCATTTTATATATTGTTATGCAATTATGCTGCTACTATAAGGCTGCATATTGGCAGCATGTGGAAAAGATCTGTAGCCAAAGAAACTGAGAGTGTCAATCAGTGGAGGCAGAACATTATTCTTCTTATCCTGAATCCTGCCACAGAGTGGGACAGTAAAGATAATAGGCACAGCCAGAAACACACTCAGCATATTCTTGTTATTCAGAGCAGGAAAATTAAAGTAACTGCGGAATTTATAACTGTCATGAATGAGTGGTTTAGGTCACTTAAAGGATCACTGTCAAAGATATTAGCAAAAGCATATTTAATACAAATTTGAGGAAATGTGACTCAACAAAGTTCTATGGCAAGGTTCACTCTATGACTACATGGATGAAAAATATAAAGGAAAAACAGATTACAATCAATTTAGAATGATTTACACAGAGACTATAGGTGAAAAGGGGTAAGGATGTAAAAGGCTAAGGGAGACTCTCCCATTGAGATATAAGGTTCAGAATAGATCCCCTTGCTCTCTAAACTCCTATTGGAGATTAGGTGTGGCTAGGTCCAATCTTAGTCTCAGACTTGGACAGATGTGTATATCTAAAGGATTTAGCAGCACTTAATCATTGGCTAATTTAACATTTACAAAATGATTCAATAGGATTTACTACAGTTACAACAGTGACAATTATAGCTCAAATAGCAACACACATAGTATACTTTCTACAGGGTGTTTAAATTGATTCACACACAAAGACATGCAGACATAAAGATGCATATATGTAAATGTACAAAGGTATACATGTTGAAAGTTCCCCTCAACTTCAAGGAAGTACTCATTTTGAATGCCTTAAAATTTCTCAATGTGCAAAGGCTGAGCCTCTGGGAGTGGGGGTATCAGCCCAGGCCCAATGTCAACTTTTGGTGAGTTCTGAGTATTGCAAAATTGAGAGTTTGCGAGCTCCAAGAGGTGTCCCACTCAAAGAGAGAGATGCTGCCATAGCCTACTGTGGTTCAGGAGAAGTTAAAGGGCCTCACTTAGTACCAGTGTTTATAGGGTCACAAGATGACTGGCTTTAGTTACCTGCGTTCTGGCCACAATCCAAGATGGTAATTACTGTAGATTTAAAAAAAGTCCAGTAACAATGGTGTTCCACCTGGGCTGTGATTCAGGCAAGTAATGTTCCAGGGCTGTCAGGGGCTGACTGGTCTTGTCCCCCTCCCTAGTCAGGTAGCCAAAATTCCTGGTAGAGACAATGCCATCCACCCTGAGCCATGCAAGATTTTTTGTAAGATTAAGGAGCACTTCAGGAACTATCACTGGATGGCCCCATGACCTCCCTGAGCCTTGCTTGCCTCCAATATATCATTATCCTGACACTTTACTACTTCATGTCTTAAGCCATAATAAATGTTTATTGTGTTCATAACCTTAAATGAAAGGACACAGAATTGATTACTACTGATACACTTTTTCGGGGCAAAGACAGATTTCATTATAAAATAAAAACACAGCCATAACATCAAGAAAATTCTGAAAGAAAGCAGAGAATGAAACAGACACATTCTTCTACCTTGGAATCCTGTCCTGTCTTCATTTGCAAGTCACATAAGTTAGCAGGTGTGTACTTGGCTTCACTTTACAGGATATGCACTAGCAACAAAACTGTTTTCTTTATTAAATGGTGAGAATTTATGTTTCTGTACAAAATGTTTCAATAACATAAACCATCAGCTCAGAGAATATGTGACCAGGATACAAAACATCCATCTCTTTCATCTCTACAATAACTTTAAGTCTTCCTCCTGCAGCTCTTAATAAAGTAGAAAAGGTCAGTATGGCTTTCAACTAATTTCTTTAGCATTTCTCAGTGGATATTTATTTATGGGAGGCAACTATCATATTCAAAACATGCTAGACATTTCCACACAAGAGAGAAACAGTCAGTTTATAGAGAACAAAAGCCTTTCTTTCTCTTTTGTCTGTGTTCAGACCATTAGTCGAGTAGTCAGCCTGATATGCATCTTACATAAACAACTGGGCAGCAGTGTGTTAGTTATCAACTGATGATAAGGTACAGACATGAAATCACCTACTTACGAAAGTCTATCTTCGAGAAGACATTTAATTTCATTCCTTTCAATGTCCTAATGGACATTTTCAGCTATCAGTGCTTTAGCTTTATGATGACTTTCATCCCAAAAGATCTTCAAAGGCACATCCAGCTGCATAAATATCTTCATTTTGATATGATGTTCTGCAAGTATTAATGCACAAATTACATGACTGCTCAAGGCAGAAAATGGTATCCTGTAATAATCACTACCAGAATTTGATCAGATTGTTAAATTTTTCTTCAAAAGTTTAGATATTCTCTTTCCAGTGTCTTCAAATGGATAGTTACCTTACAAGCAGAGAAATCTATCAAACTCCTTCTTCTGACTTTAGTAGGTTTGAAATAGGTCCTAGAAGGGCAGTAAACATAGATGTGAGTCTTTTTACTAAGGTATTTTTTTTAACCCAGTTAAACAGCTGACTAAGCAAAAATGTTAAGTATTTATGAAATCATACAGGCTTCTCTTATAGGAATGCACAGGTTCTGTCTGGATCTCAGTTCAGGGACCTCAGTGATTCTCCAACCAGGTGGATCAAACAGCTCAGAGTGCCCAAAGGATAGCTAATAGACACCTCCAGCCTCTGGGAGATATGTCAGCTGCATGTCTCCTATCATATTATTTATCTAGTTGGTACCTATGTGCTCAGGTTTATATTATTGCTTGTGATGTTGCATTTTTTTCTAGTAACTCTGTAACCAAGCATTTTCCCCATACAATATCTTCTGATTCCATGTACATATGTATTTTACGTGTTTGTTAAAATCATATAGATAAAATTGTGCTGTTTCTAAAAATGACAGGTAGCCCTGCTGTACATCTTTAGTTGACTAAAGACACTTAAATAGCTGGATACCAGGACACTGAGACCCCAAAACCAGACAGAAAGGATTTAGTGGTGTTCTTAAAACTTATTCCACATTGCATTTTAGACTTAATATTTTTATAACATTTTCCATCTTTATTTAAATGATTCAATGAATATTCATTGTATGTAAATCATTATAGCCATCATTTGCATTAGAGCTCTACATTTCTAACATAGATATGTATCATTTTGCTGATTTTTCAAACTGAAAACATTTGTTTCAGTTTATTCTTGATAATTATGTAGAAATTTTAGGTCTGTGGGGAAGATAGCACATAGATCATAGATACTACTGCTGTACTCAAAAAGTCAAGTTTTTCTGGTTAGCAGCATGCAGGCAAGCAGCAGCTTCACAGATTTAGAGCTTCGTTTTAAAGCAAAACATTATTTATATCTGACAGATGATCAGATTTAATTTGGAAATACAGAAATGCAATAAATACAGAACTCCAAGATATTTTATGATATTTTTTCAGAAAAATAAGTTGAAAGAGAATGTTTTCCAAGCATCCAGTGTGTCATAATATTTCTCCTTTTAATGATGTAAGGACACAGCAAATATTTTAGTGTTTAGAAAAGTATTAGATGTGAGCATTCCTACCAACGTTTTGTTCATTCAATTTAAGCAGACTTCCTACACTCAAAATGTCATGCATAGGTTCTAAGTTGCAATTCCCAAAACAATAAGAAAACAGAGCCAGAAATACAAAATGTTACACTGTGAACCCACAGGTCATTGGTTTTCACTCAAAGGACTCAAAATTCTAATTTTTCTATTCTGTTAGGGAGTATGAGAGAAAGGAGGAAGTCTGCAACAGGGATAAGTCTTTGCAATAGGTCCCTGAAACATGGATGATTGTGTTAGGAATGTAATTCTTCTCTTAAAGGTTATGGTAATTACATCTCTAATTTCATCTGAACATAGATTAATTCGCTCTGCTAAGATCCATGAGAAGAGAGAGATCCCTGGAGTTCGTTAAGAACTGTTTGAAGAATTTTAACTGCAAAAAGGTTATTTAGAAATATTTCTTCCTACAGAATGAATAAAATAAATGAAAAGTTACTAGAAACTTCCATGCTCATTTAAAGGCTAAGAAGTGTTCACCACAACAGAGTCACTTTTGTGCTATAAATGTAAAAACAGATACGAGTTTTTCTTAGCAGGTTGTATTGGATGCATGGAAAGCCAAAAATACCAGTCTCAAATAGCCTAATAAACAAGATGGACATACTGGAAAAAAAAAGAAAGAACATTTTCATGAGCAGTAGAACCCAAAAGCACATGCTTCAGATATTAAAATGATAATCCATATTAGGCAGTCCCATCTTTAAAATTACTGTAATCCATAATTAGCAGTTGTATCAGTATTTCAGTAAATCAGAACAAATGTTTCATCATCATAGATACACTTATCTCCAGGAATGAAGTCTATAGCATTTGACCACAAAAAATAAAAATAATTTAAAAAAAAAGTTAAAAATACAGTATTTTTTCCAGTGACACAATTAACTGTATACTTTTTAAGCATTTTCACAGAGCCAGAAAACATTGTAATAAGAAAGAACTAGTCAGCAGGTCTTTCATTTCTTAAATTAAATGAATGGTTTACTCTCTTAAATTAATCTGGGAAATCCCCTGAAAGAGAAACTAGACATTTTGACAGCACATTTTTTAAAGACCTGAGCTATTTCATTTGAAGTCCAGTGTGTTGCAAATAATCAGCGTAATGGGTACAGTTTGCACACCAAAAGAATTTCTAAACCCTTGTGCAGAATATTATCTTGTCATGGGTGAAGTGAGAGAAATTTTGTCTGTTGATTTATTTAGTTAGTTTCTTTTCCCTTGTACTCTTTTTCTGGTGTCCTGGTAGGACGATGATCACACCAAGTGTTACAGTTTCAAACCCAAACTGGAATTCCTTCGAGATAGCTTGGAGCCAACGCCCCAGCGTCGGTAAAGATGTTTAACAAAAGAGACAAAAGACATGCATATGCGGATATTATCTACTGTGGCCAGGTCTTTTGTTGGGATCTTCCCCCAGCAGGGGAGAGAGGGGGAAGGGGCTGGTGTTGCTGGCTTTCTGCGCAGGTCAGGGAGCTCAGTCTGTTGTCGGAGCGAGGAGGACGGGAACACAGACGCTGAGATCCCAGCATCACTGGATACTGGATTTGTGTTCCTTTTCTTCCTTTCCCAACTCGACTGTGCTCATCCATGAGTGATCATTACTACTACAAAGCTTGCCACAAGGAAAAAAAGGTGGGAGAAAAGCCCCGGTTTCCCTGCACCTGCAAGACAGGATTGTTGCTGCCTTGTTTTTTTTTCCACTTCTTCTCTCACCGGAGCCAGCCTGGGAACTACCTGTCATCTCGCCAGAGGGGAGACCCCAGCCGGCCGGGCACGACATCACCACCTGCTGTCCGTAAATATAAACTGCACCCCTGAGAGGGAGAGCGAGCAGCGGAGGTGCCACAGCGCCACCTACTGTCCGTGGATATAATTGCATTCCCCTTTTTGGGGACTAGCCAAAAAAGACCTTTTTGACTGTTTTGCCTTGTTATTTGAGGGGTGGAGTGGTTTGTTACAGACTGTTGTTGTTTGGTTCTTTTCTGGATATATATATTGTTGTGGTTAAGAACTGTTATCCTTTTCTTTATATATATATATTTTTTTTCCTAATTAAAGTTCTATTTTCCTAAATTTAAAGGAGAGGGATTATTTCTTGGCTAGCATAATGTCTTAGTTCTCTCTTGAACTAAGACACCAAGTTATTCTTGTTCTGGACAAGGTGAGAATAGCAGGTAGGTCTTTTCTATTATATAATTAAAAATGGTTTGCCTCTCCAGTGGCAAGTACCTTCCTTCCCTCTTTTAAAAAAAAGGAGTTGACCAGGATACAATCCCTGTATGCACAAGATTGTATAAAAGAGAAATCACTATTTCTAAAGTGTTTCAAGTAGCTCCACAGATATCCAAGAAACAAAAAAGGTGTTCAATCTGTTAATAACCCCATTCTAATTGGATATCTAATTTGCAACACTAGAGTTGCACAAAACATGTATAAATAAAACAGCAATTAACCTTTAGTTCTCAGCAATTTTTTTCTTCTACCCAACATGGGTCAGTTACCATAGAGATTATACCTATATGATCTGCAGATGTGACTCAAAACCAGCTGGAGTCTTCATCTCAGCCATATCTAAGTATGACACCAGGGTAATTAAAAATCTGCTAGAAAAAGAAAAGAAAGTTCATCTGAAACACTACGGAGGAAAAAAAAAAGAAAGAAAAGAAAAAACAAAACAAAACAAAACCAGTTAAAAGGAAAATTGCTGAGGGGTGGGAAGGACTTTGAAACACTGGTAAAAAAAAAAAGTGTCCTTTCATCAAGACAAGACATCCTCACCAGACCCCCAGAGTCTCCTCTGAAAGTCAATGTGCTGTGCACTTTTGGTGTCTCATGTGGTTCAGAGCTCAGCACAGAATAGGGCTTGGAATCAAAAGTGCTCAATTCTCTATAGGAGAACCCCACACCAAGGCCGTACACTATTCCATGCAGCAATTGATTCCTCTGCCTCTGCACAGAGCTCTCTGTCCAAGGTGTACACTGAAACCTTAAATTAACTGTTCTAGTCAATGCCCTATTAAGACTATATTAAAATTGTCAGGAATGATCATCCTGTCCTGATGAGATTTTCTCAAAGGCTTTCCTGCAGTTTCCATAAAAGCCTGGAAAAGAACAAAACCATTGTGGGAGTGTGCTGTGAGCAATCAGAGAGAAGGGAACCTTTGGGGTTTTTGTTATCCTCCTAATTTTAGGTAGGATTGCATTTTGGTTATCTTTACCAAAATTATCTGTGTAAGCATTCATATGATACACTTGCTAGAGAATTTATATCACACCTTCAAATGGAATAGTTTTTTGCACAGTTCCTTTTAGGCATCATCTGAGAGGCTTTGACAAAAGTTCTTTCTGCAATGCATTCAAAAGGAAATTTGGCTGCATAGTGTTTATGATACCTTTATGGCATGGATATTTCACTGAGATGAGAAACATAGGTTTCCAAAAGAGTGAAGAGTGCACAGAGTGCTTGGAAAACACACATGGTCTTTTCCTCTGAAAAAGAAAGAAAATGAAAAGTAGTGTCTGTGTCCCACAGACTGGACCATGTAGTGCATTACCACATTTTTACTGGAAACATCATCATAAACTTCATGTATCATCACTCATGTTAATGTATCACAAAAAGCTTTATAGACTGAAGAACATCTAGATTATTAAACAAATTGTGCTAACAGTAACAGTAGAAAGTCAATCAAATATGTATAGAGCCATATAGAAGAGCTGTATGAGTCCATAATGGTACTCTGTATGTACACGGTGTCTTTTAGCTGGCAAGATCAATTTTGAATGCTCTGGAAAACTGAGGTAGGGACACCTTACTCCTTTCATCTTAAAATAACTCAGTCAGAAATACAATCCACATTACCTGTTACAGCCAGTGCTTCTAACCAATGGACTGCATTACCTTGAAGTTAAAGCAGAAGAGAGGAGAGAAAAATAGACCTGGAGAGATAAAAGCATAGAAAAAGCAAGGGATTTTTACCTGAAGTATGAGCAAAGTTATTGATTAGGTAGAAGCATAAATCAGAATCTTAGAGAAAAAGACTGATGAATTTTGCTTTCTTGGGGAGATGATGAGATAAGAGTGCACCAGAATCTCAGAACCCCAGAAATATTAATAGGTGCCTGGAGGAGCAGGAGTCAGTGAGGTACCTTTGCAACAATCTGGAACTCGGGTGATTTGCTTTGAACAAGCAGTAAGAGCCACCCAGAAAGCAGTATGGAAAGGCCTGGTTACATGGAGCTTAATGCATCCTTCCCGGGGTTTATTACAAATTATTATGAATTACTGTTTGTATGGTACTTGGGCAATGTAAATCACTGTTTCTTTATAAGTCACATGCATTATTAATGATATCATCCTCATGAAACCAAACATCTTTATTTTACTGGGTAAAGCACGTAGAAGTTAATAACCAAAACAGAGCAGCAATTCTGTAACAGAGGAATGCCATTCTTCCCTTTGAAATGAGGCCAGGTAGCAATCCCAGATGGAGCTGCAGTACATGACATGGGAGGTTGAATATCGCTTATGCTACCATCCTATGCCTGTGTGTGAGAGACAGAAAGTGCCCTTACCTCCACTTGTGCATGAAATCCTATTCAGAATGTTTCAGTGATATGGATAGGAAGGACAAACCTGCCACCTGGGATTGCTTAATGAACATTGCAATTAGCAGCACCAATTAACTAATTGTTAACCTGACAGAAGATAGTGCAGAAGCAGCCAGCCCGCCTGCCTCTGTTGTCCTGAACACTGTTTTAAAGCCAGGATTCTTGCAGCATATTAGGACTTTTCCTTATTGTTGGAAACTGATGGCTACCTACTTTTTCTGATACAGCTATTTTAAACAGACTACCACCACTGCCTTGAAAAATTTCCAACAGAGCAATCAGAAATTAGTTTGCCAGTGTTGACAACACTTCTGATCATGGGGTTTTTCTTCTGATCTCCTAGGGGGGAAAATAAATTTTAAAAAAATAAACAAAACAAACAAAAAAAAACCACAAAACCACAAACAAAAGCACAACACCTTGAAGGAAATTGAGATCCTAAGGGTCAATTTTTCAGATGAGGAGGAAATTTTAGAGACACTAGGCCAGGAAGAGGTCCAGCATCCTAAAAGTATTTATGGCTTTTAAGAGCAACAGAATGAAAGACAGTTCCAGACGATGAATCCATCTGGTATGAAATTAGAATCCTGTTCACAACAGGAAATGTTGATCCACAGGTCACCATGGAAAATCCTGCAGTGTCTGACCCTGCCACTGACAGAATAACTGCAGGATGACACCAAGACACCACTGCTGCCCCACCACTGAGCCCAGCCTGCTCCTAGGGACCTGCTTCTAGGCCCTCTGATCTTTGATGCTTCTTAGACAAAAGTCCACATTTTATAAAATGCATTGTAAACGCAAATGCTTGAGAGCATTCTTGTAACAGATGGGTTTACTTTAGCTACAGCAAAGCACAAGAAAATTTCACATTAGCAACTGCCGTAATATGTAGTAATCTGGACCTTTGCCATGAAGGAATTAAAGGAACCAGCACTTTATGAGAAAATCGTTGGGGCTTTCACCTTCCTGCCTTCAGATTTTTAGCAAAATTCCAGTCTATTTCTGAATTAATAAATCATAAAATGCTGGTTGAAATAACGAGACAGAGTAATATCAGCTAGAATTAAATACTTTCTCATTTCTCTCAAGTCCCTAAGCGCTTTTTCCTTAAATTTTACTCAGGCACACACTAGTCAATCAAGGAGCAGAACTGTACTCCTCCACAACTTGGCTTTTTAGTCCACAGCCACCCCCCACTGTTCTACTAAGCTCTTCACAGCAGCCTCCCTTGCCCCAGGCACCACATCCCTCCCAAAGTGATGCCAGCTTTAGCAGTTCGTATGTCTCAGGCTGAAAGTGTTGTGTTTCATTATAAGCCAATAGACCTCTAGCACTTCTGTGAGGTATTCCAGTAGTTTTGGAATCCACGTATTCATGTCACACACAAAAAAAGCAACTTCTCTCTAAAACTACTTACAAGCAGGAAGCTGTATAACAGTGAGAAAAAAAATCAAAATTCAGTCTATATAATGTTAATTAAAGTCTCTCACCCAGCTTAGATTATTTCTGACTTGCTAACATTATGCAATGGAATGGTCTAACACTAGGTTTAAATTTGGCAGATTCAGAGGTACAAAGGACTAAAATCACCATCCCAGAATGTTCAATACATTTTAATATTCTGAATCTAGTTCTAATTACATGGCAGGGATATTTGCAGTCTGCAGAACTCAGTGTAGCATACAAAAATCTGAGCTGGCTCTGAAAAACTACCTTAGGTACCAAAAATAGATTAGCTATGGCAACAGAGGTCTCCATTTAGGTTAATTTACACTCTACCCAGGCAATCTTTGCTGCATTAGGATCACTCTTTCTGATGCAACATTTACAGAGAAAACTTTGACATTTGCAGTCCCAGGAAACAGATCCAGGGAGAGCTAGAACAAAACACACATTGAAGTGTCCTGACTAGGCAGGATTTTTTGTCTAAACCAATGGACTCACAGACTGCTAGTGGGGAATCACTCACTCTTATCCTCTGTAGCAGCCACCACCTACAGCCCAGCTCCCACAGTGGCAGCTGTGTGGGGCTCTTTGGCTTTGCAAAGGAAGACAATAAAGGGACATGGCCTATGCCACAGCCCATGTTGATCAGCTTACCTTCTGATTCCTGATCCACCTGCACCTGTTTAAAACCATTCCAGGTTCTTTGTACTACACCACAGTCTGACCATGACTAAGGTTTGACTTGGTGTGCTTCTGGTTCATTCAGCAGCAGATATTTCTGTTCTTACTGTCAACAAGCTTCACTATGGGTTGCTTTTGTAATAAGTATGTATATGATTCATGCCAGTAGGGAAACAAATTGTTTCATTGCACCCTTATAATACCTAAATTATGATAAGGAATCTGTCAAAACACTAAATCCTAAAACTCCTCTGTCACTCCATTATCAAGAGACTAAATTGTACATGACCCTCTAATTCCCCTTGTCACCCCTTTATATACCTGAATACCTGAATTATGGTGGGAAGCTATCGAGACACTAAATTATACTGTAGTAATTAACCAGTTGTACAAATAATGACTTTACTGTAGCCATATAAGGAGAAGTATGTAAAAATTCATATGTATACCATGTAATGAATACGTATAAAAGTGGCTGGATAAAAGCCAGACACACATTGTACCTGATGCACGAGTTGGTGGAGCGAAGACTCCCCCCTCGTGTCCAAGCCTGCATTGCTCTTACCATATAATAAACCTTTTTATAAAAACTAAATTCATTTGGTTGAGTATCTGTTTCTCACAATTTTAGTCATCAAAACAAGCTGATACTTCTCAATTGCCTTGGTGCCAGTTTCACTGGAGAGTTCTACTTCTGAAAGGCCATATGGCAGGAGTAGCCCATCTCCTTCAGCAGGTGCTTTTTAGGCACCCAGGTTGCCTACTTCCTCTGATTGCTTCAAGCTCCGCTGTACCTGAACTGATAAACTGAGAATCTGAGTCTTCAAGGATATCAAAAGAAGCTAGGACCTTCAACTGGCATCAAATTTTCTCAAAGTACTATAAATAGATGCCTTTTGTTTGACTTGTTCTTAGGGGTAATATGATATCAATAAGTTTTACAGAGTTTAGAGTTCTCTTATCTACCCTTCAGTATCACTATATGTCCCATATTAGAAATTTCTATTAGGGAATGTACATTGTGATGTTATCTGATTTTTACCCAACAATAACAATAAAACAAAAATCCAGACCACCTAACTATGTGCCAAGAGCACATCACTACTTATCTTTTCTATTTTACTATGTAAGACTGAGATTCTTTCATTGCCTAAAGTACTTTTTACAGCTTATCTAGCTTCAAATGTGCTTTGAAATACAAACCTACAGCTTTGCAATAATGACACTTTCACATCTTCTGATCACTTTGGGGAAATCAAAACTGAAAAGCATATTTGAATGGCAACTTTGGGTCATGTGCCCATGCAGTGGAATTCTTAACTGGAGCTTCAGGATGTTGAAAGGCACAACAAAGACAGAGGAACTGCTTCATTTTGTAAGACGTACTTGGAGGACCAGAAAGTTGGAAATGGCAGAACATAGTTATTCAAGGATAAATTGTTATATAAGAAGGAGGCTTTAGGAAGGAAAAGCGGCAAAGTTTAATACAAAAGGTTAGGAAGGGATATAAATTTTTCAAAGTTTTTCTTTGCATTCTGAGCATCTTAGAGCAACAGATCACAAGGTATCTCAGACAATGGAGTTTTTTATTATTCGTTCATACTTAGAAAAGGCAAGCAGACACATGTCATTTGACCAGGATTGCGCAAATAATGACAAAGGCAGAAGAACTTAGCAAAGAACCCATAGAGTGAGGAAGCTAGGGGCAGATTTTCCTGACTCCAGATCTGGTGTTGTACTTCACTAGGTCTCTCTCCATTTGTTCCAAAAGGTTCTGTTTCCTGAAAACACCAGATGCTTGCTGTGAAACAGTAAAAATTAAATGTGAAATGACTGAGATGTATTTCAGAGGAAAGTTGAATATGATTCAGCAGTGCCCTGGCAGCCAGGAGGGCTAATCATGTCCCGGGGTGCATCAGGCAAAGCATCACCAGCCGGTTGAGGGAGGGGATTGTTCCGCTCTGCTCTCCATTGGAGCGGCCTCACCTTGAATACTATGTGCAGTTTTGCGTGCCACAATATAAGAAAGATATGAAGTTTTTGGAGAGCATCCAGAGGAGGGGATGTAGATGATGAAGGGCCTTGAGGGGAAGCCATATGAGGAGCAGCTGAGGTCACTTGGTCTGTTCAGCCTGGAGAAGAGAAGACTGAGGGGATACCTCATTGCAGCTACAACTTTCTCTTGAGAGGGAGAGAAGGGGCAGGCACTGATCTCTTCTCTGCACTGACCAGTGACAGGACCTGATGGAATGGCCTGAAGTTGTGTCAGGGGAGGTTTAGGTTGCATCATGGAAAAAGGTTTTCCACCCAGAGGGTGGTTGGGCACTGGAACAGGCTCCCCAGGGCAGTGGTCCCAGCACCAAGCCTGACAGAGTTCAAGAAGCATTTGGACAGTGCTCTCAGGCACATGGTGTGACTCTTGGGGATGCTCCTGTACAGGACCCAGCACTGGACTAAATGATCCGTGTGGGTCCCTTTCAACTCAGCATATTCTGTGATTTTGTGAATTAAAGTAAGATTTTTCTGAAAGTATTTCTAGATGTTCAATGTGCAAGTTGCCAAATCTAAAATAATAGATGAGGAATGTTGGTTAAATAAAATAAGTATGTAAAGATTGAGCAACTTCAGGTAACCAGCCCTTAAACTTCCACTCATGGCTTGAATGCAAAGCACAAAGAAATTGCATGTTTAAGTGGCAAAATGAATGACACCCTTTGTAACTAACCTCCTCATTAGCTTTTCCTCATTCTTCCTTTGGGCTTCCCAGTTCACTAGTTTACACTAAGTTAAGCTTACAATGCAGCATAGTTTAACAGTCTGTATTTTCATCATTCTCCCTGGGAACTTTCAAGGTCAATCTACTAATCAGTTCATTTTTCTCAGCGATCCACAAGGGTTGATTACCCCAAGGGCATCACTAATTAATATTCAGGTTTGAAATAGAAGACAGTTAAGTTTGATGCTAATTAAGGCTGGAGACTTCCATCCCCAGAAACCCACAGTGAAATCAGTTTCAGTGTTAGAATGCATTTTACACCACTAATTTTTTTCCCTTTTACCATTTCAGAAATTCTTTCTGGAATCAAATGTGCCATACTTCTTCTCTGTCTAGTTTAATAGACTGAGACATATTTGTTTAGCTTGAAAATCTCTGCTATTATTTCAAAGGTCATCCAACACTTTACACATCTTCATGCAATCTTGAGGGACACTTGTGAACACCCAGTAATTTCCACACCTTAAATCATTCACAACACACAGTCTGCTTCTTCTTGCAGTTCTGCCCTTCCCAGAAGATCTTAGTGGGCATGAAGGAGTCTGAAGGATTAAAGAACTTGGTTTTGGCCTCACCCAAGCAAAGCTACTTATGATATCCCTGATACATATACAAAATTCACTGAAGAGCTCTTCTAAACCTATTTAAAGGGACTTTAGCTCATGTCTTACAAGAAAAAGACATGAAAATTGGAAGTTTTATGTGTTGCTAATGCATATTCATATTTTTAGATATCTTTACCTTGTGGAGTTCCTGCCATTCCTCATTTACCCCCAGATACATAGAATAATTACTCTCAATACACTTCAAGAACTATCAATAGCCTGTTAACTTGTCATCTCCAGATCTATACACAGGGGACTGCATCACCCTCAGTGTCACTGGCATTTGATGTCCTGCTGTTTTCTTTCCTTGATAGGGTCAGGGTCTCTGAGGGACAAAGGATTGGAAGTAATGTGCTGCACCCATTAAAATTAATTGCATGCAAACATTAGAAGCCAGACACCCATTTCAGTTATGAAATATGGATAAGGATTTGCTGAAAGCCATTTATATTAAATTACTTTTATGATAATATTTAACTTTTTGATATTAAATATTTAGTGCCTTTTTACTTCCCCAATGTGATGCACCTTCAGGCTCCTGTATTTTTGACAGAACTGCAGAAAGTGGCTTGCTATTACCTTG